>VRYO01001681.1:15792247-15880023 GCA_009812075.1 Sialia sialis | reverse complement strand
TGCGCCTTATAGTCATGGAATTACTGTACTTCTGGTAGACACAACTAACATTAGAAAAAAAAAACCTACTGTGTTTGGTATAATCAGTCTTGTCACTGACAGTGGTCTCCCATCCTCACTCAGGTCTGTTCTCTATGAGACGTTCATGAGAACAGCAGGCTGCGTTCTGTGAGAGTTTCTGTCAAGGAAGTTTTTGACCCTGTGCACTTAGAGAATTTTGATCACATTTGTGGAGTCCACTGATGTGTGTGATGTAATACTCACAGTCATGGTTCCAAATAAATGCTTCTTTTTTGATCATAAAATAAGTAAGTAGGTGCTATTTCCTAAATTAAGGGGAAAACAAAAATTATGAACAATCCAGAAAGAAGGCAAAAAAAAAAAAACCAAAGCAAGAATCCATTTTGCACAGCTGCTTTTATAGATAGACAACATTTAAAAGGCAAATGGAAGTTTGCAAGGCTTGCCAAACCCTCTTCAAGAAAAAAATGTTTTTATATCATGGGAATATTGGCCCTCAAAACTGGACTTTTTCTGAAGGACCACCTAAAATGTTTGCATTTTACACAGGATCTGAATGATAAGATCTTACCCATTGTGCCCTTCCTAAGAAGGCCATCTTTGTTCTCAGCCCAGGAAGGTTTTCTAGACTTCTTCATACAGAAAACCTCCTGCTGCAGCTGGGGCACAGGAGAGTGATAACTCCAGTGCAAACATTTTGATTTGTTTTAGGTTTGAAGACCCTGGTTCATCCTTTTCATACTAGTAAACAGTTTTTATACCCTAAGCAGTGTAACAAGATTGTAGAACTTATTTTTTCAGACCTTCATCTGTTTTGCTGGAAAGAACATGTCTGACCAAAGTGATATTAAGAAACCCTGAGCATCAAATTAAGGTAAAAAAATTATTTTTAATAATTAAAATATTTTAAATTAATAATTTCTGAAGATTATGAGGCTTTCACTCTGTCATGGTTTCAGTTTTAACCATTTATCTAACTGAGTATAAAATGGCATCTACAGGCTTCTCTTAATTCACATTTCTGAAAATTCAATAGCAAGAAATCGATAGAGAGAAACAAGTACATGAATTAAGATTCAACATACAAGCCTTTACTTGTGTATTGAACTCAGGGCAGTGATAGTTACCTGAGGGATTAATAGTTCTGCAGGACAACATAACTGCTGCTTTCACCTTGCACTTCACAGGAATGGCATGGTTCTTCCCTTCACCCCAGGCCCTAGAAGCCCCCAAAAGGAAATTCCTTTTACACCTTAAGAAATCTACCCTCAGTATTTCAGTAAGTTGCAAAACTGTCTGAACTGCAGTTGGAATGGTGCAGACACAAAGCAACATGAAGGATAAGCTTTCCACCTTAGAAATAATAAAAAATTATGAAGGTCTCAGTGATCAGGAGATCACAGTCAAGTTACTGAAATGTCTAATGGCAGGCAGGATAATCAGAGGGCTCAGCCTATTCAGTGTTGGTTTTATAAAACTATTTCTACCAGCTTAGGCCACTGGCATAATTGTGTGAGGTCTTCATTCGAAAGTCTTGTTGAAGGAATCAAATGTGATGGACACTGACAAGTTTTTGCACTATTTTTTTTCAATAGTGATTCTGTCTCTTGAGGAAGAGATTTGAGTAGGCATCAGTAAATTATTTGAAGCTGGGAGGTCCCATAAGACCTGTTCAGACACGGTCAAAAGCAATAGGACTCCTTCTTTTAGTCTTTCAAATGTGAAACTTCGATTTGGTTCTGAGCTTCTTGTCTGGGGCATGGTTTGATATATTTGAAATCTGTCATAGTTTAATGTGGGCATGACCAAACCTCAACAGAAAGCTAATGCTGGTCTGATGTAGGCTCGAGATAACTAGACAGAATTAGAGATCTCTGCTAATTTTATTTAATGAGTAAATAAAATTTTCACGCAGTATTTGAAAACTGAATTTGTTACAACCGCATTTAGTATTTCCCTTTCCCTGGACACAGAATAGCAGAATAGAGTTATTTTAAAATAAGTGTTTAAATTCTTATTTCCCTGAAGTGAAGTTTATTTCCTTTTATTGAAATTATTTTACTTACATTTATACTAATACCCATTGGGACTACAATGGGATATAGCTTTGTGTGTACAAACTCTACTGTTGTCAAAAGTGTAACTTCTATATATCTAACCTCTGAACCAGCCTGAAACGGGTGCCAGTGTATGAACTGTAGTAATCCAGAGAGCAGAACAGGCTAGCCTTCCTCTAGTTGGCCTGGACTGTGCAATAAATTATTTTATTTTTTAAAAAAGTATTAATTATTTTATCTGTAACCATAATCTTACCTAAGATGGTTAGCTTAAAGGTAATTTGGAGATTGCTGAAAAAGTTCCTACTGCACTTCTATTTTTTATATAGTATTTCTCTTTTTAATATAAATCCACTTAAAGTAATCTATTCATAACATGTTTTGGTGACCATTGTGTCCTCAGATATGGGCCTGTGTCCCTTTTCTCACACCAAATAGATTCAAACCTGTTGGGCTAACCCAGACAAAACTGAACACAATTCATAAATTCGAGAGTTGTTAATGCTTCATAGCTGTTTTTGGAAATACAACTCTGAGGCGTGTGGAAAAGAGAAACTATGTAATACCCTTGACTGAAAAAAAAATACTAGAGTATGAGCTCATACCCCACCAGACACCAGAGAATCCACACAGGAGATGTTCATTTAAGCAGTTCCACTCCCAGAGAAAAGATTGCATTGGAGTTTACATCATCCTAGACGTGAAAGTCGATAAAACTTAATCCAAGGAAACCAAGCCTCATTAGTTCTACTTTTTGTTTTTCTTTTTTTTCCAGAACAGCAATCTTAGGTCAGATTTTCTGGCTATATAATTCTGTGAAAAGACTAGTTAATAATGTATGAGATGGTAAAATAATAATTGAAGTAACATTAGTGCTAGAACTACAATAAATTAAAAATGATATGATGATTTTTTTCTGCGTGTGTTTTGGGACAGGTTCGATATAACCCTGTGCTGCAAGGCCATATCTAGCTTATGTTTAAATTTAAAGCTTTAATCCTGTCTGTGTTTAGCTTTAAAACATCATGGGCTAAATCTCCAAATCTTCTTATCTTCAGAATTATGTCAGCAGCTATGACAAAATGACATCTGTTCAGATGCTGTAACAAGAACTTGCATTACTTGGCACTGGGCTCAGTCCCGTGGAAGAGCAGTGTCTGGAATTGAACATACAAATGCACCAAGTCCTGAATGGATGTGGTTCACCAGCAACCCTACTGAGTGATGTTTAATAATTACTGGCTGCTGCTTCTCGTCCAGTGAAAAATGTCAGTGTTTTGTAGGTTTGCCTTTTTCCAGAAACAAGGTGGGGAACACTTGTTTGTTTTCCATTTCCAGGACTTGGAGGTTGGAGAACTGCATGGCAAAAGCGCCTGCTATCTCTCCTTGCCATTCATTGTGTGCATTAGTGTGTCAGGAATGCTCTGCTGCTGCAGTTAATGCTGGGCAGAGATTGATTGCAGGCTCTTGTTCCACAAGACGTGGCTGAGCCAAATTAATAGCTCCTTGCTGCTGAAAGGGGGTGGGGGCCTCATTCCCACCTTTCCTATTCCCCCTGGGCCTGAGGTCCTCTCCTTAACTTGTCTGGGGAATTAACCCCGTGGTTTCCTCAGAACCCCCCAGCCACATTTCTTCCTTAAGGGGGTAAGGGATGGTGAGGAAGCCCCACAACAGCCCTGGGGAAGGGGAGGAGTGGGAGCTTTGGATGAGCTAAGCTGTCCCTGGAGCTGCAGCCCCAGCTCCTAGTGGCACATCTGGCCAATAGTCCCTGTGCATCAGGGCTGGGATGCCTTTGCATCCTATGCTCCAAACAGCACAATAGCTCCAGGGGTTCAGCTCCAGCAATGGCTTTCTGTAGGTACAGCTTCCCACTCCTGCTTTCTGCAGGCAAGCATAGTGATAGCAACTGGAAACAGCCAAAAGGAGGCTGGGATTTCACAGATTCATTCTCCCCATAAAGCAGGAGCATTCTCCAGCCTCTGAAATGCCACATGTTGCTCCACAGACATTTCTGTTGTTCATGGGCTCCAGCAGTGTTATTTTTCTGGTCTCTCCAAGCCCCGAGGGCAAGCAGTGTCTGTTGTGCCTGACAGAATGGCAGGAGCATCGCTGATGGTGTTCCCAGCTATGTCCCACTGTGGAAAGGGATATTTGCTTTTTGAAGCAGTGCTTGTGAGATTGGAACAGCAACCCATGGGCCTCTGTGCTAAATCCCAGGTGTCACTGCCTCCATGACCTCGGAATCATTCACTGTCTTTTTTGAAAATTAATGAAAGCTTCCTCACCTCCAAATCACAGTGAGAGTTATGTCTTGTACATCCAGAAACCTCTAGTAGTTCTCACATAAGTGCAGACATTCTTATTTTATGATTTCTGTCAAACCAGATGTTATCAGCTTGCAACCTGTATTTTGCCAGTCCCAAACTGTAATCTAGCACTGCTAAATATGGAGAAAAGTCTGGCTTTAGAGTGGTTTTCCAAGTTTTGCATTTAGATTTTCAGTAGCTTGTGTCAGAACATGTAATTTGCTGAAAATTGCATAGTCATACCCACTATTTCAGGGATAGTTGGTAGCAAAAATAACAAATTGAAGTATTGTCTAGTAAGGCTGACTAAAAGAAGTGAGTCTAAGTAGTCTTGGACAAGGACATACTGTCACAATGAATGTAAAAATGTCAACCACTACTTTCTATTTTTCTTCTAAAAAAAGAACTCCATCCATGATTCAGTTTTTGCTGTAAAATATTTTTTGTATATTTGAAGTGAACATAGAACCTTATAGCCTTTTTTTCATGGTTTTCTTTTGTTTCAGTCCCAAACAGATTTCAGAATTTCTTGTCGACACCTTTATTTCCAATGCCTTGGGATCATCTGACCTATCCTCTTCAAGAGAATTCATTTCATATTTTATGGTCTCATCCTTTGTGCTTCCTAGGTTATTCCTGACACTCAAAGTATCAGGAAAAAATCCATTTCAGTTATATGCTTTTGGCTCTTTATTGATATATATAATAAGAACATTTTTATATATGTATTTTATACTTTATTTTATTAACCCCTCCCCCCCGTTTTAGTGATAATGGAGGGTACTGAGTCTCTTGATCCTTGTTTTTATTTTCTGTTTCTTGAAGCTTCAAGAAAAAGGAGAATTTGCCCACTAATTTAGCATTTAGTTCTTCACATTCCTTCAATAATTTGTTGAGATGATTTCTATGGCTTTCTGATAATTTTTCCAGTGGCTTTCTTGCACCTTGCAAATTCTGGTGGACCAAGGACTGGCATGTTCTTAACCTACAAAAGCATGTTTTCCCCCTTGAGATTATTCTGAGTTTTATCTTTTCTTATTCCTTTTCAGGAATGTCATGCATAATCTGCTTTAATGGTCATGAACTCTGCCCTTGGTACATTTAACAAATTCCTGCTGTGTTGAAAAAATTTATGCAGCTCTTTCTTTTCACCAAGGGATATTGCCTTGGCATGTTCCTTTTGTAGCAGGATGTGCAATCTTTTACAGACTCCAGCTTTGCACAGCACATGAGTTTCTTTTCATCAGATGCCTCATCCTGTAGCATTTTAGATGAATTATTTAATTTCTGAGCTCTTTCTGTCAGCTGTTCCAGGTTGATTCACCCAAAAAGTCTTCCTGCTTTGTCAAGTTGGGCGCTTTCTTTGGATCAAATTGTAGTTCCAGATTCATTATGGTTTTTCACTTCCTTATTCTTTGCCAGTTCTGAAATGTTTTTTTCAGTTATTTAGGCATTCAAGTGCTTTTAATCAGAGAAACAAAATGGTGGGGAAAAACAAGTCAAAACACAATTTACTTTGCTTTATATTGAGTAAATCTCTATTTTTGGGGTTTTCTTTATAAGTGATTTTCATGCTTAGTTCCTTTTGCCTGCATTAACAAGAAAACTTTTAAGGACATTCAAGTATGTCAGGAAAGTCATAGCTGCTACCATAAATAATATCAGTCATTCCTCAGATAAAAGACAGTGCAACTTGAACAAAATCCTGCTAACAGCAAGGCTGTACAGACTTTTATGGGCTGAGGAGGCTTTCAGAAAAAGAATAAGACACTGTGGGGATAAAGCATAACAAATTGTTAGAAAATATATTTGAGTAGCCAGTTGCTCAGGAGTCTATGGAGTGGACACTGTCAATCATTACAGAGTTGAGAGCAGCTGGTAAATGTAAGTACAAAGTTCAATATTATGATTTACAGATACCTAAATGTTTTCTTTGTATGTAACATACACTCACTCTTGCCACCAGTGACTTCCAAAATAAATGTTACTATTTTCCAAATATTGTGATAATCTCAGTATTAATATGCAACTAATCAAAATGCACCAGGCATTTTTAATAACTGAGATTTAGTGTCCTGTAATTGCAGCAATGTTTCTTACTCATTTGGTATCTTCTAGTATGTGCATCATGTAGTTTGTCTTTCCTTCTGGATTTGAGCTGCAGCACATTGATTCATGCAAAACAGAATCTCAGGAGGAAAAGCTCTGCCTAAATTAAAAATATAAAGGGAGGGTTTCACATAAATAGTTGTTTTTATTGAGGGCATTCTGTTTCCTTGAATAGCCTATTAATTCTGAAGGCCATTTGGGTTAGGATTCTTAATCTGAATTATGTTGTTATTCATGGCCTCATTTTGTGTCTTTTCATCATCTTCTTTGTTTGATGGCTATTTTAAAGAGGGTTTTTAGGAATGGGATGGATGGCAACAAAAGAATGTGTTTATTTTATCCATCATTGTGGCCTGATTCCACTATACTTACTCCCACTGAGGCATGCATTAGATTTCAAGTATCCCATTCTTCCCAGTGAAACTAATTGCAGAGCAAAATAGGCTAAATGTGAATGAGGATTCAAAGAATCCAGTTTGGAGTAATTATTGAAGCAAATAAATACATTTTGTTTTGGTGACTTCTCCTCTAGTGCATAATGGCTGGATATGAGTCCTGTGTGGAGTCACTGGGCTACTGAATAGGAAGGGCTTTAGACCAGAAAAGATGTGATTTGGCAAAAAAGCTGAGCTGATCAGAGAGGATGAGACCTTGTGATACTGGAGTTGAAATTCCTTCATGTGGTAAATACAGCCTAATATATTGTCTCTGTTCAGTAATAGGAAACATTTTAGAGTGAAAAGCATTTGAAATAGTATTTTTTTTGCTTTTCATGAAGGTGTATATATATGGAAAAACTGGCTAAATTGGAAGTCTCCCCTCTAGGAATTCTTGAGGAGCTGTAAGTTCAGCTCTGTAAGGTTTTAGTCATCTGTAGCACACTAACACTGATAAGTCAGTCATCAGAGGAGATGAACTTTCTAGCAGATTCAAAACAGAAGCAGAAAACTTCAATAATAAGCTGAGTTTATCTAGCTGATTCTCACTTAGACCAGGAGATAAAAAAATTAGGTCTGTTGGAAGTAGAGTTGGTATGTCACTACTGGGGAGGGATGATAAAGCAGAGAAACAGAAAAAGATTGTTCCTAAATTCCAGAACTTAAAGAGATTTGTACAAATGCAAGTAAGCATGAGGCTGGGAAGAAATTTAAACTAACAACCATATGAGCTATGAAATTTTCAGTAGATTTACGAAAACTTTAGTTTCCAAGTTCATGTCTGGAAATGTTTTACACATTCCTCTTGAGAACATGGCTGGGAGTTCACTGAGAGAGTGGTTGCTCTGTGGAAAATACTCTCATTTGAGTCACTTGGGCTCTCTGTACTTTAATAATCTCCCAGGAGTTCATTTTAGTGTGTTACTGTCTTGGTGAAGACTTCTGGTGCCCTGGGAAATGCAGTTGTCAGACCTTAGGTTCCTTATGTCTCTGTTTGGGGGATATTTATTATGATTATTTTAAAGGTGTGTCAGCAAGTTTGCCAAAATTTATGGTCTGGAATTATTCAGCACATGTCAGACTGTGACATCCTCCTCCTATACATAAACATGGTCAGACCCATGAAGAGCTTGCAGTCGAAATGGCTGAGACAGGCAAATACTACTCTAGTGTAACTCAGTTTCCTTCTCCTCTCCTGAGTAAAATACAGCCTGTGCAGCGTAAAACCAGGCACAGAAACAAGAGCTGGCTCTGAGCAAGGCAGCAGGTCGTGTGGAATGCTTTCTGCGCTGTGCAGATGAAAACCAGCCCTCTGTAATGTGGTAATTACTCCAGGGTGGCACTGCACGATGTGGCCTCGCTGCATCCAGAACCACAGCCAAACCTTAGTCCTGTCCACCCAGCCTTTAGTCCCAGGCTGTCCCTGAGCAGCCTCCCTGTGCCTGAATTACCTTGCTGCACTCACTCTGCACCTCCTGCAAGGGAGCTCTTTGTCTGGACAGGACTGAGAGTCACTTTTCAATTAAAACCTTGAGCAAGGAGCTCTTCTAAAGGGAAGCAATCAGCACAAGAGAAAGTAGCAGCCACATCTGATGTAAAATGGATTGTCTCCATCTGGTTTGGACCCTCCCTTGGTATTTTGTGTCTGACTTCTATTATCTGTGTCTGATTTAGGGGATAAACACCCTAGGGCAGTGTTTGCACAGTACCACATGCCATGACAGCACTCAATAAATTAAGTAGGAACTGGTCACACAGGACTGTTGCTAGCTTTCCACCCCTGAATCCCGCTATCCACAAATCTCAAGAAGTGCAGGATGATTTCTGAGTGGCACTGTTCTACGCTTGGACAGAATTCTCCTAGAATGAGTGTTTTTCTGTTAAGGCGCATCAAAACTTATTCCTTTATCATTTAATGAGGGTTTGTTTTGCTAGTTATTCAAGCCTTAATAATTCAAATCTTTTCCACACATTAAGACACCTAGGATTGTTGTAGGCAGTCAGACAATGAAAAAGAAGAAAACAAACCTTAAGCAATTCCCTCATTCTACCTCAAACCTAAGTGACTTCAAAATTACATTTTTTTTCTTCCTCCACTTACCACCACCCTTTTTTTTATTATACCCCCTTTTCTGTGATGATTCTCCCACAACTCCAAGCATCTCATGCAGTTTTTCTTCTTCTTGAGTGACACAGAAGTATAGCCACAAATATCCATAATGATCTCCTTCAATATTTGAAAATGCTTAGGCATGACAATAACACAAAAGAAACCCTTAATTGGCTAGGTCATGCTCTTAATTTTAGCTTATTCAAGCTCTCTTGCAGAAGCCTGATTTTTACACTTTCTGCATTTTTATTGTTCTTTCTCAGGCATTAATGAAATACAAGATACTGATGGTTTGAAAGGCAGTGTTTACATTTAAAGGACAGAATGCGCAGGGTCAATGAAGACTCTGTCCTATAGTTATTTCAACCTTTTTTTCCTACTGGCCCCTTGGGTTTTATGGCATCCCGTGTTGTTTTCTTCCATTTCCCTAACAAGCATAAAATAAATACAGCAAGAAAAGCTGTTTTTTTCTCACCACCCTTCCCCCTTCTAAATAGCAAACAGCAAAACCAATTTATCTGTATGGATATGTTAAATGCTTGTAAATTATTAGGCATGATAGCTAATAGGTATGCTTCCTGTCTTAAATGTGTAGATTCCTTTAAATCACAAGTTAAACTCTCAGCATTACTGAAATACTCATTCTCTGCCTTTCAGAGAGACTAGGATTGAATGCCTTTCTCCTTACTCTGCAGTTCCCATTAATGTTAACAGGCATATTTCACTTTGCTTCCGTTGGAGTCGACTTGATACACATGTGGGATCCTTTGATAACCTCTTAAAAAGACACCCGTCTGCTTTACATGCACTTTAGAGCTTTAATGAGCTCACGGTGCTTCTTTGTGTCTCTGTGGCCAAAATGTTATCTAATACTTCTTGTAAATAATACAAGATAGCTTTTTACTCTGTGAGTGACCTTTGTAGCATGTGCTAACCGTCTATTTGAATATATTTGCCCACAGGGTGTTTTGCTGGAGTCAGGGGAAACCATTAGGAAGCAAAGCAGAATCACCATTCCCTTTCTTTTCCATTGCCCTAAAACAACTGTTCCTATTCAACTGCTGGGCCAGACAAAACCTGGGAGAAGGAAAGGTGAAAGGAGGAGGAGCCATACCCTTATCTTTGCTTTCCAGTTCATCGATGCAAAGCCATGTAGGAGCAAGTAATTTCTCCTGGGGAGCCTCTGAGCCATTCCTATTGCAATGGAGATTTTTTATGTCCACTTCAAAAGCCACTGTAAGCACAAAATGGTGAATTGTAATGTCTCTGCATGTATATTTGGTTCTTCTATTTATAGATACAGCATTTAAACCTTTGAGCCCTTAGCTCACATTGTATACTAAGAGGATTTTGGGTGAGTTCTCCATGAAAAGCATGAAATCAGAGCTTTGAATTCCTTTTTCTTGTTATGTTTTAGATGCATAGGAAGTGTTAAACAACTGTTGAAATACAGCCCTTGTGTGCAGAGCTTTGTGATCTAA
The DNA here is from genome assembly GCA_009812075.1 of Sialia sialis. Taxonomy (NCBI): domain Eukaryota; kingdom Metazoa; phylum Chordata; class Aves; order Passeriformes; family Turdidae; genus Sialia; species Sialia sialis. The sequence continues at coordinate 15,869,502 of VRYO01001681.1, read as the reverse complement.
AGGTATTCAAAGGAGTGGGCTGCAAGGCTTTAAAGTCCCAGTGTGCACAGGCACATCACACACTTCAGAATGGCTTTCCCTGTGAACATTAGGAGTTCTGCCAGCTGTGGATCATTTGAGCAGGCTGCCTGTAGCAGTAGGTCATGGGGTGAGCTCATCTGCTCACCCTCTGGCTTTGGACCTCCCCCCCGTGACACCCCAGGAGCACCTGGAGAGCAGCCCCATGCCCTTGGCTGTGGCCATCAGTCAGCTGCTCTGTGTGGCAGCACAAAATGCAAGAGACAAAGGATAAAATCCTCCCTCCCTTCTTGAAGGGCTGCAGTCATGTCCCTGTGGTGGGATCCAGGTAGGAGAGGGCATTCATTCTCCCTGTGCACCCCTGACCCTCCCTCCACCCTCCTTTGGCCGATGGCAGTGGTGGTCAAGCTGCAGGGTTTGCTGAGTAACTGTGGCTACTCTGCTCTGCACCATGGCACTGGCGGCTTTTCCACATCTGCCAGCACTGGAGCAGATTGTTTGGTAAGTTAAATAAACCAAGAGGCTGATGGGCATAACTCAGATCCGGGTTCTGGTGGAGACTAGAAAGGGTGATGCCTGCCACACAGCCCTTTGTGTGAATCTCATGGAAAGAGCTCTAAACACGTGCTTGTGCTTTGGATTCACAGAGTTCTCAGGCTTTGTTTGATGCCAGTAGGAAGTGTGAAAATCTGCAGTAACTCATCATCTGCATGTGTAGCATCCGAAAGCAGAGCTTCCCTCCAGTCCTCTAAATATAGATTCTCTTCTGTTCCTTCTCACTACAGCTGGCCAGATAATTTGCATCTATCTTTTTTTCCACTTTCTGTGCTTCTGTAAGTGTCCTTGAAAGACTTCAACCAACTGAATGCTGAGGTTACAAACCCACAGCCTCAGATCTTGCTTTCTCCCTGTAACCTGTACAAAGCTATTGTGACTATTATTGCATTCAGGACAAATAAGTTATTAAAAATGTGCTCACCATTTCTGATACTTACAGCAATCCCAGTAAGAACTATACTTTAATAGTTGTTAAATTTTGAGGTTATGAGGGTTGGTTTTGATATATTTTGGCATACTTAGGCACTACACTACGATGAATATTAATTTTGATTGCATTGCACTTCCCCATCAATGACAAGAAGAGATTAACTAAAACAATATTTTATTTCCTACTTTAATGGTGAGTACATAGCATTAATTATATTATTAATCCAACTAGAAACTCTTGTACAAAGCTATTTCAAGCCATTAGTTGCCCTGTTGTAATTGATGGATTACTGCATTACCATTTAATTTAGTATTGTTTTCAAGGCATTACATTCTGTTTCATTTAAGTTAATTGTATGGCCAAATAAGGAAAAAACTTGCTTTTTCGGCATGAGTGATGCATGCATGGATTCTTCCTGATTTCAGGGGTATAATGGGATGTGATCCATAGAGCAATTCTGTACCAGGCCCTCCAGTTAGAATTACCTTGCAATTTATGGAAACAAGAAATGAGGGAATGGACCAGAAGATTGCATTGCATTTGGATTCAACACTGTGATAGTCATCTCTGCAAATGGAAATTAACATCAATTATTCAAATCTAGTTATGCTTTCAACCCTCTTAATTGCAAAGTGTTTTCCATTCAGTGATCAAAACCAATTCCCTAAACATAATAGCAATTATAACTGTTGTTATACAGAGGAATACAGAGGAATCCACTGAATAGCATCCAGAGGAAAATATACTCTCTTTGGCTCAATTTTCAGCCTTGTTATGACCTCTTTATGCTGCTTTTTACACAGAGGGGTTGTTAAGATGGAGCAACTATTTTTTGGTTTTATTTTTTTTACATAGAACATATCCCAGGGATGTCCAGGAACATGGACTATATATAATCTTGTTTACTGACCCAGCATAAAACCAGGGAAAACATAATGGGTGGGATTCCCTGCCATAATACTACCTCGACAAAATACAACAAAACTAGACATGAGTATGTATACCAGTTTAGATAGAAGCCTTTAGGTACCTGAGGCACCTTCACAAGGGCAGAAAATGTGTTTTAGGACTGGGGCAGATCCATGGCAGCTGAAGGCAAGGCTGGTACTACTCAAGGGTATCTAAGATAGCACAGTGAGTGCTTGAGTTACCTTGATTCTGCCTGACATCTGGGACAGCTCTTCTGGGATGTGAAAGTCTAAATGGAAATTATATTATTCTTGGAGCTTTAAAATTGCTCCATGTAATGACTTCTATAAAGGCATAATGAAATTTTTTTCCCATTTTTTATTAGAATAAATTTCAGGCACTCTTGTCCATCTTCTAGGGTTTTTTTGGGTGGTTTTTTTTTTGTTTTTTTGGGTTTTTTGTGGGTTTTTTTTTGGTGGCAGAATTGATGATTCTGTTGCATTTTTTGCATGTTTAGACTATAGCTGTTAGTGCAAGTAAACAACAATGCATAGTGTGTGTCTCAAACCATGGTCAGATCTTTACTGAATGGACAATAAACAATCCCCTGGTTAACCATGGTAGGAATTTGGCCCAAATGTGCCATGTCACCTTCCCAAGTACCTTCACAGATTATTTTTCTGTAGAAAGACCAGGCAGCAGCTGGTGAAATGTTTAGCACAGAGAAGGTGTCTTGTCTGATACTCAGGGAGAATTTCAGGCCTCTTATTTCCTTGTCTTTAGTAGAAACTTGCCTTAGACATTAAAAATCAATGACATGTCTACTGGAAGGGAAGAAAACAGTAATTCTTTTAAACCAAAAGTAGCACTGTTCTCTGTATTGCATTCAGAAATCTTTAGGATTCAAATCTAGGTTTCATTCTCCTTGCTTACGATTATTTCCTACAAGAATCTAATCTAGAGTTCTCATTCTCTAGGTTTTAATACTTATTTTTTTGAGAAACAGATTATTTTCTTGCTGCCTTTTCCATTTCCTGATGTGATCTTTTTTTTTTATTCTTCTGACAACAAAAACAAACAAACTCATTCACTCATGACTAACTAAATTTCAACCAGTACTTGTTGGCCTGCATTTGGGCAGTGACTCCTGCTTCAGCTCTCTCTGGCAGAGAAATTTGGTTTATATATTTGAACAAATGTCTGTGGCTTTTTCAACTACCTTCACTAAATTGTGAGTTCCTAGTAGAACAGTGCAGCAGGATGAATAATCAATGCTTGGGATAGGCTTCAGTCAGAAAAGGTGGGATTCTTACTTTGAAACTCCTTTGTGGTGTGTTTTAGAGAGCAGATTTTATTGGCTACACTTTACCCTTCTAAAGCAGAAAGACTTCTCTTAAATGTGTCAGAGATTGGAAAAAGGACCTACTTTACCTCCAAAAATAATCTGTAGAGACTGGTGAAACTGCCACGGTTGGTGTTACTTTTTCCTTGTGTTCAAAGATGGTCCTTCACTTCCAGAAGATTGGCCCAAGGTCTGTGGAACCTCTCCTGCAATGTAAGTTTCTTATGGTGGGATCACGGAGGATTTCACTCGTGCCTAGAGGATTTACATTTTATTTCTTTACAGATGCATGATTTTCCAGCTTTGAAAGTTCTGGAAAAGCCACTTGCCAGAAGGAAGACTGAATACCATGCTTGTGCAGGATCCACTCCTTTCATGAAAGACTGCTGTCCATGTGTACTGAAAGCTTTGGGTTGTATTACTCCTCAGGTGAATATGATGGGCTACTCTGTTTATTATAATTTGAGCCTAGATGTAATGACAGAGATAGAGACATTATAGTTTATCTCTTCTTATAACTTGCCACAGGGTGTATATGTATTTCTGGTGGAACATATTGCTGGTAGCTGAACACTGTTCCATGAGAAATGAGATGCAACAACTGCACTAATCAGACTCTTGTCCCAAAACCCATTTAGTACAGTATGATCTGCTCGTTTTAATAGATGCCTCTTACTTGTTATTACTTTAGAATGAATGTCTCATTCAAGGAAAAAAAATAAGGGAAAAAACCTGAAACACAAAAGAAATTACTCCAGTGGCAGTAACACTCAGAAACATGTGCCGTGGGCATTGATTGGAGTAGTTGTCATATATTTAAGTCATGATATAATGGCACACTCTAGGCTATTCTTATATGCATTTTCATTCTGAGCTCATTTGTCACTTGTCTCTGTAAATTCAACATCTTCCTCATCTGGGGGAGTTTATATATCTCCTTGCAGTTGACTGTAAACAAATTGCAAGTGCTGCTTGGCAGCTGACAGATAGATCCAGCTGGTTAGGTAAGGCTGCTGCAGCCTCAGTGCAAGATGAAAAATTTACACATTTGAAAAATTTTAGGCTGCTGCTTTCTAGTGTAAAATTTTGGATATGACAGCAGATGTCAGATTTAAAAAGGAGAAGAATGAGATTGTGTGGGGGACTGAAGTAGCTAGTTTCATAGTTTCATTCTTATGAAGAAGCAGAGACACTTAGCTGCCTTGCTGCTGTAATTGCTTGCTTTATGCTCACCGTGTGAAGTCAGCCCGTGTGTGGGGACTGTGCTGCTCCTCTTTGCTAAAGCACAGCCTGATTTCTGATTCCCAGCCCTTGAGCCTTTACAAGCCAAGGCTTCCATCGGGAATGGCTGGATCAGGATGCTCAGATCCCTCCCAGCCTCAGTGAGTCTGCAAACACATTCTGCACAGAGCTCACTGCAGCCCTGAGGCCTCGGCCTATCTCTGCCCTGGATGATGGAAAACTTTAATAACGCGTACAGAATTAATTTGGACCTTCTCCTAACACGAGTCTTTGAAGTCAGTGGGAAGCACTGAGGGGTTTTGGCATGGCAGTCTTTATTTCTTTGTGTTCATCTACTGCACTGACTGACTCCAGTGGGTGTGAGTCACGGCTGTTTCCGTAAGCACCTCTGTTAATATGCAAAGGCCATATGTGTTTGTTTCTTCTCGTTGAGCAGCCTCTCACCTCTCAGTTGTGGTGAAAGGTGCTATACAAAAAAGAATAAATTGGTAGCTCTTTGTGCCTTGCTAAGATACGACACCAGCCATATGGCTCAGTGCCGGGCACGGAGAAAGCAGCTGAGAGCCGGGAGGTTCGCTGAGTTTGTTTAGTTGATTCGTTTTTATTAGGCCATTCTCTTAATTATTTCTTTTCTTTTTTTTTTTTCCTTGTGGCCACTTACAGATGAGACCTTGTGGTTCTGTATGTAATTGTGTTAGCCTTTATTCAGGAGAAACCATATGGTGGTCTGTAAGAGCACAGGAAAGGCTCCTGGGGCTGTCAGGGACAGACACAGCCTGCCTTGTGCTATCTAATGACATTCACAGGTTTGCTGAATTCCCTTTCCAGTCAGACTCCTTGTGCTGCCTATTACTTCTGCTAGAAATTTGCTTTAAACCTTCACTCTTCTGGAATTCTCCTCATTTTCACAGCAAGCTTATTCCTGACCGTGTTTTCCTCCTCTTTGTTCGGGTGCCAAAGACTTCACTGTTTTTTAGTGTAAATAGCTTTTCTTTTGAATGTTTATCCTCCTCTGCCCCTAACACGCACATCCACACCCACACATTTGCAATATATTCATATCTACTTACATGAACAGTAATTGTGTTCTCTAAACAGAACAAAGGAAGATCTTTTAGTCTTCCTATAGACCTAGAAATCCTCTCTGTTCCAGTATGAAGCTGTCCTCCCTGAACATACACGACTGCAACTATGCAAAGTAGCGTTACAATATTCTACATAAATTGCTGTCAAAACCTTATACAATAGGCTCAATATTGCATCTCCCTATGGAAATATTTGGTTTACATTGTTATTCAATCGTTAGCCTTTTTAAAATAAGAAATGTACCAATGGTTCGTGGTCTTTCTACTTACACATTTAATCAATTCATCCAGTTTATGTAACTAATATATCCATATTTTCTCCTCAGTCATTTAGAAACACTGATTGTGCGCAGTAAGTTATGAAACAATGTAGATGAACAATAGAAAAATATGTAATCCAGTACACAGTATATAGAGTTGGAGACTCTAGCACCTGGCCCCAGCAATTTTTTTCCCCAAAGACAAAGCATGCAGAAAATGTCTCTTCCAGCTGCTTTTTGAAAATGCAAATTGTAATTCAGGTTAACAGGTTTACCATTTTGAATACAATTGTATAGTTGACAGGAACCAACCTAATTCTTACTTCATTAGTTGGGAAAGGAGTTAATAACTGCATTGTATATCATTTTGAAATATTGTGCAGGTCAAAACAAAGGGCATTTTCATCAGTGATCACTCTGTGTCAGCATTTCAGTGCAAATATCAAGAATACCTGTGCTACAGATGGAAAGATATTAGAGATTTACTTATAAATGATGTTATTTTTGCAGAATCCATCTATTCTTGCTAATATCATCTGTTCAATTCAATAATGTGTGTAATTGTCATTTTTGTAAGAATTTCTTGCGTCTTGAATTTATTTTCTATCTTAACCTTTACCAAATATTATTCATAAACTTGACGGTATACAGCTCTTTGGTGCAATAGTCACACAAAGCACTGTATTAATTTTGCTCCCTTTCCTTATATCAAATCTGTTAAAATAGAGTTTCATTACAATTTTGAATTACCATACATATGCTTTGAACAGATCCTTTATAACCTTCCCCATTTGCATATCATTCAGCAATGCGTTCTTAGCATGAAAAAAACCAACACAGACTAAAAATCCCTGTAATATCCTCAATCCCTTGTTTTCATTCTCTTTTTGTAAGTTTGAAATCTCTGCAAATCAGTGTTGGTTAATGTGCTGACCATTTCTTCTTGGTGAGAAAGTGCATATCTGTGCATATATCCAGATAAGTAAGGACAGCAGCCCAAAGGTACAGACTGGCGATGGATAAATTATTTATTATGAGGTAGGGATGATCTTATAGTTCATGAGTGACAGAGCAAAACAGAATGACGAGCTGGTATGAAAGCTCATCAATAACTGGAAGTAATAAATAATGTATTTGTCTTCTGCCAATTGAATATCTTTCTTATGCTCTATTAGTAGCTTTCCATATGTTTAATAATTATTTTGGAATGAGATAGGGAATTGCATCACTCAGATTCAAGGAAGTATTTCTATAAAATCTCATTTTATTCTGTGCCACACTTTTGTTTTTGTTTAAATTATACAGACGCATACTAGGGATATGCAACTAGTCTCAATGAATAATTTATTTGAATTTAACCTCCTTTTCTACTGCTGGAATATTCAAACAATAGGCCACAACTTATTCGGATTCATATGTTATTAAAATTTTATTTGACAGATGTCTTTTTGAGTTTTTATTTTATGCCTTGACACTGACTATTTGAAAATGCATCTATGTACCATAATTCTGCTGAAATAAGTGGGATGCTTTTTATCTGATCCTTGATTAGCTGAAATTGGCCTCATGAATCCCATGGTACTTTGTGCCCTTCCTGAATGGGAATACAAGCAATACTTACATGAGCATTTTATGTACAGGCATTAAAGTCTGCTTCTGCCAATTAAGTGTTTAACTTTGAAGCTGCCTCCAAAGAATATATTGGTCAACTGTGAAAAGCTACTGCAGATACAGAATGAAATATATTTCTCTAAAGTTTCAAACATATTTTCCTTTCAGGTTTTTAACTCAGGTCACCATGAAGGCTTCATGTTTTGCATAATTTTCCCTACTCTCTGTGTTGTGATCTGCCTTTTCCTCATGTTCAGATGCCCAGTCCTGAGATGATGATCTTCCAGTACCTGCTGCTTTCACTGCAGAGTGAAGATGAAACTAAAGGTCACAGGTAAACCACAAAAAAAAATTAGTTGCTGCAGTACTTCATCTGTTCTTGTTCCTTTGCTTTCTACAAAGACAGATCATTAAATTAACATATACAAGTTATATAGTCCATTAATCCCTATTGGACAGAAAGGTACTGATGCTTTCCACCTAATTCCAGGCACTTAATTGAGAATTTCACATGAGCCTCAAGAGGTAAGCTTCACCCTCAAAATGTTTATTTCATTATAACCACCTTTTCAATCAGTACAGAGAGAGAGACAAGAACCACACAGGGACAATTTGGATCACAAATACCCTGGGTTACTCTTTAGATCTCCTTGCTTGCTGTCATTGGTTATTGCAGGTGGAGACCAGGAGGCCAAGTCCAGGATTTCTCCAAATGAAATGTAGAGGACCCAGTAATTCAGGCATTTCTAGACCATGCTCCCAAAGCAGCACAGCTCAAGGGGAAAATGCTGCATTTCTGATATCTGAATATAGATTGAGTAAATGCAGGAAGGCAGTCTACATCACAGATTTTTTTTTTAATGCAGAGTATGTGAGTTTGGATAGCAACAATAAGGACCCAATTCTGCCCAAAGAAGCAAAATTAATGTTGCCTCACTGTAGCAGCTTTGCTACTTACTTTATTCCTGCTTTTGAGAGTTTTAATTGCACTTGCAGGCAAGATAAATTCCTGGTCTGAAGTCCAGGCCAAATTTCTGTTTTGTTTTTAACTCAAACCTCCTAAAATGACCCCATGCTGACTCCCTGATCCAGGGTGTATTCTCTTGGCACTTGACGGTTCCCAGGCTCTCTTGATATGCCCCTGCTCCACGGGGGCATTTTTTCACAATTAATGTAAAGTAATACAAATTATCTCATAAAATTAATTTGGAGCTATGCCCTCTTTGTACAGACTCCCACAAACGGTTTGAGAAGACATATTTTTGGGATTGTTGGTAACAAGCAACCTTGTAATGTCATTTTATTTTGTCCCAGAAATCATTTGTGGAATCTCAGAGGCAGACTCCCAGCTAGCATAATTTGCCATCTCTCCCTTGGATTGCCACTGTTTTATTGCAGCTCAAGAATCTGGCCCATGATTCCTGTTCCACTCTGACTTTTGTGATTCCTGTGTGCCCCATATATCCCTATTTTATTAAGCCATACTGAGAAGGAGGGGTAGCTTTCCTTTGTGCCACTCCAGAAATACCAAACAACTTAATTGGCCAGAGCAGGCAGGTTTACAGCTGCTTTATGTTGACAAAAAGGCACAAAGGAACTAGACAGTACAACTGAAACGAGGTTTGTAACTCAGAGTGGCAAGATGGATAAAGCAGTGTATGAATAGTAAATATTTAGATTTGACAATGTCTTCTCATGGCTGTTTCCTAGAGCTAGATGCTTATATTCACTGGAATAAAAATAAACCAAAAAACAACCCACAAACAAAACAAAAAAACCCACCAAAACCAAACCAAAGCAAACCAAAACAAAAACCAAACCAAACCAACAAAAAACCCCCAAAAAACCCCAAACAACCCACCCCCCCAAAAAAAACCCAAAAAAAACCCACCCAAAAAACCAAAACACAAACAGAAAAAAATACAAAAAAACCCAAAAAAGCCCCCACACATTTATCTGGGGGAAAGTTCTGTTCTGTATTGACATTGAGCTCTGCTCTCTTCTGTGTGATGTAGACTGATTCCACTCCATCCCTGAAGGAGTTGGGAAGTCAGAGAGTCTGTAGTAAAGCCCTGGTCAGTGTATTTTTGAGTTGTGTAATTTGATGGTCAGGCCCTGCAGCAGTTTGAGGCTGTTCTGAAGAGTTTAAACCACTAAGAGCTCCTACTAGAAGCCGTGCTGTCTTTAAGGACCTTTTTCTTGGAGGAAGCCCTTTTAATTAGGCTTTACTCCAGTTCTCAACCATTACATTTCAGAATAGTGAAAATTAGTATTCTGACAATCAGAAGTGTGTATATCACTTCAATATTTTCTTTATTCATAGAACTGCTGAAACCCAAACAATTATATAGTAATAATAAATTATAGTAATAATGATAATAATTTGCAGCAAATAAACTAGTAGCATTATGAGGAGAACTTTCTGAGCACTCATAATTTATTTTTCATGAGACTATTTATTGACTATTATCCACTCCCCTCACCTAGCCCTCAAAGGAAAAAGGGGTGAAGAAGAGAGAATGAGAAGGATTACATAAGCAAATTAACCTCTGTATCTTCAAAAGACTACAGTTGCTGAGGTTACAAATCACAATTAGTCAACAAAAAACAAGAAGGATGTATATGCCATCAGCAGCAGTGGGGTTAATAAAAATATGTTCTTCTGTATCTAGCTTATTTTATAGATAACTGTGCTTTTTCAAAATTTCTGTAATGAGCATGTTGTGCCTGTCAGGGGTTGGTTTCCTCAGTGAAACCTTCACAGACACTTTCATCCCCAAAGTCTCAAACTTCTTGTCAAAACCTATAATTACCTCCCAGAGTCAAACCTGCCATTAATCATCTCAGAAAGACCTTTGCTAAGCCTCAGCACTGAGTGCTGAAAATGAGCAGGGACCTCCTGCATCTGTGCCACTTCTCTGGACTCTGTTGTCCTGTCCTGGCAAAACTGAGAATTAGCTAAAATAAGCTTTGCTGAAATAACAAGGCTTTCCTACAACAATGCTGTAAAATGTGAAGGTAATCCAGATATCTTTTTTCTCTTTTTACTGCTTCCTTTTTTTCATCAAAGGAAGACAAGTGCTTTGCTATAGTATAGCTATAACAATTAGAGGGAGTAAAATGTGGGAAATATTTTTCCCAGTGTCTATATTTTGCAGAAAAGACAGTCAAAAGGCTAAAAAGACTTTTTTTTTTCCTGCTGGATTATTAAAAAAAAATAGTCAAGGTAAAAGCTGTTATAAATGTCAGGTAGCCTGAATAGTAAAATAAAAATAAACACAGTAATTTTAATTAATATAAAAGAAGAACACCCCCTTCCCTGTATCTTTAACCCCAGTGTATGCACTGAATTAAAATCACAATGAGAATGAGAGTTTCAAAGACAGTAACATTTTTGTTTTATAAGTACTCATGTACTCGATGTGGATAATTTGTTAGCATAGATACAAAAACAATGTGGACCACTAATTTCACTTTCGGGGTATCTGCAGACTAAGAGCTCCATGGTCATGTCTACACCATGATCATGATGTGAACAAAGGCCAATGATAAAAAACTTAAAGGAGTTTTCACTCTCCCTTGCCACCTAACTTCTCTTTTTTTTTTAAAACACCTGGTAAATGTAGTTGATTTAACTAGATTAGGTTAAAAGCAAAGTTAGCTGTGGTTTGGGTTTTTTTTCAGTACAAAAGTTTTTGGGGGTGTTTTGGTTGGTTATTCTTGTTTTGGTTTGGTTTTGTTGTTGTTTGGGATTTTTTTGGAAGAAGTGAACTAAGCTCAAGGGAGGATGTTTATATTTGAGGCATTTATCAGGATCTTCTTTCTTCGAGTGTATTTGAAACCGCTATCAACTACTATTCTGGTTGGTAAAACCAAAATGAAAATGTGTGATGGAGGAACAGTGGTAAAGTATGGATGATCAAGCTCCAGAATAGGCAATAAAAAGTTACCTGTCCCAAGCAGGGGATTGCCAATGCTGAAATTCTCCAAGTACATTCCTAAGCTGTTCTTATCCCATTGAACACATGGGAATTCCAAAGTTTTAAAATGAAAGGTGGTGCCATCATTTTGGTACATCTGGATCTGAATGAAAATGATCTGATGTTTCCCTGAAATTCAGAACTCATCTGAAGCTTTATTTCCAAATCCATCTCTATTGCTGGTTTCTGAGACACTGGTTAGAAAAATGCTGTAAAAAACTTCATTGTCCATGTGGCTGAAGAGTTTGTAGCCATTTGCAGGTAACTCAGAGGAAGGAGATGCTTGCAGCAGGAAGAAAAGGATGGGTCATGAGCCAGAATGGGCACTTCGGAAGTTCTGCCAGAACAGAGTTAATGGATTAGTGTTTGGATAGCAAGTTAAGAAAGAAACATAAGCATGACTGGAAAATGTTTATTCAGCACAGGCCAAGTGCTAGGGAAGATAATGAGAAGGTTGATTATTGAGTTGAAAGAAACAAGTAGGATAAACCTGCAGCCTGTTTTGATTCCTGAAATGAACAGCACATAGGAAATACGCAACTGAAAATAAGTTAGAAATTCCCATGCTGATAGTAGGAGAAGCAAAACAAGAAAATAGCATTAATGTAGGGAAGAGTCATGAGTATTGTCAAGGGTCAGAGAATATACAATTTCAAGCATTTTAACCATTCTCTGAAATTTATCTCATTTTGTGTTGAATCCTGTAAAAATCCCCATTGTTTTATTCAGGCTTTTTATCCTACCCCTACAGGTAACTTCCTTCCAATTCCAGCTGTCTGTGCACTCTTCCGCTGCCTGAGACAGCTCTCAGTTTCTGCCTGACTTCAGTGATTGGGATATTTTTCTCTCTCCATACCCTGACTCCCTCACTGGTGCATTGCACCCTGAGAGATGCACCCCCATTCTTCAATGACTCTGTGATCTAAAATCTAATTAAACTGTCTTCTGATCTCTGTTTCTCTGTCTGTCTGATCTATCAACACCCATTTTCCACTTGAAAGGGTAAACAGATATCCATCTCTACCAACAGCAAGGAAGAATCATAAGTCTGTAACTACAAATCCTGTAATTCAACTAAGGAAGTCAGAGAGACTTTAGCATGGCCATCAAATTAAATTCTGAAGCTGCTATTCAAATTCTTTTCTGTTGTGTGTATGCATGTTGCCAATATTTTTCTGTGCACTTTTATTATGCTTGTATGTTTTGTATACTTTCTACATATATAATTTTTAAGTAAGATACATTTAAAATTAATTTTATAAAGGAATGTAATATGAAGAATACAGAACCTGTCAAAGGGTTAAGTAAATTAAAGCAGTAGGTAAGTGAACTGGTTAGGCAGAACATTGATTTGTGAAAAGAAATATTATGGCTGACATAGAAATCTGTATAGGAATTAGAGCCATGAAATGGTAAGTTGATTCTAGGATGCTACAGAGAGAGTTTACATCTCTAGGGTAGTTAAAATAAAATAATACAGAATCAGCAAATGTTTTTTTACACTGGAGATTTCTATAACAAGGCAGGATATTTGATACTGGCAGAGTTTTAATTACTCAGATGTTGACTTGGATGCCACTCAATAAAAAAAAAAATTAAGAGGAGGAATACATTTTAAGAAGCATTTCAGGATTGCTTTCTTCCACAGCTTATTGAAGCATTCAGATGGTTAGAGGCTATTTTGGACCAAGTCCTAGGATATATACCAAGTATGATTAATAGGACTGAAGCAAGGAAACACACAGACATTACAGTATCATTAGCTCAAATTATTCTTGGGAGCTGGTGGAAGCCAAGTGAACATTCTGGACCACAAGAAAGTTGACTTTGAGAAAAGACGAAATGCCCCAACAGGTTTTGGTTATTATTTTGTTGGTCAAGATTGTATTTTGCAGAGGGAGTCTAGTGGAGACTCTAGGAAGTATTTTAGAAACAGTTGGTGATGCAATTAAAATCCACCCTGGATCAGTCTAGAGAGAAAAAAGGCAACAGATGCAAGTTTGTTTAAGTGGCAATGTAAAAATAATTATAAACAGAAGGCTTCTTTTAAAATATATGCAAAAAGTAGTGAGAGGTGGATTGGGAAATCTCTAAAAATAAGCATAAGTAAGTCAAGAACATAGTTAGCAGTACTGAACATGGAATTGTAAAGGGTATTTCAACTAGCAAGGAATTCTGCTGTATTTACAATAAATTAAAAAGAAAATGGGAAAGTGATGTACTTAAAACAGAGACTGGAGAACTGAAAATTAAAATTAAAATAACAGGTTTTGAGAAGAAACAGGAGATGGCAAACTGCTCAGAGTCAGGATTACATTTCCTAATTAAAGCAATTATGAACAGTTAACATTGCATTGAATGAATAATTCTCCATTTCTTACAAGTCTTTCCATGCTGACAGACAGCTTTCACAGCCACGGTGGAGCCAGCCATTGGGCAGGTTCCCACCCAACTGGAGCAGTTTGCAGGAAGGGGATCTCAGGCTCCTGTAGGAAGCAGGACCATGTGAAATAGTTTGGGATACCTGAGGAGGTGAGAACCTGCTCACACTCACTGGGGGAGAGCCGATGTGCATGCAGAGCCAAGCCTGTACGCCTGGGCTGCTTGGTGTCCCATCCATCCTTCCTTCCATTCTTCCACCCTCCTTTCTGTGCTCCTACTGCTGGCTGCCTTGTACAGTCCAAGAGAAAAAATTCAGGCCCTGGTTTGTAAAATGTATGCATCACTTAAAATTGTAATTTTTTTCCTATGAATTTTTACAGTAGTAACAAAAAGGCAAATCATCTTCTTGAATTTGAGAAAACGTTTGTGTTCCTAAATGGTTCAGGATTGTAGTCTTCATAATATAAATCTGATCATAAAGGAAAATTCCTAGTATCTTGAGGAATGAGAATTACTAGAATGCAAATAATTCATAGTTATGAGAGTTCAAGAAAATGAAGAGAGAAGCAGATGAAGTCTTTTGGAAATTACATCCCAAGTTCCTTGATGAGAGCACAGCACTAGAAACTTGCAAACATAATGTCATTATTCTGAGATAGGTCTGTGACATCAATTATGGAAAAATATTAGCAAAAATGTGTAGGGTCAGTGATGGAGCATGCTGTGGTACTTAATTTCTTTTGAGACAAGTAACACAAATTTATGAGAGTTTGATATGGCTTAATTCAATTGTAATTCCCCCTCCCCCCCTTTCTTTTACTATGTAGTCTTGTCTGCATTCAGTATAGAAAGAATTGGCATAATTTTATTTTTTAATGTATACCATTTTCACCTTGACAGAGATTAATTTCATGCAGGAATTATCTTGGTGATATTCTTACCTTTTCATTTGAAGACTGGGCATGTTCTCATTTGATGAGGTGAAGCTTGCAGATGCATGAGGTGAAGTAGGCTGCCCATGGGGGCTAACACCTAGAGACTGCAATTACTGTGGCAGGAACCCCTTGCTGCAGCCAGGCAGGGAAAAAGGGAAAAGAGTTCATTGCGATATGTAATACTTGACCCTAAAGGTGTGGAGATTGCAATGGATCAGCCTTTGGATTATTATAACTCATGATTTGAGTTGAACATTACAGGAATTGCTGTGGGAAGAACTACTGAACCAATGGAGAGCAAGCCAAAAGCAGTGCAAGTGCAGCAGTGACCCCACCTGAGCTGGTCTGGGTGCCCAGTAACTCCACATAACACACACCCCTCCTGTGGTGGTCCTGAGTGACCAAAGGGACATCAAAGTCATGGACTAAATGAGCCCCATGGGTATTTTTGGGACACTTCTCAGGTATGGTCCATAGATTAAGGGAATGGCATGTATGATACAAAAGGATGGGATGTGGGGAGATGGTTAATGAGATTGTATTGAAAAGTGTGAGACCTGAGTGTGATTTAAGTGTTATGGAATAAGGGGGTGGATAATAGGCTGGTTTTGCCTAGGGTAGGGTTGTTTTTCCCATGCAGTATTTCTAGCCTGAGCCCCACCCAGTAACATCCCTGGGTACTGTTAGTATAGACTAATTCTTCTTGCATGTGACTGATGAATACCGACCAGTTCCAATGTTGGTTATTCTAGCACAGTTCATTACAGTAATTTCACACGCATAAGGAGCACTAGAGTATAAGGCGCACTTCCAGGTTGTTGGCAATTTTCTGAACTTTGTCCATATATAAGGCGCACTGGCATATAAGGTGCACTCTTTTTATAAGCGAGGATCCATGTGCAACAAAGTAATAAATTAGTCACAGAATCGTGCGATCTCGGGGTTTACTGGCAGGTGCTCAATTTGCAAACAGTTTTCATGGATTGGCGCAGCCTTTAAATGCAGCCCCAGGCACCCTCCCCGTGCCACAGACCCCGGCACCCCCGCCCCTGGTGCCAGCTGCCACGGCTGCCCCATGGCGGCTGCTCGCGTGGCTCACACTTCTGGGTCAGCAAATTTCTGAACTTCGTCAATATATAAGGCGCACTGGCCTAAAAAGTGCACTTTCGAGTTTTGATCAAAATTTAAGTCAAAAGGGTGCAACTTATAGTAGTGAAATTACTGTAATCTGTAGCAAATCCACAAAAAAAGCAAATTTGAAGAAAAGAAATGGTTAGCAATACAATCTAAAGACATTATGCTACTGGTCCAAACAGGTGAAAACATCATCTAATTAATTGAGTTAGAACACCAAAAATAGTCTTTTTAATTATCAATATTTTTGTCTTCAGAGAACAATAATTGGTGAATATGGCCTTGATATCCCCTTTTGCCCTCAGTTTCTGAAGCTGCCCCAAGTAGGTTAAAAGCTCACTTGTGTGAGGGGAAATGGATGACAAATAATGACAGCTATAGGAAACTGAAGGCAAAAGAGGCAAAAAAAATGAGTTTTATTGTCTAACAGTCCTTGAATTTCTGACTGCATGTAATGGCTCTGGAAAAGATAAGCGAGCCATAGAGGCATGTCCATCGAATACTGGAATTAAAATGCTATTATTTGGTATACAAGCTCCTGACCGGGTTTCAGTTTTCTCACCTTATTTGGCTTTAGTGACTTTTTCTAGCATAGTGCCCTGCTGAAGGTACAGAGCATGACATCAAGTATAATTCAAAGTGATGGGAGGAAGATGTTCCTTATGGTATATAATAAATAACAGGAATATGCCTGGCTGTATCGTGGATACTTATATTTGTGATCCAGTAGATGTCCCTGACATGCATGTTTGTGGGGTATCTTTTTTTGAGGAAGCAATTTTTTACCTAAATGGAAATTATTCTTCCTGGAAAAGACTGAAGGAAAAATATAAATGAAGATTCCTTTTTTATCCATCATTAGATAAAGCATCTTATAGGTGATTTTTGCTAAGCTCAAAATGAGATTCATAAGATTTTAAACTCCTGAGGAAAGTCATTAAATACATTGTTTAACATGAAGTGTGTGAATTGCATTTTGAATTCCGTAGGTTAACCTGAAGTTTTATATTTGTTTAAGTGCATGTCTGGACTGGGACCAAAGCTCTGTGGGGACTCTGTTGTTGCTTTACTGCAATGCAAATAGTAAGTATCAGTAATTATTGTGCCATTTCACAGTCATTAACAAAATAAAACTTTATGTAGCTTGTTGACTGCTGTGGTTAAAAAGCATCTTTTTAGTACCTTAGGTTACATAGATTTGCCTTGTTCTTTCAGGGTTCTGAAGCAATATTAATAATCCATTTCATTGCATTTTTTTCTCTTTTGGTCTTAGTGAGCATCTTGGAAGTAGCATTTAGCAGTGGAAATTAGCAATAGCAAATATAAACAAAGGGATTTAAAAATAACTGTTAACCTCAAAAGTTAAGATCTGATTGGATAGGGCTTTTCTCCATCCCTGTAAATGACACTACCTCACATATCACAGTATGTATGTGTACAGTACTGTATGTCAGCATGAAATGTGCAACTAAAGTGTGTCATCCAATGCTTGAAATTTTAAAAACAACAAAAAATATATTTAGTAAAAAGCTCTCCTATTTTTGTCTCAGTTTTCTAACACAGAAAGTGTGTTTGCCTAGCATGACACGTTAGCAGTGTTTCAATGTCCAGGACTGATTAGCCATGCAATGCCAGCTCCACAGAACTGATCCATCACAGACAGACAAACCTACATAGGTTCACTCCAGGACCCCCCAGTCTCATCTAGGGCTTGGATTCTTGCAGTCTGCATCAGTTCTGAGCTGCACTCACAGTGGGACTTCTGCATTTCAGAGCCAGTTCACAAACATATGATGCCTAGGATCGAGTGTGAGCTACCATCTTTCAAAGAAATTGAATAAAAAAATGATTAGCCACAGGGGCTAATAATTTACCATTGAATAGCAGTGCCTACAAGTTAACTCACCGTGTCCTCATAGTAAACCCACTACAGCCATGTCCCACAATTACTTACCAAGAGTTCAGTGCTTATTTTGTTTCCCTAGGGAAAGTCTTGGTGTAAAAAGCAGCAATTTATTTGACAATAACTAATTATTGTTAATTAATGAAACTATTGGCAATTAAAACCAACATAGTAGCAATTTTGCAAGGCTGATCCTTCATAAGCAAGTGTGGTGCAAGAAGGCATTCCATCTTATGCGTCCCCAGGGGTGAGACAGGCAATTACAGCAGCAGAAATTTTTTGGAAAGGGGAAATTTTATTTTATTGAATGAAAATTTGGACTATGTACTTAACAAATAAAACACAAAGGAAAGCACTCCAACTAGCATGAATATGGAAGGGAAGCAAATTTTTGTCTGGACTGTGTACCTGGAAAAAATATAGAGGTGAGAACCATGAGATGAAATTGTGAGCTGCTGACAGCCTTAAAAATTGCCCTAATTGAGAATGAGACTGTGAGGCACATCTAACTCTTGCTAGGACCTTGAAAGGACTGACACTCAATCTTCTAATTCCATATTATGGAGAGAACCTGCAGTGTTTGTGACCTTGCAAAATCAGTTTGAGCCCAGCTGACTTTTAAAGCCTTAAATCAAGATCCTGCCAGAATGAGATGATTCTTATAAGAATGATAACCCACAGATATGGCAAAATGAAATCTAGTTGGCTCTCAAAATGACTTGGACAAACTCTGGCAATGGAAATGTCAATCACATGGCTTTCTGCCAAGGTTAAATCTCAACTTCCCTGTAATTCAACAGTCTGGACACTTTGGCAATTGTTTCCAACAGAAATACTATAGAAAAGCAAGAAATTTCTGTTAACAGCTGTTGCAAGATGACTTTAAATAGGATTTTAATCTTTACTTGGGAAGTGTTAGAGAAAGGGGAGAAAGTTGTTTTGGACAGCAACTGATCTCCAGACATATGGGCCCAAAATGCTTCTCTGTTTGCTTATGTGTTTGAAATGTAGAGCCAAGTCAGAGGGCTGCATCTCCCAACTAGACCTGGGAGAGTGACACTTCAAAGCGAATCTGTTCATTTAAAATTCCAGGTAAATTCTCCTTTTCAAATCCTTATCACAAATTCCAAATATCACCTTTTGCTCACTGACATTTTCTTCCATAATTCCTCATCGCTCATAAATTAGACACGCCAATTTTTAAATGTGAAAACATGAGAAGTTCTGCTGAATTTCAAGGAGAGTATTGTACAGCTTGCCATTGCTGCTCAGCCCAGGTCACAGAACCACAGAATGGGCCATGTAGCCCAGCTTCCCTGTTCAATAACATCACTTCTAAGTGATATGCTTCTCTCCTTGCATTCCTGGCCATAGCTGGAAAGCTATAACTAGAAGCACCTCTCTCTTAAATTAAATGAAATTATACCATAGAAAAAGTTTTTGGCTGGACTCCAAACTTAATTTTATTGTAACATAGAGTTGCCTTTCATTACATGTAAAAGCAGAGAGGAACATAGGACTCACTTCCAGTTCTTGGCACCTAGTTTTGAATCACTTATTTATCTTTATGAAATGTGAAGGGTAGGTAACAGAAGTAAGAAATATGTTTACTGGGAACTTTTAAGTTCCTATTTAAGAGGTAGATTAGGTACTAGGTATGTTTCAACTCTTAGCTGGGAATAAATTTCCCACGGTGAGAAAAATTGTCAACACAGGTGGTCCAGGTTTGTGTTCCCTTCCCTACCAGATCTCCACAGAACTAGTTACATTACCTTAATATCCTGTAATTCCTAAGTGCAGAGAGGTTCATTAGTTCCTAACAAGGGTTTTTTGCTTTCACCAGCTGGGCTCCTCTCACCACTACACATCCAGGTTCCCCACCATGCCCCAGTCTTTTGTCTCTTCCCTGCCACTTCTACCCCTTCTGTATCATACACCCTTTAATCTTTACAATACTCACACAAATGGAGTGCTTAAATTATTTGAGCCTTTCTTTGGTAAAGACTGGCCAGTGTGAGCCTTTATTGTCCCCTCCCACACCTCAGCCATGTGTGTCATAGAGGCAACACCTTCCTAAAATCGTCCTTCTCTCCCATTTCCTTCCTCCCCTGTAATTTCATGCTGCTGCCCTGTCGAGTGTATTTCCCAGGGAATGCTTTTAAACCTTTCACTGTTTCCCTTAAACTTCTTTCTAAATCTGTTCTGAGCAGATCAAATCTGATAGATAGCTGGTGTTACAGAAAGAACTCTGCTGGAGTTTTCTTAGAGGCAGAATGTAGTACAGAAAATAGAAAATTCTGTAAGGCAGTTCCACTGGGTTCAAAACCATTTTTTCTGTAAAGTCTTTATGAGTATCTGTACAAAGAATTCTGGTGGACCATTTGATCTGGGAAAAGAAGTAACAGAGACTGTATGGATCAGTGATCTTTTTTCCTTTAGGAATGCTTGATAGAGAAATTTCCTGAAACCACTGTGTTTTGTTTCTCTAGGTACCTATACACAGTTGTGTTTGATGTTTCCCTGTAATCACAGCAAAAGGTGGATTTTAAATTTGTTTTCCAGTATTTGGAATATGTGCCATGTGTTCTGGAATAAAGAACAAGTGCAAAAATTTATTGATATGCCTCAAAACCAAGCCTTTCTGTTTTGAGAAGAATATTTCCACCTCTCTTATGGAATCAGAGTGATATCTGTTTCCTCAGGTTAATTCTTTGTTTGACAAGATTAATGCAAATCCATTTTCTGGTTGGGTTATGTTTTAAAAAGCTACCAAATGTGTAAAAAGTGAAAGGGGAAGAAAATTTAAAAAAATAAATAAAAAGACTCCCCAAATGCAAGAGAACATTACAGATAGGAAAAAACACTCAAATTCCTCTTTGGTTCAATTCTAGAAAAAAGATGGAGTATCCACCCTAGATTTAAAAAATCCTAGAAAATACACCCCACTAATTTTCATGTAAACAAACCATCCAATTTCCTTCTCCTGCTTGGATATATACATGTTTTTATCTGTGTTAGTAAACTGGCTGTGATCAGGAGGGCTCCTAGGCATGAATGCCAGGTATTTAAACATATATATATATATGTGTGTGTGTGTGTGTGTGTATATTTATATATATATTTATATATATATATATATCCTCTGGTTCCAAATAGCAAAGAAAGCTAACACAGTTCTTGACCTACCACTGAAACACCTACCACTCCTCTCTTTACAGGAGACAGCATTTTCTTCATTAAAACAGAGAATTAATTAATTTTTCTGTATCTAAAGATAAATAAACTGACCATAATATGAGGGTGTATTCGCATATTGCCAAAAGTCTTCATAGAAATTACACAAGGTTGGAAAGCATCTCAACCAGCTTTTACAGAGGGAAAAACAGGTTTCAAAGCAGGATTTTCAATCTTTGCTTCCTTATCTGTTGTCAGACATTCTGTACAATATACAAATTAAAGATAAAAATTAATTACATTAAATTATTTGAGCTATTATTATTTATATTCTGTACAATATACATGCTAAATTATGCTGGTTGTGTTATTCCCTGCTTTAGGTGCTGGTGGCAAGTTAGATCAGGATGGCCAGTTTGGAACTTCTGAGATTTTTAGTCGTTCGTAATAAGGAATTCACGTGGCTAAAAGGATTGCCTTTCTCAGATTGGGCTATAAACTGTGTCTCTTTTTAAGAACAAGTACACAAAACCCTTTCCTCTTTCCCTTGCACAACATTGAGACAGGGACATGATGGCTGTCATTGTGCTTTGTTTTTGCCTCCTCCTTCAGGGAATAAAATATTGAGAACAAGATAGAAGATGCAAAGAGCAGATGTGATCTCCAAAGCATTGCTTGACTTCATTTGAAATGTAGGTGCTCTACATTTTCATATGTATTGGGTTTTCTGGTTGGAAAAATATGCTTTTAAAACTATGGAATTAAAACCTTGCTATTAAATTTTGACTGGCAATTTTCTGTGCCCTTTCAGAATTAACTCCAATGTGCTTAATGAAAATATGATTGCAACAGTTATTGAAATAGATCATTTTTCAAACACTAGGTATTTCAGTAAATTAAAAATATTGATTATACATCAGTTTCAAAAGAGAGCAACCAAAAAAAAAGTGAACATGACTTTAATTTCAAAATAAAATCTATTTTTTTTTAGCACCGGTTCTAAATACTCAAAGCAGTGAAACAGTTATTATCACCCCCGGGAATATTCCCTGTAGCTAAATCAATTTCATTCTCAAGTGCTTTCCTGAGATTCAGTGTAAATTATCTTTATTTAAATATCTTTTCTTACCTCCCACGTCTTTAATGTGCTTTTGAAGTGTTTCTTGTGAGGCTTTAGATGCAACCATTACTAGGGTCTCTTCTTCAACGATAGAAAACATCTTCCATCTAAATCCAGTCATCCATTAGGCTGTGCCTAATGTTGGATCTGTTTGCTTTGGAGTAGACTTTAAAAGGAAAATGTGGATTAAGTGAGTGGAAACAATGAGTGAAATTCTGTACAAAAAAAGAGATATTCCTTATTTTTTGTTCCTGAAAATTTGGAGAGAAATTTCTCAGATAAAGCTCCAGCTCCTGCTCCAGCTGGGGATGATGGTAAAGTACTGTGAACACCTATCAATTAAGCTAAACTATTTTGTTAAAACTCAGGTAATCTCTGTTTTGATGGAGTCTTAAATCTAAGTAATGTTTAAAACTCGAAGTACTTCACACCCAGGCTGGAACTAATCCAATATCATGTCTCATAATCACAAAGAATTCCTTATCTTGGAGTGTGGAAAACACTTTAAAACAGTCTCATAGAGCTGTAAATTCAGGAAGCTAAGTTACTGTCTGTGCCAATGAAAATGAGCTCCCAGATGAAATTATAACCAAAAAATGGGATTTTTTTTAAGAGCAGAAACCTGGGGAACAGATGAGGATTATGATTGTTTTCTCACTGAGAATGAACACTTCTGGAATGATCAAGTTTATAGTCCACTCCTGAAGGAACCAGTTAAATTCTGGAAAAGGCTCAAAAAGAAAAAAAATAAAATTGATTGTTCTGAGAGATTCTACACAGTCCATTTAGTTTAACAAGCAGACATTTAATCTCCTCTCCATATTTTTAAGCGGGTTTTGTTAAAGAAAAAGATCCCATGACTGAAAACTATAAAAAAGCCCAACTGGACAGTGAATTAGACTATGGATGTAGTTTTTTTCACTTGGAATACCACATGTTTTTGAGATTTCCTAATAATTTGCATCCTAAATTTAAGGGACCTAACACTCTTCTCACTCACTATTCAGGTAAAAGTAGAAATTGATACAGTTCTCTATATTGATTCACAGATAGTTGTGATCCCAGATCTTTAATTAGAAAGCATTAAAGATGTAGTTTTTGTGTTTGCCATATTTTAAGATAACAGAAAAGTAGAAAATAGAATGGAAAACAGAAGCTCAGTGTTCTTCCCTATGCAGCTTTGATGTTTGCCTCAGCAGGGCAAATTTTTACCTTTCAATTTTCCATAGGAGTGGGTTGTGATATTTTTAAAACTTTATCTCCCTCTGCCTCTATCCATCCCCCTCTTCCTCTTCATTCTCTTATTAATGATTCTCTACTTATTTGTGCTCCACACTCTCAGCAGAAAAATGTGCCTTTAGCATTTTCAGAATGATTGCAACGAAAGTGTTCAAAGGAATGTCAGTAAATAATAGTTCACAGCCACAAGTGAGGCTGCATTTAAGATTCAAACACTGTAGTGCATCATTCTGATATTAAAGATCTGTAGAAATATTTATATATATACATATGAAGAGATATACTGTGATGCACTTACAGCTTGTTTTCAAATGTACATCCGCTACTTCAAGAAATCAAAATGTAGTCCCTGCTTAAAAGAGGAGTGAAAAGTCTCCATACCATTCATATTACATATGAAGCAAATGCCATTATGAAAACTTCATTAATATGTAAATTACAACATTTTGATTAGCACTTGCAGACCCCTTTTGTTAAGAAAAGAGATGGAAGGAGCTAACCAGATTGCAATAATTTACATAATAACTCAGTGGTGGCAATGCCACCAAGAAGAGAACCTAAGGAAGGCTATTATGAATTTTTTTTCACAGCTTAACACAGTATTAAAACCAATTGTACAAAAGAAGGACAATATTTTTCTTTAAACTGAAAAATCCTTTCATGGGGTAGTGAGATATATTAAAGATAGTCTGGAGCTTATTTTAAAATAATGGAATATGCATTTGCTAAGCAAGGGAATACAAAAATTGTATGTCATTGTACAGTGATTTGAAGCCAAATGAAAACTAGCTTTTGTAACTTGTTTCTCTACAGTTGTTTTTGAGTGTATTAGACCTTAGTTAGCTTTATTTTTATCCTGTTGGAAAACAATGGGAATTAAAAGCCTCAGGATTTATTTCTGTACTCTTAGTTTTCAATCTAGAATATGTCAGTAGGACATGTGACTCAGTCAGATTATGAAATCACAGCATCATAACTGTACAATATGGCATTTGAATTTCTAAATTCAGATAATGCACCCAAAGATGCCCTTCTCTGTCAACACCTATGAGTGCATTTCATAGGTCCACTAGACTATGAGCTGGTTAAGCAACATCAGGAAGCTAATAAATTACAGTTTTGCTTATTCCCTATACTTTAAATATTCAGAGCAGTAAGTTAATGAAGCCTCTCTTTAAGTACAATATTGTGCTTTTTCTATAGCTAATCTTTTGAAGGACATTTCTATATTTGGACACCTTAAAGGGAGCTCAGTAGCAGTTGTGTTTGCTCAGCTCTTTGGGTCACTGATTGTCAAGAGACAGTGGAGCACTTACAGCTGGCTTACAACAGTGTGGCTTTTTTCAGTGGTAACCCAGAAAATGGTGTGTAACAGAAAGAAGAGGAAGAAAATCATGGGGATTCTGAGGACTTTCATATACTTGCCAAAGTTCAGAGACCTCATGGCAAAACAGGAAAAAGAAAAGAAAAGAAGAGAGTTGAAAAGCAAAGTTCAACAGCTCTGTTTGGTGCTACTTGAAAGTGTGTTACAGGCGTCATACTGGATTTATCAGGAAAAATAACTGTGATCTTTCAAAATTTGTGAGCTAGGTGTCACATTCTGTTTGTCACAGTTCCATAGGGACTTTTTTTTGTCCCAGCTGACTTCTACAGAAAGGGTTTCATTATGATGTAACCAAAGCAAATATTGGTCCAAGAGTTAAGAATAACAATACAGCATTTTTGCATTAAAAGGATATTCGGTTACATTGGGAAAAGAGTTCCTGTGAAGCAGGGTGCCCACAGAGAACTTCAGAATAGGGACAGATCAACCTGCAGAGATTTTTATTTTTTTTTATTTGGCTTTGTTAAATCTTTAAACATTTATAGAGATTTTTAATGTTTTAGAATCCATTGTAAAAAGCACAAAACTTTTGTCAAACTTTGTAAAGGTATTATTCAGGATACAGTTAAAAAAAATTGCCCAGCATAGCTGGTCATGCTTGTAGGAAGGATTGGGCTTTCAGGTGGTGAGAATCAGCCTTGCTCCATTGAATTCAGTAACCTTTCACTGGCTGTCTGGTGTTGCAGACATCAGCAGGAGGGAGTTTATCATGGAAGCACAAATCTAGCTCCAACTAATGGCAGGTTTTTTTGAATGTATGGGATAAGATTAATTTAAGACAGATAAATAGATTAATAAGTATCTATACAAGGCATATAGGATGCATGTGAGACAGTACACACAAAGAAATTACCAAAAAATTCCTAAATGTAATTACTAGGTATTATTGACCCTGTAAGGCCAGTAAATGTGGCTTGTTTTTTTAATCATTAGTGTTTATGACATGAGCTCCTAACCAGATTAATCTTTTCGATGGATAACACCATGGCCTTTTGGTTTTTAAATATGTTAACAAGCATGAAGTATTTGGGGGGGCATTTTTAGACCCCTTACAGGTATAAGCTCTTGTATAATAAACAGGTTTTAATAATTGGCCTTGGATCATTTTGTTCACAGAAAAATCAGCAGCAAACTCCCCTTTGTTCCTCCATGAAAACAAGAGGTCCTAAGCCATGGAACAGCAGAGGGGAAGCAGTGGTTGGTGACACAGCATGCCTGGTACCCAGACTTTTTAAATGTCTGGCCCAGGTTCTCTGGTTTGCCTGAACTGTGCATTGTGCAGGCTCAGAAGGGAAAATTTGACATTTCTGTTACCTTTCTGCTTCTTCTTTTGGGGCCTGCCAGGTGCCAGTTAAATCTTTGCCATAAAATATTCAACCTCAGGCTTGCCTGCTTCATGACCAACAACCCATAGCTGCTGAGGCCATTCCAGTATCAAGAGACCAGGAAATCCAGTATGCAGGAGACCAAATAAGATCTTTTAATCTGCATTTCCATGTTGGCAAAGTGGATGTTTTAGGAGCTATTGTGCTGTTGTGTATACCAAGAGGTAAGACCCTAATGAGGTTGTGGGATGAATCAGATTTGCTAATCAAGTCTGCTGTCCACATTGCCAGAGCTGCAGCTCCATGAGAGCATAAACAGCTCCCCCAGACATTTTTGTTCAAGATCCTCTTCCTCCTTTAACAGCTTCATCATTACTTGCTGAATTCTGTGTTCTATCACTGTTTTAAAGAATTGTCTCTTCTTTCTTCCCACGCCCCAGGAGCAGGAAATGGCAGCACACCTCCCTGTATCCTCATGGAAATTTCTGAAACATGCTACTCCAGTGACATAGCCCGTGTGATAAAACTTCTCCTGACAGAATAGGACATTTCATTGTTAATCTGAGCAATCCACCAACCTTATGACTGCAATCACAAACACAATGACCAGCAAAGTGATGTATCACATTCAAGAAGGTGAAGTCCATTTTACTGAAGATGTGGCACAAGTGTGTCTCTTTATTAATCCTTTAGAGTGACCTGGCTGGTCCTGGAGGATGGCACATGGAATGATCCCAGGTTCATACCTATGAAACAGATTTCTATATCTCACTCATAGGCTCCTCTGGCTGTCATATAATCTGTGTATAAAACTTGCCTGTCCCATCCTTTTCTTATATCCATGCTAATTCTCAGGATGTACCTTCAAATGGGATGTCTATGTTTTTTCATATTCCAGTGGCACTGTTCTAAAATTCTCAGCAATAAGCTGAGCTGAAACATCCTCCCCTAAGTGGCCACTAGTGCTCTTGCATTTATGAATGCATCTTCCACCCAGTTCTGGGGTGTTTTGAAACAGGAGTTTCATAGCCCTGGAAAGCATTCTCTGATCCTGAAGTGTTTTAGCTGTTTTAAGGAATTTTAATAGCTGATACTTCTTGCAGTGAGCCAGAGATGACAACCTTTGGCGTTTGTGCTCTGATAAGGTGACACTTCAGGTTGTGCCTGCAGCAGGATGTGCCAAGAGAATTTGTGAGGATACAGGACCTGTTAGAGGGTTAGGACAGCTCTCTGCAGCAGGATAAAAACCTGGTGCAAACCTGTCTATGTGTCTGAGCAGTGCCTGGGCTGATCCAGCCATGGAGACATGCCTGGGTTTTTTCTGGTGAGAGGGATTTACCTGCTTTCTCCAGAAGGGACCCTGCAGGCATGCAGAGTGGTTGGTCAGGGGGAGAAGGCACTGAAATAAAACAAAGAGTGATCTGAATTGAGAGTGAGAATTCCACTGATGTGTGCACTAGATGTGATCCAGGGGGGTTTATTAGAGACATGGAAGTGGTACGAATGCAGAGAGAATAAGAGTAAGGTAAATGTGCTTAGGCATGTCTTAGTCTCTAAATTCATGTAACTCTATATAATTATTTTCACTGAAAAAAATCATTGTCATCTCAGCAAGGAAAGTCCTGAATTTCAGACAACTTTATTTTCCATTACTGACACATTCCACTGTTTTCCTTTTGCCTCCTCACCCCACAGCACTGACACAGCAAACAAGATACAGTGAGAGGGTCTTAAATATTTCTCTGTCAGTGTAGGAAATTAACTTGGGTCCTCTACTTCTATTGTGAAACTTGGAAAAGCCTATCTATATTAATTTTGTGGTTGTTCCGTGTACAAATATAATGCTGATTATGCTATTGCAGTGTTATTTTCAACATCTCAAACAGTGATTGTACCATTCACTGTTTTCAAATATAGAGTGGTGCTCATGTGAAAACAAATTGTGGTGAACAACACTCAAAAAACATTAATGTGTGTGAAGCAACTTAAGGTAATAATGGTGGCCTTGGACACACAGGCAATCATTCACACAGACTACAAAGCAATCACTTTGTCCAAGAAGAGAGAAAGATAGGTTGGAGCAACAATTTTTTCCTAAAAAAACTGGAATCAGTTAATCAATTTGCAGTAACTATCTGATTTATTTGTATTATAATATGATTGACAATTTATAGCCTTTTCCAATAAATTTCAAAGCCATGATTTGCTGCAGCCATAAGTAATTTATTTTATAAATATGACCTTTAATCTCTCTGATGATTGATTAATCAGTATATCATAAACAGACTCGTGAGAGGTGAAAAAAGATTTGCTTGATGATGACCAATCCTAAAGAACTCTGCAGGTGTATCCAGCACACTAGGATTTTCATTAAAGGCAGCAGAGGACCACTAAGAAAACAACAGTATTTCTTAATATTAGTTCATTAGAAAAACACAATGATAAAAATAATCCTCCACTTGTAATACATTAGCTTATTGTTTTACAACACATCCTAAATAAGAGGAAGATGGGTAATTAACCCCTGGGAGAGAGAATGGACTGTAGCTTGACTTCAACATTCTTTTGACCTTCCCCACTCTGGGGTGCTGAGTAAGGGCTTTATCCTACCTGGTAAACATTGTTTTCAGCTGTTCTACCTAAGGACTAGAGAGACATCACCAGAGCTTCTCTCATTTGTCTTCTCCTCTTCTTCTGCTTCCTAGCCATGCACTGGGGAAAGTGAATAACAGGTAAGTGTTGTTGCTGATCCTCCTGACCATATAGCTAAGTCTGCAGGAATATGCCCCTGTCTCTGGAGATGTGTTTTCATGACATGGATTCAGCTGATGTAGCTGGCTATGCTATCTGAAAAGGAGCTCCTCCCTTCCTCATGTCAATCTCTTCCCTGTCAGGCTCATGCTCCTGCTGCTTCTCTTTAGCATGTTTGGCACTCAGGTGAATATGCAGTAACTCTTCCTAAAAGAGAGGGAAACACTCAACAAGTCTTGTAGCTCAAGACTGGGTGAATGTCAGATCAAAGGGGGTCTGTGGTGTGGGTGGATGGTGAAAGTCCTTCCCATGGAGGTGAGCATTCAGCTGGTTCTATTGCAGGTCTGAAACTAAACCTACAGAGCCTCTAAACTGCTCTTACCGTGGGTCTTTTCCTACTTCTTGCAGTCCCCTTGCCTCTTTTTTGCCTCTGGTCACACTATCAGCTGTGTCAGCATGATGACATGAGTGCCCATGGCTAGCTCTTGGCCTAATACAGAGAACAAGACAAGAAGGAGCAAAAAACTCTGGTGAGGTGTGTGATTATTTTACAGATTTAAGCTTTAATTAAAAAATGCGTAGTTTGGATTGTTGTCAAAACTCAGTTGTTTACTTCCAAACAGTGTATTATAGGTTAGTTCATAAAGCACTGCTAAAATTAAATAAAATTACCTGCCACTGCATTGTCATATGATTTGTAGAGATGCATATGACTCTACCAGAAGAGATAAATAAGGAACCAGTACCACAGCATATTAAAATGTGTGATAGCTGAGGACATGGTGGCAATAGTTGGGGAGCAGGTCTGTGAAGTTATTCGAGGCACTGTCCCATTCCTGCAATTTTTTTAATCTTATGAATCATGCAAGTGGCAGATTTGATAATTCTTCCACCCCTTAGCACTGTCTGTGCAGGCACAGTCTCTTAGAAACAGCAGAGTAGGAAGTGACCCTAGAAATGAAGAAGAAGGAGTGCAAGCTGCTGAGCTAGGTAAGGGACAGTTGAAGTAAGGGCTCATTCCCTGGGGGAAAGCAGGGCACAGAGAGCTAGAAAATCCCAAAATATCACCTGCCCCATGCTCTCCTCTCTTTCAAAAAGCCCAGCCCATTTCGGTCTCTGCAATACCAGCAGTAAGTCTATAGGCTGGCTGATCATTTTTCTTTTAGCCTTATTTTTTGATACTGAGACTTCAAATAGGTTATGTTAATATTGGTGGCACAATCTTCCCAGATCTTTCTGGCTTTTCAGAGACTTATTTAGGAGTATTTGGGTCTTTGGTGAATGGCTCTCTGCAGCTTTGTGCAAGCATGTCCCAGCAAGCAGCTCCACTGAGTGATTCACTGGATTCTCTGTTAGAAGCTAGATGAAGTGACAGTGTCCTTTTTCTTCTCATGATTTTCACAGACATTTCAAGTCTAATTATTTCACTAGTATACATTGCCCAGGGGAATCACAAGTATCTCTGACTGGGTTTTGGATTAAAAGGGAATGCAAGACTTTGGTTAAAAGTCACAGATGGTTTGATTGTTATGAATGGTAATGTTGTTATATTTATTTTGCAAAAACATCCTCTACAATAGATGTGTCCTCTTTTGCAATTTACATGTGCTAGAAGACTGAATTTGATCTGGGAAAAAATTGAATCTCGAGCTTTGGGTTGACAAAGTTCAATATCTGAAATCCAGAATACAAGCAGGGCTGGCCTGAAATACAGTGATTTTTGCAACTCCACCTCCCCTCCGGCAGTGTATGTTTCCAACATATAATTAACTCTGGATTTTGCTTTTGCCTCATTAAGCCTTTATTTTTAGTGAAAAGAAATAATATTATTGTCAGTTCCATCAAACAGACATAACCATAGGCTCAACAATGCCATGGAGCAAAGCATTAAGAGATGAAACTATTGCTTTATTTTGAGTCTTAGGAGGAGGAAGAAAGTCGTTGGGATTTTTTTTTTTTTTTGCATATATTAAGTTGGCTGGAAGAACATTTCAACACGAATGCCAAGCCAGCCAAAAGGCCTAGCCTATAACCTCTAATCTTATGGAGCTGAACTCTATTATTTGCCATAAAAATTAGATGTTACCGAGTTCTAACAGATGTCTTCAGCAGACGGGTTTTTATTGTTGCAAAAGTTTAGGTAAATGGAAACTGAGCCCCAAATTTTATTTTGTAGATTATGGGACTACTGTGCTTTGTAGCTGAGGTTGGCATTTTAAACATGAGTTATAAAAGCCACACTAATTGATGTCCCAGCAGTTCTTCTGAATCACAATAAGAACACAGGCTGCCATGACAAAAAAAACCTGTTGCAATAACCAGTTACCCAACAAACAGGCTCATTTTTTGCACAATGACTGACACTAGTTAGTGGGTCCATGTTGTGCATCTCCATGGAAGTATTTTAATTAACTGTTCTGAGGAGGCAAGGAAGGGGGTTAGAGGAAAAGCTTCCTGAAGATCTGTAATAAAAATCATCTGGAAGATGCATGATGGGATATTAAACATCTTTATGAATATGCCCTAGTACAGGTGTTTGAATAAAAACAAGAGGGATTAGGACAATCTATATTTGTATTTTTGTTCAACCAAATAAAGGTCAGAAACTAGAAGAAACCTTGTTTTGACAAAGCCATTTAATCTAGGATATTGCATTAGCGTGAAACTGCCCTCTTCAGCTTGAAATGTCTAATATAAATCTGAATATATCTGTCTTCTGCAGCATGTGAGTACAGTTCCCTGTGCCTCCAGCACTGGATTAGAGACCCTGGTTTCAACAGTGCAATGATATTCTTTTTCCAATTTAACAATACTATTCAAAGGCACTAGACAGTAAAATGAATTTAGTAATTTCAATAATATTCCTCTCTCCCTGAAGGTACAAGGCGAATAGAGGCTTAGATATATGGATCGTGTTTGCTTTATGAACTTTTCAGGAAAGAGTTTGCTGTTTCTTCCTAATTTGCCTTAGGGAATGCTATTTCTATGATGGGAGAGGTGGAGGCATAATTAAAGAAAGGAGGGTCTTTTTGGTGTTCTGCTTTCCAATGTGACAGCAGTGGGAGCAAGATGTCTGGACTTTGAGAGCCCTGAGTGTTGTTGAAAATCAGCTTTCCATTCTTTTAGAATTACTTCTACTACATTCATAAGCAATTTTCAATTACAAGACAGATTGTAAAATATGGTGCTTTATATGGCACTTGCTTCTCTCAGTAGTGTTTTAAAATAGAATAAAATAATAAAATAATTCCATAAAAAGAAAAAATATCCTGGTTTTTACTTTCAAAAACCTGCTACTAGAGAGGTCAATAAAACAAGTTACTGAGGTTATTTGTGAAGTAAATCAACATGAATAGGGTAGAGAACATCGCCCTAGGGAAGCAATCCTATCTTTTCCTCTGTAGTAGACCAATCAAGGGTGTAGTCACTGCTTGTGAACCTCTTATGTTACTCTGGTAGTGTAATTAAAATCATCATTTTGCACCTTGACACAATTAATTGTTGTTTTTAATTGCTATGGTATATAGAACAGAAAAATAATGCATTTTCCATCCTCAATTATCTTCACTAAGCGAGCACTTTATACAGAAGGATATGCCATTTCTGTACTGCTTTAGAAAACTGTACCTCCTACTTTTAAATTGAAAAGCATTTCTGACTTGGAAGAGGTTGTGAAGGATGTGTTTGTCAGGGACCATATTTCAGTGTGCTTAAAATGGCTTTAGGAAACATTTATTCTCTGAACAGTTTATGAACGATGGCTTTGTAAATACGCAGTAGACGCAATCTGCCTTTTCTCTGTGCCTTGTACCTGGTACCTCACACTCATTGCTGGTGTTTTAAAATAGACTTGACCCATAAATCCATGACCTGAAGAAATCACGGTGTGAAAAATGTACTCCTGAAGGCTTCCATGTTTTGGGTATTTTTCTCCCCAGCTTTATTTGTTGTCCTCATGAAAGATTTTTTGTGTCCTTTTGAAATAGCCCATTCATTAAAGGATGAGGTTTGATTTATGGCAGCATTGTATTATTTTTTCCCAAAGAGGAAAGAACTTTGCAAATCTGAGGAGTGTTTGGTGAGTACATGCATTTTGTGGCAGGGAAGAAAGTGGGACAAGGCAAATGCATTGTGTTAACTTTGGGATACAAGGAGAAACACAGACAGTGTCTTGCATTTGCCATCTGGAGCATGACAGAAGGGAACCAGGAGCACTGCTAGTCTTGTGGAGAGCATCACTATTTAGAAACTTGCATTTTCTTGACTATAAACTTTGTAATTGCAGTGGGAGCTGTCCATTGAAGAGTGTCTGCATAAGGAAGTTGAAGTTGGCTCACAGTGAATGAAGGAGACCTGTGTCAAAGCCTTTGGCTATGAGCAATTGATGGTTTTGTCTTCTGAAAAAATGTGTTCATCAGCTCCAGGACGTGTCTCCCTGTTGACAGGGAGTCAACAGAGTCCTTATCTTGGTTTTCCTGAACATATTGTCTAAGGGAGGGGATGGAAAGGAGACCTATCAGCTCAGCTCCATCCAGAGGCAGCACTCCCCTTCCTCTGCTGCTACCCCTTCTCCTCAGTTCAGTGGGAGTGATGGAAAATGAACAGGACAGAGGATAAAAGGTAACACAGAGGTTTAGAGCTGCTGCTGAGCACTGCAGTTTGAGCATTTTGGTGTCCAAAGAGCTGAACTGTGACCAGAGACAGTGGGGAAACTGAGGCAGGCAGTAAAAGAGGGCAGGTAGGTGATTATTACAGCAAGGAGCTTGAGGGTGACAGAGCTTTCTTGGGGCTGTGGGGGAGGGTACACATACTGATGGGCAGCACTGTATTTAATGAGATATTTTAAACCCCTGGTTTGATTAATAATTTGAAATTAAGTAACAGCAGTCCTTTTGCCATTAGCTGAACTATGGTCTTTACATACATTTCTGCAGTAATATTAATTAGTGGTTCAACAGTGCAGATATAAAAGGAGGAAGAGTAAAAGTTGAACATGCAGCCCTAAATTTGTCATTTTCTGACTTTTCAGTCCTTGACTTAGTAACCTGAATGCTCATCTTTTAAGGTGAGTTTCATTGGGAATATGCTTAAATTTTCTGTTTCATGACCTAGTTCCTTTGTTCTGAAGATTCAGTGCCTAGGTAAACTGTCAGAGCCCTGACAGCTGGCACCACAGCAGAAATGCTGCTGGTTTTTTAAGCTTCTCTCATAGATTAACTCCTCAAAGAGCTCGCACGCTTGAGTGGCAGACCCTTCCAGATTCCACTTCATCACAGTCAACACTTTGACTTTTGCTGAGGAGAGATTGCTCAGGATTCATTTGTTCTCTGTTGTGTTTCTAATGCATAAATCTGCTTTTCTAGCCAATTCTTTCTGGAAACGTGTTTTTCCCGGATAGAAATTGAAGGAATTGTACCCTGTCCAGTGTTGCTCCCTGGGCAGAAGCAGTAGCAAGGCAGCTGAAGATTTCAGTAGCTCTGAAGCCCGTTTCTGTAGGTTTAACATGAATTGCTTTAAGAAGATTGATGAATTGTTTTTTCCATACCAGGTCTAGTGGGAAGAAAGAAAATTTTTAGCTGTGCAGTATTTGTTTATATGTAATTATGAAGTGTGTAACACATCCCCAACTACTGCTTGTTGTCCTATGGCAGCTTTTCTACCTGCCCTCAAACTGAGAAATTTGGGTGTGATTAGGTGCAAAAATGCACAATGAACACTGCAATCCCAAAAACGGAACAATGTAATCCTAAAAACTGAACGATAGGAGTTCCCACCTCGGGAAATGTTGGCTACCATGGTAAATGTGCATTTCAGTGTTACACATTGGTAGTGATAAGTTTGAACCATGTAAGTTACCTTATTACTGCACTAGAGAAATAGCTCTTTGATCTCTTCACTTTTAAATTTTCCCTTTGTCCACAAGCTTTTTTCTCACCCTTTCAACCCAGCTAATGCTCTAAGCAGGAATGAATACATTACTCTGCTGAAATTTGAACAGAAGGCTAATTCCTAATCAAAATAGGCACTAATTTCTTTCAGTGCAAATTACCATCATTCATTGCAAATTTGCTCTCCTTGAACTATGCCAACATGTTGTACAAATTTCAGCACTTGGAACCAGCTTCTTATATACATCAAATCAAATAATATACTGTTGGCTTTTTGTTGTTTCTGCTGCATACTTGCATGAAAAAAAATAATGTCAAAGACAATGAAAAAATATTTTTACTGCTACTGGTGTGATGAAAAGAAATATTTAAACTTTTGTTGGGTTTTTGTACCAATAGCAGATTTTTCAAAATTTTTATTTATTTCTTTATTTTTAGATAGGAAATCCACCTGAAAATACTGAGAAACTAAGTAACACGACACATTGTTTATCTCTTTGTTGCTGAAACAGATCACCCATTGGGAATAGAGAACTTTCAGGAAAAAGATACTGCTGAGGTACCAGTGGAGATCTCTATTCCAAAACCCAGTGGGTATTATTTTACAAGCATTGCAAAGATGGCATTTGATATTATGAAAAAGACACAGTTATCAGCCATACTGGGAACCTGGGCCTCCCAGTTGGTGTACTTATCTGTATTAAATAGCTTTTGTGGTCTTCTAGGTGTCATCACATGTATGCCTACACATACACTACATCTTCAAACACCTCTTCCCAGATACAATAGCATTTTACAGCACCATCTGTCCAAAGCATGGATTTAATAGATTTATAATAATGCCATCAGGCAAATAGCTCTGCAAATTGTGAATAGGGTTAAAATATACACAAAAGATACAAACATTAAACACAGCAATTATGGGGTTTTTTTGGTCTTGAAATGTGCACGTCTGGATACAATTCCTTTCCTCTGGTACTGAGTTATAGTGCATATCTCTATGCAAACAGGATTTGGAACATTTTCTTAATAATTGCTTTTGTTCTTTTGTTGCTGTTTTTTTCTTTCAAGATAAAAATCTCTAGTCTAATATACTGTTCCTTACATGTGAAAAACATTGATTATAGTGTAAATGAAATAATTGAAAATATAAAATGTGTGAAATCTAATTACCTGCTGCTGAAGTATCTGCTCCAAATAGTCAAGCACAGGAGCTGTTTTATTCATGGGACTTAGTTTAAAGGAGGAAGAAACTGCAGAAAGTGAGGAACAATATATTCTAGAAATTAAAAACATCTTGGAATGAGATACCTAAAACTGAACTTCTGCCCTGCTTCTTTTAAAGTGTTTAAAAATTAGTAAAATATTTTCCAGTAAGAAGTTTGTAAAAGGCCTTTGATTTGTTTGCTTTTTAGTTCTAGCTTTGGAAAGCTCCCAAACAAAGTATTTAATGTGTATACAGTTACCTGAAAATGTAGAGATGGTCCTTATTGTAAAAGAAGAAGATGGTAGGATATTTCCAAAATCCTAGGCAAATCACAAAAAGGTAAGGCTGTATTTCACTTGACAATAAGATGTTCTTAAATGCTATAATTAAAAACAAGAGAGTTACTTTCATTAAATAGTGAACCCCCATTGTGCCGACTATCCTCATAATGTTTTGCATAATGCTTGTGAATCTATAGTGCTTGAAGATACAAGATGAAACACACTCTAAAGACAGTGAGAAAAAACAAAAACACCTACCTCATAGCCATTAAATGAGTTTTTGTTGTGTTTTAAGCTTTCTAGGTAACTGATAGGAAACTTCTGTTCACCTATACAAGGGGTGAATATTTACATTCTGAGGAGAACAAAAGATTTTCACAAGCAGTTTTTCTTACTCACAAAAAAAATTTTGCAGGAGAGAGGAATCATACGTATTGTATTTATTTTTTCTGATTTGGTATTGCCTTTTTGTTGTTGGGTGTTTTTTTTGGAGGGTTGGGTTGTTTGAGTTTTTTCCCCAGCGTGGGCCAGCCCTACTGTCACAACCTTGTTGTGTAAGCGCAGTGCAACAGTGAGGGACTGGGGAGGTGGCAGCAGAGGGGAGCTGGTGCAGTGTGCAGTGATCCACAGGTGCGGCAGCGCCCGCGGAGCCCAGGGATGTCTCATTTATGTCTCATCTGCTGCAGCTTGCTCAGCCCAGAACAGCCCAGGCAGCGATGACCACAGAAAACAGCCAGCAAGAAAAGGAGCCTTAAGGTCAGGCAAGAGGAGCAATGCTGTGACACTGTGCAGAACTTGTGTTTAGCTGCTAAACCATTTGTTTGCTGTAACAAACTCCACGGCAGCATTGCGGCTGTGCACCCAGGGAGCTGCAGATTTTCCTCCCCTCCCAAAGGAAGGCAGAGAGGAGTCCCTGGGGCAGGAGAGGAAGCTGTGACCTGGCTCACAGCTGTCACGTTAGTGTCCTGTGCTGCCAGCACGCTGTCTGCTCTCAGGTCTGATAAGATGTGCTCCCTTCCCTTGGCTTCTGCTGCTCCTAGGCCCATGGCCAGCTTGTCTTCCAGTAAGTTGCAGGATAAATCTTCCCATCATCCCTGCCGTTGCCTTGCACTCTCCAGTCATTTCTTATTTTTAGGCATATGTGCTTTTGGCTAATCTGTGCTGCCTGAGGCAGGAGCATTTTGTGTTCCTTTCCACTGTAATCAAAAAGAGCCTGAGCAGAGAAGATGCCAAAAGACATCCGTTTCCCTTATAGGCAGTGTAAGCTGAGTGTGTTCATTGACTCCAAAGATGTTTAACACACTCCTAAAATGAAGTCCCAAATACCTATTTATCCAAACCCAGCGCTTGCAGTGCAAAGGGCCGCATTTCATTTTTATT
Organism: Sialia sialis; assembly: GCA_009812075.1. Classification (NCBI taxonomy): domain Eukaryota; kingdom Metazoa; phylum Chordata; class Aves; order Passeriformes; family Turdidae; genus Sialia; species Sialia sialis. The sequence goes on along the minus strand of VRYO01001681.1, from coordinate 15,831,964 downwards.
GAGGATTAATACTATATTTTAAAGTTAATTTCTTCCAGCAGCAGCGAATTTTGAGGCTGTAAGGAATGCACTGTGTCCTAGAATCAAGATCACTCTGTTGACTAGTCAAGATGAGCTCCACAGAACTACAGGCAGCCTAAAGCAGTCTTATCAAGAAAATTCTTTTCTTAAGATGACTTCAGGAAACAATTATAGGAGCCTTTTTGAATTCACTCCTGGATTCTATTGTTTGGGGGTTTTTCTTAACAGCATCTTCCACACATCCTTCCCTTCCTCTTTGCTTTTTACTGGACAGCATCAGTAGCGCTAACCCAGAGTTGTCAACGTTTAGTGGCATTCCAATGTTTAAATTAATTTTAGAAAAAAGGAAGGTAATTAAATAATTTCCATTTAGTGGCTACAGTCTATGTATACAGCTATGAGAGCAGAGGGGTGTTTGCCTGTGTGCATCTGTATATGTGTGCACGAGGAAGCTCATAAATAATGGCAGCTTCTTTCTTGTACAGAATATATTGCATGTGAGTGTTTTTGTAGAAATATCTGTATGTATTTCTCCTTGTGATGTGATAATAAGAGCTTTACAATAGCAGCAATGCAACTTCTGGCTACTGGAATACAGTACAACACTGGATTATCTGTGTTGGAACTACACAATGGCAGTGTTGCAGCATGCCAAAATATCTTTCTTAAGGAACCTCATTTTAGTTCTGTGAGTATCTAAATAAATTATGAAAAATGTAAAATACAATTCATGAAGTACATAAGAGAAGTGCCTACAAAGCATGGCAGATCTCAAGGAAATGTTGATGTTTTTAGTTCTGTCATCCATCACCATAATGAGTGCCAAAACTCTTTTGAAAATTAGCTGTCTGTGATTAGGCAGGTTTCAGAGTGCAGGTTGTTTCTGTATCTGATTCTGAAATATATTAATATGAATGTTATGCTAATTTGTCTACTTTTGACCTCGAGCTTATCTCAAAGATTCAAGAGGATATTGCCTCATTAAGTATCTCACTCACAAAGTAAAACTACCTTCACCTTCTCACTTCATTAGATGGAATCGTTACTTTTTTCTTTTGGGGAAGAGTGAATAAACAAGAGTCCTTCAAGATGTATTGCTTATTTCTACCTCAAGTATAGTTATCTTGTGCATACATAATTGAGGTATTAAAATTAGTATTCAGCTCTAATTCTCTCCAGTCTAGCTGCTAGTGTTTTGATGAGTTTTGGAGGTTCTGCTCTGTCTGGGAATTTTAGTGATGAGGTAAAGGAGACAGAAAGCAGCTTGGTTTTCATAAGCTGAGTTGACCTTGCAGGACATAGAGGCATGAAATGTTTATTGTGAAACTGAATAAATGTTCCTAACATGCAATGAGTATGCATAAAGGAAAACAAAAACACAGACACCTTTATAAATATCCCAGACTGACCAGGAATTCATATTATTGCGTTTCTCTAGGACAAAATCATCCCTCTCAAAATGTATGAGTCACATTTATTTTTAATATTGTAAATTTGATTTTTGCCTTTTCTTGACATTGCAGAGATATTCCCCTACCCCCACTCCTACCCAGTCAGAGGGACAGCTTGGCTAGATTGTCCTCCCTCCCCAAAATCTTCACTCCCTCTTCTTACCTGTCCTCACCTACAACTGGGAGATTGCACGCATACAATTATCTAAATTGCATAAAATTAGATTGTGTTGAAACCAGTCATTGTACTTTGAACCTTGCAATACTTCTTTATTCAAATCCTAAATGAAATACTAGAGGAATACAAAATACATATCCTCACTGTCTGTTTTTAACTCTTCTCTGAGTCTTATATTTGATTGCAAATTTAATTTTAAAAAAACAAAGCAAAACAAAAAAATGCAGGCAAGAAACCTCTTTCAGCATTTTACCACTATCACAAAAAATAAAATGTGCAAGCAACCTCGCTAATTACTTCTTTCTCTTTTCAGGCCCATTGTAGGTCTGTTCAACTATTGCAGAATCACACTGACTCCTCTCTATGACTTTCAATTGCCTAAGTGATCCCTCAGTCTTTCTCAAGGAAAGTCTCTCTAGCACTGAGGATGCCCCCTAATTTTGATTTACTTCTGCCAACAGCTGCAGGAATCCAGGGACTGAAAGTGCAGCCCTAAACTCTGTAATGATTGCTTATATCATTTGATTTAGCCCAGTGAAGTGCCCAAAGATTAAAATGCTTCCTTCTGCCAAGCTGAGATACAGTGCTTTGCTGAAATATGTCCCTGACCTCTTCTGCTGATCTGTAGTATGGAGGCTAATAGCCCTTAAAGTGTTATCCTAGCTGGGGGGACTGCAAAGGCTGTACTTTTTCATATGTTCCAAGTGGTTTGGTATGTCTTTTTTTCCCCCCCCCCCTTCCTTTTAATCTCAGTAAAACACCTTCATGCAGTCTCCTGAGGTAGACATATCCTTCTGTGGAAATCCCAGCACATACGGTTTCATCTTTCCCTTCTTACAGAAGTGCAGCTGGCATTTCTGTAGGAATGACAGACCTGCCTTCAGACAGGTGATGTCCTCCACTTACAGAAATGTCCTGCTGCTACCCAAGGAGAGCTGGGACCTTCCTGCAAGCCAACTTTTCCTTCTGGGGCAGTTCCAGAGAGCTGCAGGAGCAAAACACTGCCCAAGGGTTTAAAGTGCACTTGGGTATGTCCATATATTCATTTGAACCAGACTGAATACTTGCTGTTTCCAGTCCTGTACTACTCAAACATCCTGGAGGGTGTGTGCTTCATTCCCAAAGTAACACGATATTCCAATCAGTACTTAAAAGATTGTATTTAGTCCTGTAATTGCTAAAGAAAAATTCAGTCACTGTGTGACTTTATGTGAATGTACTGCAGTGAGAATGTGTTGCCTTGCTTTACAGAGCAACTGTAGACCTCCGTAAAGCTACTAGAGAAAAGCTAATATTTTCTAATTCTGTAAAACTTGGCCTTTATTCTAGGAAGGAACCGAGGTAGTGTAGCAAAGTAAATGGTTGAAGGTCATTGAATGAATGATAAATATCATGCCATATAGAGAGCAGCATAACCCCTGATGGAACTCGAACAGTGCTTATCTATGCACACTGCAATGATGCTGTTTGTTTTTGGGATAAAAACTAAATTACTTGTATATCCTCTTGGCTATCCCTTCCTTCATACCCTTCCATATTTCTCATGGCTTTTATTACACAGAACAACAATGATGAGAGATAAGAGTATATAAATCTTATTTGGGCCACTGGAAAGTATTTGCATACTTTTTTTTTCTTAGTTACTATGTGTTGAGATAATGTAGAGCAGAAATACAAATATTTTCTCAAATTATTAATTTTTGAAGGAAAACAACCAAGCAACAAGCAAAACCAGAACAAAACACAGTAAGTAGCAATATAAAAGCCAAGGCTCAGCCCTGGCTTGGCAGCAGTCAGTTAGTGTTTCAGTCTCAGATATTCCAGTACAATCTGCCAGTGCAGCCAGGGGTAATATTTGCTAAGAAGTCAGTCAGATGTCAGCTTCAGCTTCTTAAAATTGCTCTGTGTGCTGCTGAGAATGATGACAAATTCCTAGTCTCTGTTTTATTATTTACAGTTCACAAATATTTCTGCTATTTTAATGATCTGTCCTCTATATAATATTTGTGTTGTCATATTCTGGAATTCAAATTTTTGAATGATGCATCAATTAATTAGATGCTAATTTCAGGAGATTGAGAGGGGCAGAGGTGGTGATTGATGGAGAGAGTCACTAGTGTTTCTCTTAAAAATGTAACAATGCCTGATACTTGCTATGCTCCTATTCCTTATTGCTGCTTTGCAATATGTTCTTAGGAGCAGACGTTATTTACTATAGAAACTTAAATGTCTTTATTGACAAATAGCAGGAGACAGACCCTCAGGAAGAGTGGCTTCATTAGTATGCAGCTTATACTATTTTTCAAGAATATGTTTGAGCCTTTACACTTTTTTTTTTGAACACTAAAATGCTGATAGTAAATGACAGTGGGAATAAGTGCAGCTGGCAGGATAAAACCAATGGTTTAAAAAGCCTCAATCTGTTTTCCTGATCTGTTTTCACCATGTGTGACACAGTCTTAAAAGCTATACATTTTAAAAATCATGGATGTGGTATTTATAGTTGTGATTTTTATATTTCCTTTTGCCAAGGAAGGGCAAAGAACTTAATTTTATATCACACAATTTACAAGCAAGGTATCACAAAGTTCTTTTCCAAAGAGCTGCTGCTGGGTGAGGACAGAAGCTGTGAGGACGTGACTGTAATAGTAACTGCTTCATTTTAAACCCTCAGCTTCTCTTTTAAGAGCCTCATTTTGTGTCGACTTTTTATTGACGCAAAATGTCAGAAGGGAAAGAGAATGCAAAGAGTGCCTGAAGGGTTTCCTTCCACCTGTGCGAGCAGTTACCACCCCTGTGCTCAGCAAGGAGCAGGAATTCCTTCCCACTTTTTCCCTGGGAGGATTCAGGGACAGCAGGGGTGTTCCCAGGGGACTGTGGCACACTCTACTTTTCCAGGTGGATTTTCCCATTCCTCAGAGTGCTGATGAGGTTACTGCACACAGCCCATGGCTGACTTTGTACAACTGCATTCACCTATCAAGCACAGAATTTATTTTTCCTCTTCACTTCATATTCTTGAAGACCTGGCCTCTGTCTCCCCTATGAAGGAGAGCTGATGAATAAGGACAAGTTGCTGTTAGGGCTCTTTCTGGCTGTGTAAAATCACATTGAGAATGAAAAAAATCAGGTTATTAGGTATTAATAACCCTCCATTAATGGGACATGTGGGCTGCTGTCCATGAGCAGCTACTTTAACATCTTCCAGACCAGCTCCTATTCCTCTGACTGGCAGCCAAACGAAAGCTAAGTCCTGCTTGCAGTCTCTTCTGATGGATTTGTAGTAAATAAAAGAAGTTATCACCCCAGCACACGGAAACAAATCACCTTGTCTCTCCTTATCAGTTCCCAAACTGGTTTACTTCTTTCTGGGGCTGCTTAGTGCCCTCTCACTCCTTCTTTCCTGATGTTTGCCTTCATCTCCTGCATGTCTAACTCTCCTAAATGCATTACAATGGCCATTTATGTCAAAATTGGCATCTAATCCCTGTGCAAATCCAAGAATTATGCAGTGCAAGGAGATGAAAAGCAGGTAACATTGATGTGATTTTGGAACACTGTTACATGTTTATTTCTAAAAGACTCATATGATACACGTTTTGTGTCTATGTACACATGGGGGAAAAGGCTTTTAGTGTACATGAACATGGAGTAACTTTGTCCAGTGCTTTAGCTTGAAAAGACGATCATAAAACAGAAAAACACAAGATTGCTGCTTCAAAACCAAAGTAAAATAGTGAAAAAAGACAGGATCCTATTTATATTTATAGGCTATAAGATAAATAGTTTCATATATAGTTTTTATATGACCAAAGGTCTGGCATACTACCCCTTAAAATTAATGACAGATTATCCACTGAGCTTTGGGCTATCTATTAAATCTGTGGGAATTGTGCCATTAGTGCTAATATCAAATTTGACAATTTTGAAAGCACGTAACATGATATTTTACCATAATTTATTAAAACTATGGTAAACTATATGACAAGACCTCTAAATACATCTACAGTCAAAAAAAATCAAGGCTGCTTGGCATGCAATCTTACTATGGAATTAAATAGATGGTTTGTAACATAGAAAGTTTGTAACATTTATTTCTCTTTTCCTTTCTTGTTTTTTTCATTTTATTTTTTTTTTTTCCCACTGGCTGGGAGAAGTTACAAGAGAGGTAATGGTTACAGGGATGGTTCAGTCATTGATATTTTATTAATCTCATGTATTAAAGTTGGGACACAGTCACTTATGGATGTAACATTAGGATGTATCAGCTGTATTAATATATTTAGCTTCACATTTACTCTTACTGATGTTATGTCAGCAAAATCTAATAACAGAAAAATTAATTGTGTCTTAATTTTGCAATTTTCAGAGGACAGTCATTCTGGGCTTCGAAATGTTTTAATACATTTATACAGAACTTAACATTGTATTTGGGAGAAATACAAAACTGTACTGAAATGTCCCTCTTTTTATGTGCAGATGAACAAACTCCCTTGCTTGGATGCCATTTTTGGCACATAGTTTGTGAACTCACTTGTCTTTTCTTTGATAATGACAAAAATACCGTGACCCAAAACAGTGCTTCCTCAAAACAACAGCAGCAATGAATGAGAATTTATGGAAAAACAATGACATAAATTTGTGTCTGGTTTCAAACTAATTTTTTTTCCTATTTCTCTGATAATGGCTAAATATGTTCCTCTACTGTCTCTTGTACTTTAATTTATCCTACTAATTGTCCAGTAATTCAGGTTTTTTTACCTTTAGAGTCTCTGACTTGGAAAAACAAGTAATCAAAACCTTTACTGCAATGTCACTTTCTGGCTGTGTACACATTTGTGTCAGGTAGGAACAAATATATTTCTTACAGATTTAGGTCCTCACAGGGCAAGCAGGTAGATGACAGAATTTCTCCTGACAGCCCAGAGCAAACTGATACAATATAAATAAGTTCATTTAGAAGTTACCATCCTCTTCTGTTACTGATTTGTGGTGTTCCATCTGCTAATAATATATTTGTTTAGAGCAAGTTTTTCCATTCATCTTTAGCCTTAGTGGGTTTTCAGAATTTTTGGCATGTGGTCAGTTATTCCAGAGGTCTCATGGCAACAGCTGGAACACAGGAAGATCTGTGCAGCCTAGAGATGGTTTCCAGACATTTTGTTTCTGTCTCATATATTGAAGTGGAAAAAATCTTTCTTTGTGGTCAGTCATGAGAACATTTTTGACATCCACTACTTTGTGAGTATGCAAGGACACGATAATCTGGGTAATGATGAATACCAAGTGTTCTTCAAAGACTGTCACTCTGCCTCATCAACACATCTGCCAAGATCAGGCTTTTTAATATTAAGAACAGTCAATTTGTAGAGTACAGAGATCTTGGGCTTTCTGAGGGTGAATCTTGCCATTCTAGGATGAATGAACACAAATGTACAGGGAGCACTGCAAACCCAAAACTGTTGTGGGTACATTACATTTTGATGCTTGTGACATTTGACATAGTTCAAATCAGTGGAAATGGGAGAAGACCCTTTGTGTTGGAAGTTTTACTTTGAATCCCACATTTTTTCTTTCAGTTTTTGACGAAGAGGACTTCTGAACTTCCTACATTCAGTCATCAGTGCAGCCCAGATGATTCTGCTATCCAAAAGTCTGCCTTTGAAATAGAAAACCATAGTTTATTAATCTCTGCTCAAATTGAATTCTCTCATGATCACTGCATTCAAGGTTATTTTCTGCAATCAGCTTTCCTTTTCTATCCTTGCCACTTACCAAAACCTCATCTAAAAATAGCACAGAATCATCTCTTGCTGACTCAGGAGCTATTTGGTGGTCTGTTTACTATTGCATCCTGAAATATCTGCACTTTGTAATTGTACTTAGCATTAATTAGTCAGTCAGTCTACTTTCCCTGTTTCTGTTACTTCCACATTTTACTTTCTAAAGTAAAATGTGTATAAAAGCTTTAACATTTGTATTATAATTAAGAAATTCAGGATGAAATTTTATATTTTTTTTCTTAAATTATGTGCAAAACCAAGGTTTGATGGCTGATGCTTGTTAGTGACTGTAATTTCTGCATGGCTTTAGCCTTTCTCTCCTTGGACAGCTTTAGAGATTCAGAACTTGCTCTCTAGATGTCTACTTCTAGGAAGAAAGGTTCTGTATTGTCCAGAAATTTTAATCATGAAAAATGTATCCTCAGAAATGTCAAGACCAGCAAAAATTCAGTATTTGCTGATGCTAACCAATTAAAACCAAATCCAAGAGAGCTTGATTGTATTTTTGTTCCTTTAGTTTCTGCTTTTCCATCTTAAAATGATATTTCATTTCTCTGTTTCATTTGCACTGTACACAAACAGCTTAGATGTTTCCCATTGTCCAAACAACTTCTGTCCTCCAGCTCACTGAAACTACCATCTCCGTTGCTGAATATCTGTTTACCTGTTATATTTCTTTTGTGTACTAAAGCCAGATGAAGACTCGCCTGACTTTTTTTCCTGACCTTCTCCCACTACTACTTTGTTTCTTTTCTGTCATTTAAACCTCATTAAATGCTATTTAGAGGGCTAATTTCTTTTTTTATTTGTCACTCGGCATTTGTGCCAAGGTGTGTTTGTTGGCATTTCAGATGGAGAGCTGGACTCTTGGGACACACATTTTTTAATGAGCAGCCTGTTTGATTAGATGGTAAACACATAGTGAAAATCAATCACATAAATGCATTTGTAGCTCAATCTTATTAAGAGTATTTTTCATTTGCTCCAGGCACATTCACTTTTTATTTCTGGTTCCAACCGATTCCAACCAGTTCAATCCAGTTCTGATCAGATTTCCCTGGCTCAAACCAGATAAAACCAGTTTGACCAGGATCAAACTGGATCACACAGATTCCCACCAGTTCAAACCTGATCCAAGCAGTTCCAAACTGGTTAAAACTTAATCCAATCCCACTCAAACCAGATTAAACCAATCAAACCAGTTCCAACCAGTTCAAACTGAATTTGACTGGTTCATCTGGTTCAAACCGAATCCAACTGGTTTAAAGGCTGAGATGCAGATTTTTAGAACCCACAATGGATGTGGGGGGTAAATAGGGTGAATTTGAGGGGTTTGTGGCAAATTTTAAGGACTTTAGGTTATTTGAGTGTCTTTTCATGGGATTTTGAGATATTTAAGGGGCATTTGGGGAGTTGGTTGAAATTTTCACATATTTTGAATGAGTTTTGGGATATTTTTGGCAGACCTGGGTAAATTTTGCATTACTTTGGTTGATTTTGGTTAGATTTGGTGGCATTTTGAGTGTATTCGGAATGAATTCAGGATTTTGTAGGATTTTCGAGTGAGTTGGGGATTTCTTGAATGTGAATTTGGGGATATTGCAGATGGATTTGGGAGAATATGTGTGTCTCTTCAAGTACTTTGTGTATATTTGGGGTGATTTGGGGGCATTTTGGAGGGAATTTGATGGGATTTTGAGTGAAATTTGGAGGAATTTTATAGGATTCTTGGGAGTTTATGTGAATTCACATGGATGTATTTTTTTGCCTATGTGGGGGTATTTTGGTGCAAATCTAGAGTATTTTCGTGGAATTTTGTTATATTTGATGAAACACTGGGAAAATGTGGGGACATTTGAGGATGTTTTAGTGTAGATTTGCATGGATTTGGTTACATGCTGACTCTTGGGCGATTTTGATGGGATTTTGAGGACTTTTTGTCTATTTTGATGGGATTTTGGGACCATTCTGATGGAATTTTGGGCTGATTTCATGGGATTTTCCAGAATTTTGTGAACTGTAGCCCCTACTGATGCATACCTTGCCCATACCATTGCAACTACTCCTCTATTTTTTCACCTAAGCTCTGATTTACAACAGAAAATGGATAAAGTGCAATTAGAAAGGGAAGCAAGTTGTGTTTTTCTCAGATTGAGTTGGGGTTTTCAGAGGATGTTCCCCCATTCTGTTGGAACTGAAGAGCAATAAAGCCCTGTAGTGGTCCCTGTTCATCACCTTTAAAAAGCCCAGCCTTTCACCTGGGCTGAGGTTAGAAATACAAGGAATGCCAAAGGATGGTTTTACTCCCAGGGCTGTCAGCCACAGCATCCTGGCTTATCCATTCTCCTGTCATAGTTACTGTCCTGGTTTGTGCCCAGTGAGAGGAAATTTAATAAAATTGAAAGCTTTGTTAGCAGTAAAGATCACCCAGGTATACCTGCTGGCTGAAGTGCTAGGTCTCCAGCCACTGCTGCTCAAGGATGTACCCCGCACTGGGAAAAGAGAGTATAGTAATTTCACACTCATAAGCTGCACCTGGTTATAAGCCACACTTCTGGGTAGCCAGGAAGATCATGGAATTTGTCCATAAATAAGATGCACTGGGTGATAAGCCGCACCTTTTTTTTTTAAAAGCAAGGATCCATGTGCAACAAGGTAACGAGATAGTAACAGAATCATGCGATCGCAGGGTTTTTTGTCAGGTGCTCAATTTGCAAACATTTTTCACAGACTGGCAAAGCCTTTAAACGCAGCCCCAGGTGCCCTCCCCATGCTGCGGGCCCCAGCACTCCCGCCCCGGGAGCTGGCTGCTGTGGCTCCCCGCCTACTCGGCAGCAGCGGTGGCTCCCAGCGCCGCTCAAAAGCGCTTTGCCGCGCAAAGCTGGTGGCTCACCCCCTTGCCGTGCGAAACCGGCAGCAGCTCACTGCCCTCTCGCCGGTGGCTCCGGCTGGCTGCCCACCCGGCAGTGGCTCTGTGGCAGCTCCCTCCCCAGCCGGCTCACACTTCCAGGTTGGCATTTCGCCGGAATTTGTCCATAAATAAGCCTTACCTGGCGATTAGCTGCTCTTCTGGGATCGTCTCGATTCTTCAGTGAAATAGGTGCAGCTTATCAGTGTGCAATTACTGTAGATTTGGAAATGTGGGAAGAGCAAATCTGTCTTTACAGATCTCATCACAGGGTACACAGCAAGCCATGCTGGAATGCTGAGCTGACCTTTTCAAACCTGATTTTTTCCCCATCTCCTGCTTTCCAATCCCAGCTACATCCAGAGAGGGACATTCATCATCATTGACCATCAATACTGCAGAAGAGGAAGCAGAAAGCACTCCTAGTCCCATCTCCACTTCCATTTGTCATGACAGAAATAATGGAAAAGCAGAGCTGTCCATAACAATCCAGCCTAAAAGTGACTAGCACTGACTTCACAGCTGCTGGGTCAAAGGCAAGAGAGGATGGCTGTGCTTTCCTGAGCTTCCTGAGGAAATGTCAGGTAAATCTTTGGATGGGACATGCCCCAGGGCATCCTCACCCTGCAGCACAGAGCCCACCATGGCACCCATGGAGAGGGATTCCCCCAGGACCCTTGCTGAGGAGTGCAGCAATGAGTGTCTGTTCCCTAGGATGGGAGAGGTTAATTACTGTGATCAAAAATATCCAGAGGGGAAAACATTACACCAGATATTACCAATTAACCCATGAATCTAAACATGACATTTGCTGCAATTAATACAATCCTACATTTGCACTAATTACCAGTCTGTGTGAGGAGACTGGAAGGGAGGGAGGAGGGAGCTTGCAGTCCTGCTGGACCTGCAGATCCCAGTCCCATCTGGGGCTGCAACAAGGGATCACACCTAGAGCTGTGCCAACATGAAAGCTGCCGAGGTGACCAGAGGGTTGAGGGGGTCTCTTGCATTCAAACCATGCCAGGGTGTTCAGGCCCATCCACAAAACTTGTTAAATCTTCAGTAAACCAAACCTGCTCAGTGTGACATCGTGATGTGTCCCCAGGTACGTGTGAGCTGCTCTGCAGCACTGCCATCACACAGCTTGGGACTGGGAGAGGAGCTGATCTCATTCCCAGCCTCATCCTCCTCAGTTCAGGGGGCTGCAGACCCCACCACAGCCATGCCAAGGGGGCTGGGGAAGATATAAATAGAAAAATGACAGAGGAATTTAAATCACAAGGGTTTGTTGGTAGTTGTAGCTGAGCCTGGTCAAAGCATTACAGTCAGACATAGCATGCAAGCAGTGTGTCCAGACAGAACATTCAAACAACAAGGCTGAATATTTACTTTGTGCTCAGTGTTAAGGATAAATGAGTTCTCTGCTGTCAGCCTGTCTTGTGTTGTGAAATCAAATCAGTGCCCAGTATTCCCAACATGCCTAAATACAGACTGATTTTCAAACACTCTCACACACACAGATTTTATTCTTTACTTTTCTGATTCTATTGATTAGCTAATTAGTCGGGGACAGGAGATTACCAGTAATGGGCCATACAGCCTAGCAAAAATGGGCTTCATCCATAAACAGACCTTTGTACTGGAACTCCTGATTTAAAGGTATGTATGTGTATGTATTCTTGCTGTAGGTAAGCAAGGCTCATGTGATTTCATTCCATAATGTTCATACGTCTGTAAATATGAACATATTTTAAAATATAATTATGTAAAAATCTTTTCTCCTCTGATTTCCTTCAACAACAGGGTGACCCACTTAGTGGATGATGGAAAGGCTGTGGATATTGTCTACCTGGACCTTAGTAAAGCCTTTGACATTGTCACCTACATATTTTTCCTGTTCACTGACCTATACATACCTTTACCATACCTTTTTGTTTTGGGAGGTGACTAGTTCTGGGAAATTAGACCCAGGGTCTTTTACAGCTATCATGGATAAAAAACCCCAAACAAACCAACAAACAAACAAGCAAAATCCCACAAAAAGGACCATAGAGACAAAGATTGAATTTCAGAATTGTTTGTATGTAAACCTGTTTGCTTCCTTCCCTTAAATTCTAGATCATCTTTCCAAAACAGTTTTGTGAATCCATATGTTTTGATAAAGACTGTCACATGACTCAACTGCCTTATCAGACACCATATTCTACACTGGAAGTGTGAATGCCCCACTGAAAAGAAAAAAAACTGACAGATTGGGAAGATTTAGAAATAAAACAAGAAGATACAGGAAGGTGAGCATAAATTTTGCAACTCCCAAAACTACTTATTTTTCTTGCTTGCAGATTTAAAGACATGTGACTGAGCTGTCACAGTGGCATGGAGAAGATATAATGAACCATGAATTGTGCTGTCTGACTTACTCAAGTATCTCAGCTCTCCAGTGCTTCCAAGCAACCAAAGCCTCCAAACAAAACAAATTGCTTTTGTTCTTTTGGTTTTGATTTAACTCAGGAAATGTGACTTCATTTTCATCTCTACTGAAAAGAAACAAGGGACAGTGCACTCCTCTGTTTTAAAATATTCAAAATATGCTTATGAAATGAGACTTACTTGCAGTATTATTCTAAACACAAGAGTATTTTAAGTCATGTTGGATTGGATTGGGAACTGTGTCTTCTACACCCCTCTTGGAACAGGTTGATTTGATCCCCAGGTAGAAAAACTACAGAGGTTTCATTTAATGATACTCTGGCACGGTATTTTTCCAGTCTGTGGTTGAGACTTCCAAAACCAGTGAAATTTTTTTTTCTTTATTTAATAGCCCTCAACCACTACGTCTTCTAATATTTTATTCAGTTTTCCTTAGAATTCAGCTGAACATTAAGCACCCATAACACCCTAAAAAAAGGTGCTGCAATGCTTGCCCACATTGTATGATCTCCATCTCCCTTTACCCTGCTTTGAATATGCTACCTCCCAAGTTTCTCTGTTGTCTCCCCATCTTTGTACTACGAGGGACAGTGAGAAATCGGTCTTCATTAATCCAGTCCATGGAACCACTGTGCTAATGCTCTGTTACTACTGAGTTTTCAAAAATACAGTAATTTCACAACGATAAGGTGCACTTCCAAGTTGTCAGCAAATCTCCAAACATTTTTCCATATATAAGGCACACCAGACTACAAGGCACACTTTGTTTTTTTGCGGTGAGGACCTGCACGCAACAAAGTAACGAATTAGTAACAGAATCATGAGATTGCGGGGTTTATTGGCAGATGCTCAATTTGCAAACATTTTTCACGGATCAGTGTAGCCTTTAAACGCAGCCCCAGGCACTGCCGCAGGCCCCGGCGCTGGCTGGCGTGGCCATTGCAGCTGGCATGGCTCGTGCGGCTCACACGTTTCTCATGGTGCACGGCTGGCACAGCTCTCACAGCTCGTGGCTCAGCTCGCCTCGCACTTCTGGGTTGGCAAATTTCCAAACTTTGTCCATATATAAGGCGCACCAGATTATAAAGCTCACTTCCAGGTTTCGATCAAAATTTCAGTCAAAAGGGTGCACCTTATAGTCATGAAATTACTGTAATTTCATTCTATTTTGTAACATGTAGCACTGTTCAGGTAATATACTGATTTGTTTCTCTCTCTCCACCTCCATTAGTAAGCTCTGCTCTGAGCAAGGGTATATGGCACAGAAAATTGAGTTGGCTTCAAAACTTATGGTCCTCTATTTTGAGTGGTAATTCATTTTTTCTGTGTTAAAGGTAAACAGTATTTTATCATGTGTTGCTATTAGATGCATTCTTGCATATATATACACGTATGTAAAAACATATTTCTGTAGGGACTGTGTTCTCAACAGGTTGAATAGGTTGTTTCCCCATTAGGTTTTTTGTGAGGTTGTAACAGTGTCATTTTTAAGCAAATACTGATCGTCTATTTATGCTGCATTTTGGGTCACTTTTCAGAAAGTTTTCATATATAATTTTATATACCATCAATACATAATTTATATATTATTTACAAGTTATCATTTAATCAAGTTTCTTGGCAATTTCATTGTTTTGAGTAATATGATTTTCATTACTGCTTATTTGAAACTATAATGTGTTCTTACTAATCTCATATAGATAATGACAGAGTAAGTTTCCATTGTCTGTTTTGTTTTAAATGTTATTTCTCCCAGTCGTAGAACACTGTAATTTCACTGCTTTGGTGATTATTAAGTTAGTTTGCAGAAAAACTATCTGTTTTAGAAAAAAAATAAATACCACAGGAAGCTAAATTTGTGGATTATAATGTTATCAGTGAAAAAATATTAACAAGATATAACTAGAATACATAGAAATATCAGAGGGATCAATGATACAATTTTTATTGATTCTTTTACTATATCTTTGTCATTTCTAAAAGTATAAATGACTAACCATTACAAAATAAAGTACGATATTGAGATAAGAGCACTGAAGGGAAGGACATATACATAGAACTTAGCTATAAAGGCAAAATTCTGCATTGCCATCTCGCTAGTCATGCTCTGTCAAAAAAATATTTTGCCAGTGAATAGTGCCTTAGGTCCCTGATTTGTGACTGCTGTGAAAATGCACAAGTACATAACCTATTTATTGCAGAAATCATAGGCCTGGAGTGTTCCAAGGCTCCACAGAAATCTCTGTAGGAAGAACTTTGTCATTAGTGGCCATTTTAAAGTTCCTTATAGCTGGACTTGGTGTCTTTTGGTCATGAGGATTGTTAGTTTGGCAGAGGAATTGTCAGAGCCCCTTTGGAAGTTGTTTCCTTGTGTTCTGTTTTGCAGATCTCTCTCATTTGAAAGTATGCTCAAGATACAACATAGGTTCAAGGACTGTTCATTCATTAACCTCTGCTTAGTTTCAGGAGATAAATTCATGTGGATTCTTCTGGAGCTGATTACAGATTTCTGCTGATGCTTTTGTTTACAATAATTTTGAGGCTAAGATAAGGAGATAATTACAGAGAATAATCACTGTATTGTCGTTTTAAAAATCAACAAAATGGAAAAAAACCCCTAAAACCATGAACTTTTGAGGGTTTTGTAAAATAAGTTCAATTTCCTGTGGATTTCCAGGTTGGAGATTCATGTAAACTGTATGTGTTGATACAGTTCTCACTACGGGAAATAAGCAGAAAAATATTATTACTTCAGTTTTTTTAAACATTCTTTTTCGAGTAACAATTTAAAATTTTAGCACTTTCACAATTTAATTCCTTTCTTCTATGCTTAAAATTTTATCCCCATAGTATTTTCAGCTATTCCTGATTTTGTATAAGCCCAGCATAAATCAATGTTCTTATACAGAAAATAAATAATAGGATTTTATCCTAGATGAAAGGAAAAGAAAACACAAAGCAACAATAGCTGAAGATGCTTGTTCTTTCAACATATCCTTTGTTGCAACTTCATTAAATGCAGTCAAGTATCAAAAGGAAAATAGCATGAACTTTTTATCAAGAGCTTTAACAAAATCCTCAGAAGAGAAGAAACAACAAATGATGAAACTGAAATCCAATAAGTGAGCATTTGACTTTCGAATTAGTTATTCCAAGATGAAGGGCTAAACACATTAAGTAAAAACTGTGCTGGTCAGGAATATAAAATACCAGAAGGGGTCTTAAGCATCCAGCAGTTTGGAGTGTGAGGCATAAATCTTTTTAAGTCTTTGCATTCACACCATGTGATGGACAAGCTCAGAGCCTGTTCCCTCTTCTCTGTGTGCTCTTGGGGAGTGAGGTTACTGGGATTTTTGGTGAAATTCACAGTGGTTTCCTAAGGACTCTCTTTACCACTCCCAACACATGCACCCATGCACTTTTCCATGGATTCTCCCAGCCTCCCAATCTGCCCTGCTGTTTTTAGGCCAGCACCTTGCCCACTTGCAGAAAAACATGATGGAGCACATCAGGAAAAAGTGGAATCCAAAGCTTTTTCTATTTATATTGCATGCTTCAGCTGCTGCCATCACTAGTGGTTAGCTGGAACTTTTTTGTGTTAGCTGTAAGGTTCAGTTCAAAACTGAGCTGAGGTAGTTCCAAAAATGTGACTCATTTCCCTTCCAGGACCAGTCAAGAACAAAGATGTGGAAGATGAATAGTATAGAAGTATAAATGAATAGTATAGAAGTATAGAAGGAGTGGGGAGAGAGAAAAAGGAAATCAGAAGTTTGTATAGGAGAGAGGAGAGGATGTAACCTCAGTAAACACTCTGGCTCTGCCCTGGAGATGAATTTGAGAATGAGGCTTAAAATTTAGTATCTGTTAAAGCATTTTAAAGCAAATGAATGAGTGAGATCAAATTTATAACCTATCCTTTCTGCTGGAATAAGTTTATGCATTTTTGATTTCTTGCAGCTGAAGAAGAAAGTCCTAAGGGTAAAAATTCAAGTTTCAGAAATATTCAGGGTTTAATAGTTGCAATAATAGGCCTTTTTCCTGAAGGATCTGAAATAGATGCATTTAACTCACTAGAAAGTAATTGCAGGCTTCAATAATGTAACAAACACCCTTTTTATTTAGCTCATGCAGTATTTTTGCTTGACTTTTTCAGCATTAATAGCCACACAGTGGATTGGATTTGTAAGAAATGCAGTTTGTTTTTAAAAACTTGAGGAATAGCAAACAATCTTTTATCGGAGCAAATTCTCCTGTGCTGAAAAATACCAAAACTATTTACTAGCAGAAGAAAGTCTTCTCTTTTTGCAAGATTTTCAGCTTTCTCTCCGATGATCAGGCTTCTACACCAAATACTTTGACTTTCCTTAAGAGGGGTGGAAATGTTTATTGCATGTTTGCTGTCTCCTGCTCTTCTGTTTGCAATAAAGCTTCACTAATGAGCAGCAATGTTCTCCATCCAGAGCTGCTAATGAGTCTTTCAGTGTGCAGTGACTGCAAGTCCATCCTTCAGGAGCACAGCCCATAAAGTGTTACTTGGAGCAAGACTGTACCCAAAGGGAAAGTAAATAAGGGTCTGTGTTTTATCTTCAGCCTCCAAACAGAGCAGTGTTTGATTAATGCATGTGGTAAAACTGAGACTGAGACTAAGGGAATGGCTGGTGTCAATATTAAAACAAAAGGTGGGTTTATGGAGTGAAGGTATTACTCCAAGCTACCAAGAGTTTTGTAGCAGAGTTGGTTGGCTGGCAACAAAATGAGAAAGGATAATTGGGGTTATATTTTTAGTCTTTGCACCTGGATTATTTTAATCTTCTAGCACCCTTCTTTTCAGTGCAAAAGTATCTAGTCCTGATTTTAAAATGTATTATCACCTTTTCTTTGTCTCATGACAAAATATATTTGGGCTTAATTATGATCTAGGGAATTTAAACAAACAGAACACCTGGCTATTTTTATTTTTCTTTATGACCTTACAGGCTGCATATGCACTCAAAATCAAAAGCTCTGCAACCAAAGTACAAATTTTAAAGTGAGATTTACTATACTATCTTTTAAAAAAATGTCATGCTACTTAATTTGGTGGTTCTGTATGCCCTGTGGTTCTTAAAAAAAGAAGATTAATCAGATTGTTTCCTGTGTTAAATATGTCCTTAACTGGTTGCTATGACAATAGTCTTCCATTTTCTTCTTTCCTTGTAGGTTTATTTCTTTTTGATTTAATAGAGGGAGTTTGCCAAGGTAACAATTAAGAAGTTCCTTCTTTCCTCTCCCCCACCCCGCCCCACTTCAAGGACTTCGGATTTTTAAAAAGAACATCAAAATGGTGTATTCAAAACCTTACATTTCCAGTGTGTCTATTCTGATTCTGCCATTTCAGCATTAATGAAATATACAGGATTTTAGTCTTTACAACAACATATGCAATAGTGCTTCATTTAAGAGAAACTAAATATTTTTGTTGTCATCAATTCAATCTCTAATGACTATAAAATTATTTTTAATAGTAATTTATTGTAGAAAATCCATAAATACGGAGCCCACAGTGTTTGTGCAGGACAGTTTAAGTGACTGTCTTATACAGCTGCCCAGGATTTTCAGTGATGTGATTATGCAGACAATCTTCCAGAAATCTATTTTTTAAAAGTGTTTGAGAAAAGAGCATTGTAAGGAAGGAAGAATAAAGCCTAGCTTTGCTAAGCCAAATTTACTTGTTCTTTGTTCCCAAATGTTTGAAGAGTGGATGCATTAAAAGTTGAAATTTTAATTTTTCTGAAAGCTATTAAAACAATTTCCCTGAATTATTCTGTAGCATCTTTTTGAAGCTTTTAAGAGAAGGGTAAAAGCAGGAAAGGACAGACTAAACTTCTTCTTGTGTAAGTAGTGTCAGATTCACAATTCTAAAGAAGGATAAAAAAAGGTTTTTTAACTATTCCTTCACCTTTCCTGTTTATAAATCTGAGCTGTGCATTTGTATTATTCTACTATTCTTTTCTTTTTATGTTTTACATGGTCTTTTAAACTCAGAATAGCTGCTCTTTGTTCTGGAAATCTTCTTTACTGTTTTTCTTTGTGATCTTTACCTGGCCTTCCTTAGTATATTCACCTTCAGATTCAGCTTCCTGCAGACAGCTAAGAACTGTTGAATAAAGGAAGTAAATAAATGTCATTAAACATCTAATACAAATGAATTGGGAAGTAGGTCTTGTACATGAAAACATTCTTACATTTTTCTTACAAGTTTCACTCTAGCTTTGTAGTGTCTGGTTAATTTGCTACCATTTCTTGTATTAATTTTCCTCATTTACCTGAGAAATATTTAGGATAAGGACATCAGAATAATCATCCTGAGTAATATTTCAGTTCAATGAGGTAACTTTAGACGCTGGACATTATCTGTGAATTGAAGGGTGTAGCAATTACATTATGTGCAGAATTTCTTCTCAGACTGAAAGTTTGTGGCTGAAGGGCTGCCTGTGTCAGAGGTTATTTCTTTTCATGTAAGGTGAGAGAATTTCTTTCTCTCAAGAATTTAACCTGTAGGAGGCATCTGAATTTTCAACATTCACATCATCCTGTTTCAGTAAGTCACACATCTGAATGGGGAGAGGATTCTTTGTCTTGCATTTTCCACATAATGCCTAATTTCTTAGTTCTTATGTAGGAAGACATAATGCTTTCTTCAGAATTATATGAAGGCCACTCATGATTTTATTGATTGCATCTTCTATTGTTTTTAATTTTTCAAACACAGCAGTTCTAGATGATAAAATTCCTTTCACACTCCTTTTTTGCTCCTGCCTGAATCTTTATCTGTATCATGTTACTCTTTCCATGTTACAGATGATCAGACTTTACATGATTTCTAATGGTTTATGTATTACAGATTTACATTGTTATGCTCTCTTTTATATTTTTTTTGCGTTTTTTTTTTTTTACCACACACTTGCAAGTATTCAGTTAGGAACTGCTCCAAGTTTTCACTCCCGAATAGTAACAGGCATCTTAAAATTTAACATTTCATATATCAAGCTACAATTATTTTTGTGCAAGGCTTTGTATTTACCTGTCTTGAATTTCAACTGCTAATTATTATTAGCTACTTTCTCATTTGGTTCACTCAGTCTTAATCTGTATGACCATCCTTAATAATCTGGTATCATCAGCAAATTTTCTCATAGCCTTTTCCCAGACCACCTATGAATATGCTGGAAAGGAAAAGAATAGAACCCTGTGGACTTATCCTTTGCTATGAACATTTCCCATTTACTCTTACATTTTTTTTTCTTTTGAACAATTATTTAGCTATGGAAGAGTCTTTTCTCCTATTTCATGATTGTATATTTTCCTTAAGAGCCAATGGTGAGAGCTTTTCTGGGAGCCATGAAAATTAGCATAAACAAGACCTCTTTCATCCATATGCTTTTCACTCCTTCAAAATATCTAACAATCTGTGAGTCTGGACTTCCCCTTCAGAGGGTGTGTTTTTCTTTTCCTGTTTGTGCAGCGGTCCATCTGTTCCTTGATAATGCTTCTATTCCTTTTCATGGTAGGTTTATGAAGCTTTTTTGAAGCTTCGTACATGTCAGATCCTCAAATCCTTTTGATATTTGGCCACATCCCAGTAACCCAATGGGGATGAAAAGGAATTATAAATACTATTAGTAACAAGGGTATTTTATTCTTAAAATTCCACCTAAAATGCTGCCTAAGTGTAAGAACCTGACAATTTGCTGCTGTTCACTTAGTGTATTTAGTCCACAGCCTATTATGTCTGCACTTTGACTGTATTCAGAGTTTCTGCTGAGAAAAACTAGAATGAGATCCAAATTCCAAAAATTATAATTAAAAAAAAAAAAGCAGAAAAAAACCCAATTTAATCTTTCTGCTCCTACCTTATATTTTGCCATTTCTGGCCCCCATTCTCTACAGATTTCTGTTTTGATATGTTTTAGGAAAGGACCTATTGTTTTTGTGATGATATGAAGGAACTGATGATCTAGGTGCTCTTGAAATAGCATAGGTTTAGTATAATAGCTCTTTCTCAGTTTTTTTATTATAAGGAGTCTTTTACTAGCAGTTTGTCTGACAAAAAAAAAAAAGATAGGGCTTGCAAATATTCGCGAGACTATACACATTAGTGCAAAACAACAACAACAAAAAGAATGCTTCTCTATGTTCAAATTCTAGCAGTTAATCTATTTGTGAATGGAGTGTCAACAATGCTGTTGGTCTCCTTCTCAGATATGTAGGAGGAAGTTGGATCACAGATACTAATTTTGAGTTCATATTGCTCTTCACATTGTGTTTTTCAGCCCAGTCAGTTGTTCTCAGATGTTTAGTAAATCCAAGGGAAACTTGGACTCTCCCTCTCTCAGTGGAGAAGAATACATTAAGACTATTTTCAGCATATTTTGGCACACCTTTTGAATTGCACATCCCACAAGTCCTGAAATAGTGTCTTGCCAATTTTCCTACATAACCATGACCTGCAGAGCTGTCTGGATTTTACAGTTTGCTCACATGGTGGGTGGGTCTTATCCTACCTTCCCAGGCTGGGTGAGCCCCATGAGGGAGCTCCTGTTTGGAGCCAGAAACACCAATGAACCAATGAGTTGTGCACATCTCCATGAACACAGGTCATCCTGCCATGCTGGAAACTACAACACAAATTCACAGAATCACAACTTAGGTTGGAAAAGACTTTTAAAGATTATCGAGTCCAAACTGCTCTCTTAAGAGTTCAAGTTAAGGAAGAATAGATTTTATTCCTTTATTGACACTTTAATATATAAGCAAATAATGTATTTTAGGAATACAGTTTCTTGGCTATATCACACAATATCTTGTTATTCAAAGAAAGGCTAGATTTTCTCACAGCTGCTTTCTGTAATTGAAAGGCTCAGATTTTAGACAGCTGTTTTGTTTTTCCTTTGCTGTAGCTAAATTACTCAAATTGACACCTTTCAGAATCTATTTCTCCTATTTGAGTGTCCTGTGGTAGTTCTTTGTTTCGTGTGTGAGCATTAGCCCAGATTTACTGTAGACATTTTAACAAAGACTAGGCAGCTGTAGCTGTGCCTTTCTAATGTCAAACAATCTCTGTCAGCATGCCTGTTCTTCCTGTATAGATTATTTTAGTTTGTGTTTGGTTTTCTGTGGAGCCACAAGGGATAGAACACTGTCCCACCTGCAATGTCTAAACCCTTACATAGTGGAGTTTCTCAATGCGCCTGTAGAAAACCAAAACATGCAAATCCCATATTGGAAGGCTAGCACAAATAAGGTTGGTTTCCACAGCACAGCTTTGAACAATTCTAAGCATTCCTGTCATGTTGCATTTTACATAACGTTGCCATTATACACGGAATTCATTTAGACATCTCAGAGGTGAACATAATGGATGTCATGATGAGGAATTAGAAACCATTAGGAATGCTTGCTGGCCCTAGTGAGATCAGAAATACAAAGAATCAATTAATAGTTCTGCCAGTCAGTCTATCGTGCAGAACTCAGTAAGGGAGATAAAGCATTTTTGTCCAGGTAATAATCACATCTCCAGGATGGTCTGATAAGAATTCTGTTTACATGTTTCTTCTTAAATGAACTGTATGTTTCACATGCTTGCTTTCTCATTGCTTCACTAATTCAATTTTTTTTAAAAAGCAAGCAAACAAAAAAAAAACCCAAAAAAAACCCCCACCAAAACAAACCAAAAATAAACAACCAAAAAAAAAAAAAAAAAGGCAAAAAAAGAAAAAGAAAAAAAGAAAGCAAAACCACATACAACCTCCTCCTCAAACAATCACATTTTCTTCTGATGCTAGGTTTCCCCTGCACATGGCTTCAGGGGAGTTGGTGGGTTTTTGCTTTTGCTGAGGCTCAGGCTTCTCTTGGGACCCAAGACCAGTAGGAAGAAGGAGCAGGACTTGTGCTATTCTATAATTTGCTCCGCTAAATCTGGAGTTCTCATGATTTGTGAGTCACAGCTCTGTAAATAGATGGAAATTATGCTTGCAGGAGAGGTAGCAGCTCCTGCCTGTGCTCTGCTTTCAGGCAAGTGGGTTCAGAGCTGGGAGATAACTTCCTGCAGAGCCAAGTCAGCAGCCTGAGTGGATCAGGAACCTGCTTTTCTGGGGAAAATAGGATTCTAGCCCCTGCAGGGAGCAGGATGTTTAGCTGAGTGCTGAGGTCAGCAGGAGCTAAAAAACAGGGGCAGGTACTTTTTACTTTTTAGAGGTATGAGAGGCTGCAATCACAGCTGACTCCCAGGAGAGGCCCTTCCAAAGCACCTCTATGATGGCACCTACAGCACTATTCCCCAAAAGAGTGGGGCACTCCAATTCACATCCTGGAAAAGACAGTACCTACATAATGGCTTCCTGAAAACACCTTGTGCTCTACACTCTGCTTCACACACTGCTGCTTCTTTAAAGTGAAAGGCAAGTCAATGATAAACCATTGAAAAGCAGTTAAGTGGTGTGAGAGATTTACATTTCCAAAGTAAATGGTGACTTTTTTATACATATAGGAACCTCTTCAAAGTATTCCATACAGATTTTAAAAGGAGTCAGGTAGATATTGAAGTGACTGTGCTACTCTCCCTCTCTTCCTTTGGCCATGCAGAAGTATTCCCACAGTTGAAAAGCATCTTGAAGTGATATCCAGAAGCTTGACATCTATGATGATCTCTGGTTCAGGTAGGTTGTCCTTCCCAATCAGGAATTTCAGCAGGGTGAGATGGACCTGAAATCTTGTCATGGTATTGAAAGCTGTAAGTACAAAAAGCTGAGTTGTGAAGAAAAGTCTGTTCACTGGATGGATGTTTTCTATTTTTCTGTTTAATCTGATATGTTGAATTGAATGGAGCTCAGAATGGTCCACTTATAAATCATAGCAAAGCACCCCCAGCTGCTGGCAGGTGACACCTAAAGCTGGGGTCTAGGTTGGTCCCTTACTGTTGCTGCAGGAGCTCTGCCCAGTGATTTTCACATCACTGGTAGGTAATTTTGTGCAATAGAATGTCATTTTGGAATTAGGCAGTAAGGTAAATTTAGCTTTAAGCCGGAAAAAAATTCATATTGCCTTGAGTGTATAGATTTGTTTTTAAAGTGGAATATTTTTTTAAAAAAGTAGGCCAGTATACTTTGAAAATATTGGTGCAGTTCCTCTACAGAACCTTTCATAGCAGTCTTTTTTAAGGAACTTTATAAATTTTTTATATTGGATGGAAATTTTCATCATTATCACGTAGAAGAATTCATAAACGTTAATGACAATCAATAGGCAAACTCATTTAAATTCCCACTCTTTGGTAAATGGTCACTTGCTGGTGCAGCAAAGGGAAATATTTATTTTAATCTTGTTTGTTGGCTTTCAAATAATCATCCTGGTAATATTTGAAGGTGAGTCTCAAATCTTTATATAATATTAGCAGTGGATTTTGTGTGTTCCTTTGGTGGTTAATCTTGAGGATCTATATGAAAGCACCAATAGCTATTCTCCAGCCTTTTACTGAAAACTTTTTTCCTTCCTTTTTACTGTAGGTATGAAAGATTGACCTAAATAACTCCTTCATGGGAGACTGTAGAATGTGGGACATGCAGTGCCCATTGCAGCATTTCCTAGGTATTCTGAATTAAATCAAATAAGCCTCAAAGACCAAAATAATCAGAGATGCCCTCAGCCTAAATAAAAAAAAATGAAAATGAACTCTAACAACATGATCAAAAGTCTTACCAAAACCATTACAATAAGAAATACTTTTGCTTTGAATGACATATTTCACTCTAAAATAATTTCACTTAGAATATTCTGGTGGTTAGTATCCTAGATTCCACCTTAAAGCTTTCATTTTATCTTTCTCTATGTAGGTTATAGAGAAATCTAATTGTGCATATTAATCTGAGGGGGATATTTTCACTGCTCATACATGGGTTTTGAGACAATGACTTAAAAAGGGATGAGATTTTTCCTCTGTCCTCTATGGACAGTTAGTATAATTGCCATGAATTTGGCCAGGTGTAGCTAAATAATGTTTCAGGCAAAGAACTAAGAGCTAAGCTTTTTGCACAATAATTTCCTGGGTGAGGTTCAACAAAATGAAAACTCATCAGAAACTCTGCTGGGATTCCATCAGCAAGCATTTATTTGCAGTTGCTGGTACACCTGCTTACACAGTAATAATACACCAGCGAGTTAAGTCGCTATGCCAATGCAAATTAGCTTTATTTTGAATCAAACACTAGATTTTAAAACATACAGTTTTATAAAAGAAAAACCTCCTCTGTAATGCCACTAGATGCATGGAGGAGACTGATGGGACTCAAGATAACCCCCAAAACCTGCACATTTATTCTGGCCTTTTCTGTTGCTGCTGTTTTGAATGCTGATATATCCCATAAGAGTACCTAGTCTATTTATAGGATGTATCTGGAACATATGTTTTCCTCCTCTGCTATAACTAGATTTTCTTTAGCCGGAGCCTTGCCATCTGTGATTTTTTTTTCAAAGTTAGTCCTGTATTTCAGTCTGGGGACTAGTTGTTCAAAGTGGCCTTCTCTGTTTGTTTAATACTATCTCTCCTTACCCTCAGATAGACTGTGATTTTCACATGAGCTGTATGTCCTGTGTGTGCTTGTGTGTTTGCTGATGAAATTGTTAACCTTATAAAGGGATCTAACATCAAGAATAATTTCTCAGCGCCATGGACTTATTTCTGGTGTTTGAACCCCAACTACTTTAAAAAAACCCACCACAGAATAAAATAGGAGCTAATTAAAACATAGTAACAACTTATTTTGTGTGCTGGCATTATCAAGGTATCATGGGAGATTCAGCTGCCCAAACCTCACTGAAATTTAACCTCCCTTACAGTCCTTTGAAAATCTCAGCCTGTGCCAACCAGCACTCAGTGATCATAATGAGGTGGGGGATTTTGAACCTGAATAGAATAGCAAGAATTCAGATGTCAAGCTATGTAACAACAATAGAGATCTAAATTTTATCCTGTATTTCAGTCTCCAGCACGTTTCAAATTTATTCAAACATTCTTCTCCCTTAAGTGCTTTTCCTTTGTTTCCAGGAACTAAGCACAGATCTACCCTGGATTCTGCCAGCACAGCTATTTCAGTCAGGAGTGTGAAGGCAAAGCTGTGGTGACAGAAGAGCAAGCAAGACACTTGTTCTGGCACTGAGGCCCCTGGCATCTTGTGTGAGCACACATGGAGGATAACAAATGCTCAGGAAGCATCCAGCTCACACAGAGCTCAGAGTGAGAAAAACCCTTTCTGCAGAGAGAGGTGGGTGCTGGTGGATTAGGACCCTGTCATGCATCCCCACGAGTCTGTGGGGTAAAATCACAGAGCTCTGTCATCACCCCCAGATTTTGAAGCCTTTTTTCTGCTCCACAGGAACCAGTTCATTCCAAAATTGCTCTTGAAGGAACTCAGGTATGCTCTAGTGAAATATTGAGTCACTCTTCGTGAGCACTTTTTTGCTGGATAATGCAGATGAGTCTACCAGTTTTTTACCCTCTCTTCTCATCCTTGCTGACTCTACACTCAAGTATTTAATTTTCTCATGAAAGTATCCCGCATTACTTGTTTTTTTTAAAAAAACAAACAAAAAACCCATGCAAAAAATCCCTAAGACAATGAAAAATCCCAAGCTGACCCTGCCTTTTAGCAGGGGCTTGAACTAGCTTATTTCAAAAGGTCCCTTCCAGTCCCATCTATTCTTCAATTCTGTGCCAAGCTCTCCCTACCCATGTATAAAGGTGCATAATAGCACAATAAAACTGCTGTTCTACCCATTCTGGAATGTTTTTTCTGTTGATGGTAGGACAGTGTAGGGTCAGGCACAGTATGGATTCAAAGGCAATGTAAGCATTGGAAGCAGAGAGATTCTGGCTCTCTGTGCAGAGACATTCACCTCCCATTTTGCTTTGTGGGGCTTCTCAGGCTGTGACAGCTTGTCACTGTTCATTTCTGCTTTGTAGAGGTAAGGCTTTCAGAGGCTGAGGATGTTGGTTGTATACTGCTCTTTTAGTCCTACTAGGAAACTGCAGTTGGCCTCAGTGCTGAGTACTCCTGTCAAAGAATGCTAGAACTGCACCTCAACTTATATTCAAAATCTGCCCACAGAAAAATAATTTGTCTATAGCTAAATAAATAGAAGGGTTTGCAGTGTTTGTGCAGACAGATTAATTCTCTGTGTGTGTGTGTGTCACGGGGCTGCCTGTGTCATCTGGAAACCAAGTGAACCACAGGACTATTTGTACTTTGAACCAGTTTCATTTTTTGCTGCTGTCAGAGAGTTTTTGATTCCATGGGTAAGCCATTATCATTGCCTCATGGCAAGGATGCACTGGAACCATTTCTTGCTGCTGGGGCTGTAAGCTTCCCTTATTTGGCAGACTGTGGTACAGTTTTCCCACTGCACACAAAGATCCTGGATACCAAGTACTGACCCAGTGTAGGATCACTTGTAATCAGCGGGCTGGACCCTGTGTTAAATCTGGCAAGCCAAAATAATCATTTTGAAGAAACTGGAAATCCTTTGGTAAGGTCAAATTCTTCAAGGAAGCAGCTGCTTGGCTTTCATCCTGCCTTTCCCCCAAGAGCATTACTCAAGCAACAGGAATATTTTTAGCTTAGGAGACACACGATCATAAACACTTTGACAATAAGAAGCAAACAGTGTTCCAAAATGTCTTTGACTGTATTGGTGGTCTCCAGATTCATTTTTCTGTTCTTTTTTGTTTCCCATGGAAAGTATGCATGCACTACAGAGAAAGTATTCATAAAAGGTGAGCTCCTGAGGATGATTGTGGCTCCTTTGTTCTGTCTCAGGAGACTTGTTTGGTAAAACTCCTGCATGATTTTTTTTCTTTGTTCTTGCCTTTTATCGTACACATTTTCAATATTCACTAAAACCTTATTGCCATAACTGGTAAATAGCTGATTTAAGTAAAACATTTGAATTCAACTCATTAAATAAATTACTTTGACAACATAGTAGATTCATCAGCTTTCATTGTGTCTGAGGATGTTAGCTATAGAAAAACATCTGCACTCACATGCTGCTTTTCCATTAATGAATGGACCTAAGCATGAGAGACTTGGTGAGATTGGCAGCTGGATCTGAGTCTTTTGGTGGTTGTCCCCAACTGTTATAAAACAGCCAGCTTGGTGAAAATAAAAAATAAAAAAATAAATCTTTTTCATGCTCAAATAAGAGTGGAACAGTTCATACCAGCATTGTTTGCAAAGAGTTGGAGTGACAGAAAAATTACTGCCACAGCTGGAAAGCCAAAGGCAGAATGGACAAAGGGTGAGTGAGTCCCTCCCAAGTAAGAAGCAAAGAGAAAATCTGCATGGAAATCCCACATCTCCACTGGGTAGAGACATTTTGTTGTAGATGATAAGCTGAGCTGAATGTATTTATAGTTAAATCCTTGACACAAATCTGATAATGTTAACAAGGAAATTTTCCAGGTATATTTAGTTAAGATTGGTTATATTTACAATAGCTGTACTTGCCATCAAACAAGTGAGGTCCCTGTCTTAATGTAAAACGCTTGGCTAGAATCGAGGCTTGAAAAACCAAACAAAACAGTGGCAAAAACAAACAAACAAATAAATAAATAAATACAAACCAACAAAGCAACAACCTGTGGGTATGTCTGGGCTTTTTTCATGCATTGTTATATCTGTATAGTCAGAATTTCGGGTATACAGTAAAATCAAGCCAGGATTGCTGTCATCTGGATTAACTGGAAAAAACCCTATTCTCACTGAACCCATGAAATGATCCTAGGGTGGGGACTTCTTGACTGACAGATTGCCACTTCCAAAAATGAGAATTATAAGAAGGATGACAATTGCAGGTTCGTGAGGTGACGTGCTTCAAGGAGTCAGAGAACAGCAACCAATGTAAACTTGTGCCTTAGAACTACAGAAAAATTAGAAATGAGCTCATCTTGATCTAAAAATCAGGCACGCTTTGCTAATAGGATCTGTAGGGTTGTGACCACATTAAGGAGCCAGACACAAAACCTCTCTAATCCAAAAGAAATATTTTCATGCTTCTGATCCAGATCTTGTCAATACGGTTTGAGGAATAGGATTTAGCTCTAGATTTGAACTAAAAAGCTCTGTATATTTGAAATACTAAGTAGGTTTTTTTATGCTTTCTCTATTTAATGCACTTTCAAAAAATTTAATGGTAGGGTCTGCTCAGAAAATTGCTTGTCTGAAAGAGAATCCAGGGTGTGTGGATTTTAATGTGTTGATGAACAGAACAAATAAAAGTCTGGCATGGCGACTTGAAAAGGAGTGTGCATCAAGTACAGTAACATTGAATGTTTTAAACAGGACACGAGCTAGATGAAGCTGATAGTTCATTTTTAGAATCTTACAGGCAATGAAATAGTAAAAAACAAATAAACCAACTCAAACTACCATACAGTTTCACTGTACATGTTCTGCTGATAACTGACTTTTTGCATATAATTCTTCTGAATGATTTCATGATAATACCACTCCTATATTTTACCCTTCTGAAAAAATTTTCTTTCATTCACAAAAGATTATTTAGCATTAGACAAGAAATAAGCAATTGCAATAATTCCTTTGTTCATGTGTGTGAAAGTGCAACAGTAAAAGAGGCAATTTATCCACAAGATGACACAAAATAGGTGACATTCAAACATTTTTTCTGAGATGTTGCATTCTATTCAAAGCAGGAATATTGGAAACATATATTTAGAGTGAATAAATTTCACAATGCCATCCAGAGAGAAATTACCCCTAGGTGATCTGATTTTTATAAAATACATAAATAGTTTCTGAGAATTAGTTGTAGAAACAATATGTCTTATTCCTCTGCTTCCCTTATGTAATAACGTTGTGGTCCTGAGGGATGACAAGAAAAAATAGTTTCATTTACTAGGGCTTGAATTTTAGTGGTTTTAAATCTGTAATTTTGTGACTATTTCCTATTTCCAATTTTTGTCAAGGACAGCAAGAAAATGTCTAGTGATGGTGTTGGTTCTACACATCTTTCCACGGCTGTTTGTGTTTTGCTATTCATTCTCAATACTTCCTTCCATAAATAATTGATGCTGTAACATTTACATATTGAAATCTGTAGTAATTTTTTCCTGAGCAAGTGATCAAGTCTATGGTTAGGAATAAAAACTGGATATATATGTTCACAGTGGCTATAGATACAAGTCTCATCACCCCTTACAAAAACCATAAAACAGCTAACCCTGTATAAAGACCTTACAAGATAGGCATTTTATGCAAGAATTCTGGTGATTTAATTCTTATTTTTTTCAAAGATGCAAGATTAGGTTCTGGGAAGTAATAATTTGAACATCCTCTACTATTTCTGCATATACCTATTGCTCATCCAAATCCAATGTTTACATGTTGCAGAACATTTTTAATGTATTAGTGTTGATAATCTAATTTCATAAGCCACAGAAGTATTTAGCCTGGAAGGAAGAGTAAGGTGGTTTAAATCTATTTGCTCATCATATGATGTTTGATGGATGTTAGCTTGTACTTACTGAGGAAACTGCATCTACAAAGGGAAGTGATGCCATGCCTGCAACTTGGAAATAGCAATAAGAATAGGGGACTTTGATCTTTGTAAACCAGGGATAGAAATTAAAATAAACTATTCTGCAACAGTTTAAATTGCAATTTTTGAATTTGCCATTGTATTTTAGTGTTTAAGAATCCTTTTTTGTTATACACTACCCAGACACAGGAAAATAATATTCTAAAGAAATTATAATATATAACTCAAATTATTTTTTTGTTTGTTTGTTTTGTTTTGTTTTGTTTTTGTGTGTGTGTGTGTTTGTGTGTGTCAAATAACCAGGTGCTATTTTTTTCAGTGCTTTACTAAGCATTCAATATATCCCTGTGTGGAGAATATTTTATTCTTTAGAGCTATAATGCTATTAGATTTTAGTGAAATATTAGCTAAGAGTAAGGAGTAGAGGGAACCTCATTTAATATATATATATCCCAGAAACCACTTTTTATGGTTTTATATATAAAGAATCCAAGACAACCTCAGCATAACCTCCACAAAGAAAACTCTTATTGTTATGTTTCATCATTGAGAAATGTTTATGGGTCCCATAAGATTTAACTCACATGTTTAAATAATTTGTGTAACCTTTTGGCCATGTAATTTATTTGATTTATCTGAAATGATTGTAGACAAGAAATTTCACCAGCTCTGCTTTGTTTGAGAGTCTTTTCATAAAGCAGTGGAAAGAAAATAGTTATCAATCTATGTTAGGCTTGAAACTATTGTAAGCAGCCCCCACAAAAGCTAGGCAAATAATGGTGTTTCCTCCTAATTTCATCCATATTATGTGTTAGGCCTAAATGCTTGGTATAGTTTGATATGAAGAGACTGAGTGAGGATTTTCCAGAAATAAAAAAGCACATCTTTTCTTGGAGTGAAGGAAATTTTCAGCAACACCTGCATGAATCCTCAAGGGAATTGCAGTGAAATTCCTTCGGGAGCCCCCATGTCACGGACAGGCACAGCTGCATCCATGTGCTCTCTCAACTATGGGGACTGCAGCCTATTTCTCAACATGTGTTTTTTGCACAAAGAGTTCCAGGTAAGGCTTTTCCCTTTATGTTTAAATTAAATGCTTTGGCATTGGCATCCATCCCAGTTTGATTAATATCTATAGTGCCCTATGCATGTTCTAATCGAGCATGAGTGTGGTTAGCAAGCTCTTGTATGCACCTCTGAATTCAGTCTGAAAAGTTTCTTTTCTCTGTGCTGGTACTTGAGGTGCCTGGGTATATTTTGGGTAAGGGATTAGCTGCAGAACCTCATGTGGTTTATTTTTTTTCTCTTCAGGTGCATATGTACAAAACAGCAAAGCAGGGAAATTATGCAGCATGCAACTGCAGAGCTGGCAAAATCTGACTGACTGCCCTCAACTAGCTCCTTGGATGAGTTTTTACTTACATGAGAGGACAGAAGGCACTGATTAAAGGATTGCTTAGTATTAATGAAAGGCTTTAAACAAACTGGAGACATCTTCCAAACATCAGCCTTAAATTGTAACCCTTCTTGTCAAGCCATAGAGGGAGTTTGCACAGTGAATAACTTAGCTTTTCTATTCAAAGGAGCACACACAAACCAAGGATGCTCCTAGTCACAATTCCTTCAGGATTTCCTAAAATGTGCAAGAAAAGTGAGGGCATTGTAGAAACAAAAGAATTTGGATATGATTGTATTCAAAACCTGGTACAAAGCAGAAGCAATCTCAGCGAAGTCAGAGGAGTTATTTTGATATGAAATAAGTGTGAAGAGGACTGAAGGCAGAACTGTCAAATTAGTTCTCTTTAGTCTCATAGTGATTAAAGCTCATGACTACTGATTATGCTTTGAAGGAAGACATTCCTAGTGAATTTATTGGTATAAGGCAGGTGCTTCAGTCTGCCATCTTTTCTCAGCAAATATTTTTTGCTAAAATTCCTGGAGGACTCACAACTAAAAGAGGTAATCCTGGTGAAAATGTGCTACTGTACCCGGCAACAATGATCATTTTGGACTGTTAAGAGGACAAATGCTTCCAAAGAAGCCAGCATAGTTCAGCTATGGCAAACCAAATTCTTTTGCCTCTTTTAAGATGAATTATTACAAATAGGAGAATATTAGTTGGTGGTACCATATTTGGATGCTGCTTTTGATTTTCTTTCACCCATAAGCACATTTTTTGCCTTAAAAACCTATCCAACTGTGTGGTCCCCATCTTTTAGCACAGTCTTTCTTTGATGGCTCTGCACATAATGGAGAGTTCCTACTCTGATGTAGGGCACAGAAGCAGTGAAAACTCTCCTACGTACAGGACATTTCAATTCTGCAGTGATGCTGTAGGAGGGAATAACTCATGGGGCTGTGAACAGCTAGTAAAAATAGAGCAAATCTTGATATCTTCTCCTTTTGATTGGTCAGGGCAAAATACCATATAGTTTCAGGATACAGGAGAGGAAATAAACTTTACTTCAGCTTCACTTAGAGGACAGCAGATTCCTGTTCCTTTGTCTGCTCAGCTTTACCTTCTTATCTGAATTGTGTCTACACAGATCAACATAGATCTGTTGAAAGTAAAGCCTGGTAAGTAAACCATGAGTTCAAACTTGATTCATCTTTGGTGCATCTGTTTCGTGGTAAGTGTTTTGATGAGTGGGAATGGGAAATGTTAACACCTTGTAAGATGATTTGCTATGTGAGAAAACTCCACTTCACAGCAAGATAAATATCAACCCATCCAACTTTGCAACTGCCAAAGAAGTCTCCCAATAGCCTGGAGAGCAGAGAGGGTAGGTTGAACTCCAGTGTGCCTAAAAATAAGGCAGGAGAGCTGACGATTTGTCACAATGCCTGTGGATTACCAAAAGTTTCATTCATGGCCAAAAAGCCATCGAGACTGAAGTGGTTATAGTTATCTCTTAGAAGTACCTGTCAAAGGCACTGAAGTCTATTTATCTTTTACTACAGTTTAGGAACATCTTGAATTGTCATATTCCACCTGTTCTCACAACCACAATGTTTCCCACTAATCAAAAACCATCAGATTTGTAGCCTCGAGGCACGATCAAGGTGTCAAACAGAATTTGATTTTTACCACTTTATATTCCTCTGAAATGCAGATGACTCTGACTTGGCAGCAATATTCCACACAGAAGCAAATTCTCAGGACTCTCAGGTACAATAAGTGGCCCTCATCAGAGAGTTTGTGCAATACATCTGGACATAATATTGAGGAAGTAAGCCCAGAAAGATTGCGCTTTGCAATCACAATGTGTCTTTAATGTGAGAAGACAAGGAGATACAAAGCATATTCAAGATAACATTCAGAATAAAATAGCCTTTATTAATGTTGTTCTGTTTTGATAATCAAATATGTCCTTTGAGGTGTACAGGCTATGCTCTTGTTCAGCTGTCTGTAAATTTTACTTTGAAAATTCAGTAAAGCCTCAACCATAGTGGACTCAATAAGCCACCTGACAAAAAACCAAGAGTTTTTTGGTTTTGACTTGGAAGAGAGAGGGGATCTCTTTTGACAATCTGTAGAAAATACCTAGGCTATGACACAGGACACAGTCTTTAACTCCTAGGAGTCTTCAGAAACCAAAGATGAGATGTTGCGTTCCAAATTAATTGACTACAGCTATTTCAAAGTAATTAAACATGCACAAAATTTTCTTTTAAGGTTTTTGACAACTTTCATTATTCACGCCAATTTTGGTGAAAATTACTGTTGTTGAATCTTTTGTGCCTTCCGCCTACTTCATAGCTCTTATAAAACCTGCAATTTGAAATTTTGAAAATCCCCTGCAGTTCCCTGTCTATCACCAGTAAGTTTTCACAAAATAATTCCTGATAACAGTGTATTTACTGTAGTTGATCTTACTACTGCCTGTATTCCAATTCATTAATTATTCCTTTTTCTTGACGCCTAATTTCTGGAGTTTAACATTTCATAGGAAGTGTTATTATCAGCATATTGCATTTGTTCTCTTTGATATTTGTTGGTGCCATTTTCTGCCTCTTTCACAAGAATACTGGAGGTGGTATTTTGCTCCAGTTACTTGTTCATTTTTGAGCGACCTAAATGTTTAATCTTTACAGAAGAAAAAGAAATGTCTTCAAATAGCTTAATTGATAGTATTAGTGTGTCTGAGTAACCCTTATTCCTGTCCCTAGCATTTTGCCTGAATGTGTATTTTTGGCTATGTGCAGCAATTGAATTCCTGCTTTCATCAGAGTTTTTCAGTACGAAGTGTCTAGATGTTAATGATAGAGCACTACAGGAATCTTTCTTCCAGAAGGTATAGCCCTCAAACAGCTTTGAATCATACATTTTAATCTTTTTGAGTTCAGGTGGTCAGCAGGCTATCTATTTCAGCCCCCACGCTTCATTATCTGAACATTAGAGTAGTGCTGGAAAAAGGTAGACCCCCAATGAATCTTATGAAAATATTGTGGTGTTCAAATGCATTATACTATTGGTTTTAATAAGATAAAAAATTAGACAGTACAAAGCATGCAATGACATTTTTCAATTCACAAAAAGAAGCTTTCTTCAGAATATATCTAAAAGAAAATATGACAGCAGGGGAATAGATCTAAAGAGGGTTTTTTTAAGCTTGTGAACCAAAGAATGATGGTAAAGAATGTAAAGTCTGGGTTAAAATACATAGGTGAAATAGCTGCATATTTCACATAAACAGAAGAAAAGTCTGCATCAAGGCTGCCAAATGATATGTTTTTATATGGAGATGGTCTTCCAAATGAAATTCCAGCATGTTATAGAGGTGCAAAAGAATAAAAGAATAATTGAAATATTTCTATTTATGAAAGTACCTAGCATTTCACTCTCTTTAAAAAAGGCTGAAGCCCTCTTTACTGGGAGGGATCATATTGCAACAAAGAAAAAAATGGCCAGAGAACTCAAGTCAGAAAATAGAACTGCACACTATAAGAAGAAATTGATTCTCTTTAGCACAGTGCATATAATGCAAAGGAGAAGGAAATATGTATGGTTAATATAATTAAGATAACAATTTTCTGGATATTTGTGTTATCTAGCAGTACTAGGCAAGGTGGTGAATAACTTCTTCTGGTGGAGACAGAGTGGCTCTGCCCCTCTGTATTGGGAACAGGGTCACTGCTGAAGCTGAGACCTTCCCCATCCAGGGAAAAAGACCAGTTCTTCAGAATGCGTTTTGACTTTGTAAATCTTACTCTTAAAAGCAATTCATGGAACACAAAGGAAAAATATATAGCATATTAGCAAAACAGCCACTGTTGAGATGGCAGTAGACAATAGCACCAAGTCGTGTGTCACCAGCTTTCTTGTATTCTTCTGCAAGACCAAGGATGATGAAAATATTTTCTTATGGGTCTCCCTAACACAGGAAAGTTTGTGGTTTGATCACTAGAACATTTATTTCTTCACAATACTTCTCTAACAGTGAAAACCTGCACGTTGAAGGCATTGGGGCATTTTTGAGAAATGTGTAAGCAATATTAAGAGAAGTTGTTTGCTATTAACAAGAGTTGTGAGAGCAGCACGAGGTTCTGTTTGGGTATCTATAATAGTAAATCATGCCTGACTTCAAGCAATGAGACTTCACCAAACCAGCATTTGTACTTGTACCAAATATCTATTAAGAGTTTCTCAAAACCCTTAAATCACTTAAGATGCAAAAGTATACATGTAAATTTCAAAGCAGTTTAGGCATATTTATAAAGAATATCTTTTCAGCTATATGATTTGGTATTAAAACAACTGTTTTTATCTGAAAAAGTCACCAGCCCTGCAGAAAAACCAATATTCTCCAATTATACATGAGAATAGTATTTTACTTGTTGCAATCCCTTCTCATTTCTATCTCTTGCCTGTCTTTTCTCATCCATATTCTAGGAGGAAAAGACAAACAGCACAGAAAAAGGCAAAGAGCACAGAAGTTACCAGAAAGAACCTTGAACAAACCTCAGGCCCCTAATTTTACTGTTTGTGTGTAGGCATTCTTTTCTTGAAATTAAGAAAATAATGCATGTGATAAAGTAGGGGAATATTTTATGATATGCTAATAGGACTGATTCAGATAAAGAATTGTACCAAGTGGTACAGTTGCTCATATTTTAATATACTTGGGAAAGTTTTACCAAAACAACTTAGTCCACAGAGTTACAACAAAATCAGGTTAGCAAAGTGAGGCCCTGCAAATAAGTTAACACAAGCTCTTTGCACTTCAGAGTCTACAGCAAGTAGACATACCTACATAGCAACCACTGACTGGGCTGGAGACTGGACAAAAAAATCTTATTGGCATAAGAAATTGAAAATCTTTTTTTTTCTCTATACTTGTTGAATGGTAACATGGGAAAAGCTACTGATCCCACTGCTGTGCTGAGTTGGGACTAAAACAGGAATGGCTTTGATCAACATAAGTAATATTTTGCTGTACTCTGCACATCACAATACAGAAGTAGAGAGACAGAAGACAGGGAGACAAATCTGTCCTGTTCGTGGGTTGTACAGAAGAAAATTCTCATGTAAAAGAGATTGTTGTTATTGCTGTAGTTGAAAAAAGAGAGCTGTTCTCTAACACAGAACTCTTAAGAAAAAGTCTTAGAAATGGTTTAGGAGGGAAACTGTTTTCCTTACTGCCGTCTAGTTCTGGGGAAATAATTATTTTTGTGAATTTTCTTTTATTAAATGGCTAAACTAAATACATTTCACCTATAGAAATAACTGGTTGTCATTATATACAATTCTTCTCAGCAGTTAAGCTGCGGTGTCACAAACCTTTTTAAAATTGAAACACGTCAAAGCATGGCTTAACAAAGTTCAGTGGTGATATTAGCATTACTGTATTGCACAATCGTTTGAACAAGACAAAAACTGAAATTAGACAAAGACAAAACCATAGTGCACTACAATACAAGGTTACTAATTACACTGATCACTTACCAAGATTTTGGTGTTGGTAAAAGGTCTCTCACCCTCGAGGAGAACCTTGAGAGGTGTCCAAGCTCAAAGGGAGATCACTGGTGTAGCCAGGCTGCTTAGCAAGGAGAACTCAAAGAAGGCTTGCTTACTGTCATAATTATGGGATAAAGTGCTTGGCATGTAGTCAGATTCCATGGGGTGGAAAAGGTGCGAGTGAGACTCCTTGTATCCACAAGTTTCTTTGTTCCTTGCCCAATGAGCCTGGGAAAAGCCACTCGCTATTTATGTGCAAATGGCGTGATCCAAGCACATCTGCACTGATGCTCCCTGTGCCACTCTGCTCCTGAGAGGGTTTTCAGACAACAGACTGGAACTGGAGAAGCTCTTGGCCTCCTTACAGCTCAGCCCTTTGCCTCCTTTGGAGCTTGTTCCAAACTGCTCCTAGTTGGGTTAAGGAGTTGAGTGTATCCATCACAGAAGATATATTTAACTAGTTGAGCCAAAGGACAGAAGTATCAGTAGGATGGGACATAATTTTACTTCTGAATAGCATATTCAGACCCAAAAGGTATGGCATGAAATCCTATAAACACAAAGGAAGTTGGTCATAAGTTAGAACACATTGGGTTTTGTTGCCCTTTCTCAAACGTGGTAACAGAAGGAAGGGATAAGAGAGCTTTAACACTGATATTATATAAAATAAATGTTCTATATGTCAAGTATAAAGCTGTAACAAAAAATGTTTATATTTCGGTGACTTGGTAAAAAAATCTTTATTTTGATTTACTCCCAGACAGCTTTCAATCTGTCTGTGAACAATGAACCCATAGTATTAATAGGACACTACACAATGTATTTTCTTCTTTATAACTGTGTGAAAGAATACAGAAGTATTTGGGGGGGGAAAAAATTAACTTAAGTTTTGAGTGCTTTATCTGGCTGCACTCCAAAACAAATGGAGCACATGGAGGGCAGTTACTCTGGGGTGCTGAGAATATCTGTCAGGCTTAGAGTACTGAATGGTCTTTGTTCACCTCTTAGAAGAAATAGTGCAGAGAGATTCCATAGGGTATGTAGGATATATTTGTATGTTATGTGTCTATATTCACTGCTGGCTGTTCCATGAGCACATTAAAAAGTGAGAAAAGCAGAAGGTGACATTATCTTATTTTCCACTGAATGTCTCTAAATTAAGTCAGCATTTCCTGGGTGGAAATTGGTGGTCATACATTTTTGAAGTTCCCACCTGTTCCAATTCTGTCTGAAGCTGATTGTGAAGCGGATGCATACAAAAACATGAAGTAACATCTGTAGCTTCCATGGTGGGAGGAGAAAAACTCCTATATTAGCCCAATATTCATGTTTACTGTATCACTAAATTTAAAATTTTTGTGTTATGGATTCTGAAACAGGTTAGTGGGTTTTAAATGAAGGTTTTCTCCCAAGAGAATGAGACATTTTTCCTGACACCTCTATGCCTCTGTGATTTTTCTAGTTGACTGCAGAGATCCCACAGTGAGTCCCCCTGCAGGTCTGCAGTGCGGCTGAGTCTTACACTCTGTTTTTCTTTTTCTTGATTTTTGTTTTTCACCTCAGTGTTGCTGGACAAGGGTGAAGCCAGTAAAATGGGGTTATGCTAGTGTACCAATCTGTGTGTCACATATTGCTGTTCCTGCTCAATAAAATGTATGTGCTTTGCTCTCTTTTTTAATGGCTTGTCCATTAGAACGGCTTTAATATTCTTCATGGGTCTTACTTGAGATAGTTTTAAAAATCCAAATAGGAGAAAACGTATTCCCTCCTTGATCTGCTTTAATGGAAGTTGTGCCTAGGGATGAGAGGACAATAGATCTTCCTGTGTCTGAGTGAGATTGCTTCTTTGGAGATTCAGAAAGGTGATTTGTCTTTAAAATGATGTTGTTTAAAACTGCTTTGTTTATTTCTTAAATGCAGTAAACCAGAGCTTCTGGCTACATAAAAGTAACCAGAAACTTAGAAAAATAATCAGATACTTAGAAATTATTTCTAGGAATTTTGGAATATGGGATTTGCAGGTTTACAGTATGTGCAAAAAGAAAATCTTAGCGGTTTAAAGTAAGCCAGGCACAAACATCTTCTTTCAAGTTTCAAACGTCTACTGTCAAGTGCTTATTTCCTGTGTCCTTGTGTCCTTCTAACATCTGGCAATGAAATAAAT
Organism: Sialia sialis; assembly: GCA_009812075.1. Taxonomy (NCBI): domain Eukaryota; kingdom Metazoa; phylum Chordata; class Aves; order Passeriformes; family Turdidae; genus Sialia; species Sialia sialis. Next base: position 15,792,482 of record VRYO01001681.1, on the reverse strand, counting down.
TCTTCAGATTGAAATTCAACACCAGGACCTGATTTTCCAGACTGAATGTAGTTTAAGTGAGTTGCTGTAAATGCATTGGCATGAACAGCAAGAAAACATAAAAATTATGTAACTACAGTAGTTTCACGATTATAAACCGCACCTGAATATAAGCCGCACTTCCGGGTAGCTGGGAAGACCACGGGATTTGTCCATATATAAGCCGCACCGGAATATAAGCCGCGTTTTTTTTTTT
>VRYO01001681.1:15725325-15791393 GCA_009812075.1 Sialia sialis | reverse complement strand
GGGTTGGCGTTTCGCTGGGATTTGTCCATAGATAAGCCGCACCTGAATATAAGCCGCACCACTGGGGTAGGCTGGATTCTTCAATGAAAAAGGTGCGGCTTATATTCATGAAATTACTGTACTTACTAGGATGGATCTGCTCCCATGCCGTCTCTGCAATCAAGTATCAGGCTTAGAAACCATCTTTTACTGTGGTACCTTATGTATTCCTAAGAGGACTTGTTTCATTGTTTGGGTTTTTTAATATCTGGGGTGTTCAGAGGTGCTCAGGCCTCCCTTTTTGTTGTTTATTCTTTGCTCATTTGCTCCCCTGTACTGGGCACTGGTGAGGCAGCACCTTGAATCCCTTGTTTTATTCTGGGCGCCTCACTTCAGGAAAAAAAATTGAGGTTCAACATGGAGATCCAGAGGAGGGGAGTGGAGCTGGGGAAGAGTCTGGAGCACAAATCCTGAGAGGGGCAGCTTGAGGGAGCTGGTGGCTCAAGGGGAGCCTTGTTGTTCTCTGAAAGGAGGATGGAATCAGGAGGGGATTGGTCTCTTCTCCCAGTGATAGGACAAGAGTGAATCCCTCAGAGTGTGCCAGGGGAGATTTAGGTCTGATTTTATGGAAAATTGCTTTATAGAAAAGGTTGTCCAGCATTGGAAAAGTCTGCCCAGGGAAGTGGTGGGGTTGCCATCCTTGGAGGTCTCCAAAAGAGGTGTAGATGTGGCACTGGGAGACATGGTATAGTGGGGGACTTGGCGCTGTTACACTTATGCTGGACTCGATGGTCCTACAGGTCTTTTCCAACCTAAATAATTCTATGATTCCATACTTTAAAAACATTCATTTTTCAGAGGAGTGCCTGATTGATTCCCTGAATGTTGAACACTTTATCCTGTCTGGGGTACTCAAAGGAGATTGTAAGATTTCTGAAATACTGATTCAGTTAAAATACTGATTCTTGAACTCTCAGTTGTTATTGCCTCCTGCTCTGAGAAGGAAATAACTTTTGTTTGGTGGTAGAAATGCAATTGGCTACAGGACTTAATATCGTGGGGTACACACGCCCCGAATAAGATGTGGTGCAGATGCATCAAAGAGTAAGCAGACCAAATGTTACTGTAAAATATTTCCTGTGGAGAAAGAACCAGTTCCATGTCAATAGAGCATTGGTATATACCAGCTTTGGTGGCCTTCCTTATAAGATATTCTGTATTAAACAAATGATTTTTTAATCAAAGAGAATGAAAAATCCAAAATGGAAAACTATTTACTTCACCAGCCACCTGCTTCCAAGAAATGTATTCACCAGAACAGATTGGTGTGGTTCCCTGACAACACAGGACTGTTATACACTTTTTCTACCCAAATTCTTAAGTTCCACTTTCAGTTCTGCTGGCCTCTCCAATTTTCAGCGCTTATTTTTTATAGATTATTGTTATTCTATAACCTGTAGGGTGCAGTTAGTTTTATTCTCCAGATACCTTATCTCAGTCATGCCCCAGGCTAACCACTGTCCATAAAACTTTTTTCAGACCACTTCCCCCAAAATGTAAAAATAGTGTTATGAAAAGAGCAGTGGGAGAACATAAGGTCTGTCATTGCATAAATAATTTCAGCCATGACATAGGAAATATTTTTAAAAGGAAGAGATGCTAATAACTGAATAGATTTGGGGGAATAAAGGTCTTTCTAATAGGAAGTTTTTAAAGCCTGAAGTTGAGGGGGCAATGTTCCTAGAGCCTCTTTTAGTAGCTAGTATAGAATGTCTCATTTCACATGCATGAAATCTACTGCTCATTCACCGCATAATGGCTTTGCTAGATGGAAAAGTCAGGATGCAGGTTCCAGCCTCCCTGAAATGAGTCACAGAGCCCTCCCTGAGTCTTGTCTCTGCAAACTCAGCCACGGCTGGTGCAGGCAGGGCTTGCTTAACTGCAAACTGAGACATCAGATGGAAGCTGACATTTCCCTCTCACACAAGTCTGTGCAAATGCTAAGGCCCATGGCACAGTACTTCCCAAGCAGGTGGTACAAGGATGCCAGTAGGAGCACATCCCAAAGGCATTTCTGCAGCATGGAATAACTCACTCAACCTGCTGGAGGTTTCTAAATGAAAGATGAAGACATTCTGTTTTGGACAGCTGTTGCCACAGATTCCTATTTTGGGGTTTCTTCCATTCCATTTTAACCATTTATCAATATAGTCTGTATCATTTACATAGCTGATGGCTTTGGAAAAAAAAAGAAAAACCCAAACTAAATTCTTCCAGTCAGCATCATTTTTCTACCAAAAAAGAATGCTCAGAGAATGATAAATTGCACCTCTTTTTCTTCTGCTTCTTAGTTTCCTTGGAGAACAGCAAGTGATTACTATATCACGGAGTTCTAGTTTTAAAGTCACAGTTCCAAAATGTTTCTGCTAACTTCCATGTTTTTCCCCAGCTATATTATTTCAGGTCTTTAGGTAGCTCTGTTTACTAAGTGCAACAAAACATTATGCTGTACTAAACTAAACTTTTCTCATCAAAAGCCAATTTATTCATAACATTTCACTATGAACTGCATTTACAGCTGAATATTGTAAGCCATTTTCCATGCAATAACAAAAATTTACTACAGCCTTTTTTTTTTTAAGCTATATTTTTTCCACCTTAATGCTGGTACCCTTTTTCCTGAAGGATACTTAATTGCTTTAATTATGCCTATTGTTTACTGAGGAAACAGCAGCATGACACTTAAAAAGCCCCTTTGCCTTATAGTTAAAGGACAAAGTTCATGCAGTTGATGAAGGAGTCTTTGCATGCACGTGTGAAACTTCAGTGCAGCTATTACTCTGTTTTTACAGCTGTTGATCTTTCACACCTCTCAAGCAGACCATGCTGTGCAAGAATTGATATGTAGAAAATAACTGGGCACTGTGATCAAGTATCACTGCCCTCGTAATTCTTCTGCAGTGTTTCAGGATGGTGTTTATGTTTCCTTTCCACTTGCTTAAATTAGGTACAAAAGGAATGAAATTGGTCTCATTATTTCAGGTGAAAAAGAGTCGTAGTGCCTGCTCTATATGCAGTTATGGTTTGGTTGTTGTTTTTGTTGCTTGGGTTTTTTTTCTCCTTTTAATTTTGCTTATTATTATTCCAGTTGTGTAATTTTTGTTTCTAAGAAGATGAAATTCAGGTAATGATATAAGAATATTTTACTCAAACCTTGATGAAGACACTTGAAAATTCCAGAAGATAAACCTCTTTGAAATAATTAATTCCAAATCTTTACATAGCTCTGATGAATATTGTGACAATGCTAAGAATGAGATATTAGCAGTTGCCTATTTAGTAGATACTTTTCTCATTAAAATGGCTCACTGCATAATTTTGGGGTGCTGCTAAAGGGAAATATACAGTCTTCAAGACAGCAAAGGACATCTTCATCAGAAATAGAGATATCTGATGAGTCAAAAGGGACTAGGAAAAAACCAAGTGTGGGAACAGATAATTTTAAAATATGACATTGGAAGGAAAAAGGAGCAGTGAGCAGGTTTCCAAACCAGACAAAGTGGTACTGAAAGAAGGGGAGGATGGCCCAAAAGTGACTGTGAATCTCCCAGCCTCTGCAGTTTCTTGGGGACAATAGGCCAGCAGCTGGCCCAGACCCTGTGAGGTGACTTCCATGACCTGGGTTAAAACCTGACCTGAATCTTAGTCCTGAAATTAAAGTTATTTCTCCAGAAGCTGAGGGTCCTTTCTCATGGCTCTAGGCATTGAAAAGTCACTGCAGAAATGAGGACAGTGTTTGTTTTCTGTAATATATTACCAATAATAAGCTGCAGTTCATAAGAAAGCATAGTAGCATATCTGGTGTAAATGATTATCAGGCAACTGAGTGCATTCTAAAATTAGACCCTAATGCTGCCAGATCTGATCTCTCTCTCTCTGGCTTTGGGATGTTATAAACATAATTCATAGATGTTGTAATTTTCACAGAGGGAAATAGGACACAGCTGTACATCATCACCCTGAACTCTCAGAACACTTAAGCATATACATCCCATTAAAAACACATTTTTCAGGAAATCACAAGGAAAATATTTCCTGAACCTACTTTTCTCTTATAAAATTGAATCAAATTAATAATGTAAGTAGTTCAATTTTTGTTTTATTACTTTTCCATTTTATTTTAAAAGAAGAATTAATTGTTCTTAGGGTACCCTTTAAGAAACAAAATTATTATCATAGATAGGATAGAATTTTCCTACTCTTTCCAACAACAAGAAGTCTGTGTTTGATGATTTCATTGTTATTCATGCCATAATATTTTATGTGGCTTTCTAAACTATGCAATCTTGGATATGGAAGTATCTCTACCCTAGGGGTGGTGGGCTGGTAGCAGAGGTTGAAATAAAACTTTAATCTTTTTCTCTTTCTGTAATGCATACTATTCATGCTCCATGAAACTGTGCTGTTTGACACTTCTCCAGATAAATGCAGCATCCTGATGATGTGTCATGCTTCATTATGTTAGCAAGTTCTCTTCCTTCAAGTTAATCAAAAGGCCAGTGGAATTTTCTCACATCTTTTTATGCAAGTTTCTTTTCTGAAGGAAGATCTTTTGTATCCCTCTGAAACTGCTTTTAAGAGCAATTCTGTAAGCAGTGAAGAGCATGATAAGGTCAGAGCTATGGGATGCAGCAAGAAGGTGTCCTGGTTCCCCATGTTGTTTACACAGGTGTTCTGCTAATGTGATCCTGTTGTCCTTGGGGGCCTTGTGTCGCCCTTGGGACAAGGCTGGTTTCCACTAAAGATCTCCCCTGATCTCTGCAGCTGTGACCCATAGAAGGATTGCATGGGTGCAGTTCCAGAGCAGAAGTAGTAAGACAGTAGAAAAAAAGGACACAGTGGTACAATTATGCATGTTCTGATGGAGGAATATTGTTTTGTAGCTTTAGGGCCATAAGAATGTATTCAAACATCGAGCTGGTTGTTACTTTGGTGCTTTAGAACATTACAGGTTTCCAGTGAGGAGGCTGGGTTAAATATGTCACTGATATTTGTATTTAAAACGCATGTTTTCCCTTGAGTTATTGCTGGAAGAAAAATCCATCCCAAATCAGACATAAAAAATCTACCAATACAATTTTTATGTGAGAAAGATTAGCTTCTGTTCTTCTGAAAGTTAAGAGCTATTTTATTCTGTATAAATCAAAACTATGTCATCTCAGAAGTCCCAATGGACTTCAGATCTCTTTTCATTTTTTACCAAAACACCTAATGAGGTCACCCTCTACTCTGCCATCACTCTCCTCTTCCTGCAGGAACTACAGCAGAAGTACCATTGCTGTGTGAGAGGAATTATCCCTCAATGTAATTCCTGTGGATGCTGTGAAGGACAGAAAAATCTTTCTTTGCACCAAATCCAGAACACCAGAGAATCATAGAATAACTTGGTTTGGCAGGCACCTTAAAGACAATTTAGTTCCAACCCCACTGCCATGGACTAAACCAGGCTGTTCAAGCCCCCATCTAGCCTCACCTTGAACACTTCAACCTCTCTCAAAATAATTTGTTTTTTCCTGTAAACACAAGTGCAAATTTCCTTTTTTATGAAAACACTATTGTGTTTCTTTTATCTTTCACATTTATTTTAATAGAAAGTATTTTCTATTTACATTCTCTGAGCATCTGAGTTAAATACTCAATTCTACTTGGCTAGAAAGTTTAGCTGAGATCTAATCAATCATTAGCTTAGACTGAGACTGAAAATCTTAATAGCAACAAGTATTTGGAAAGAATTGCCAATTCAATTTGCCACTCAGTCTCACAGCCTAGCCCCAAGCATCAGCCAGGAGGGGATTTCTCCAAGGTTCCCTCCAGTTCAACAAGCATTAGAAATTATTTTTCCATCAATGTCAAAAAGAGAAATGGCTTTTCTTCTAAAAGGAAACTAACATACATATTGCCTTTCTAGTTCACTTGTTTAATAATGACAAAACTAGCTACGCAAAAAAACATGCTAAAAGTCGGAGTTGATTATTTCTGAATTTTGTCAAATATTAGAGCTCTGGATATAGCAACTTTCAGCTACCTGCTGCTCCAGAACAGCAGAGGGAGCACAAAACACTTTGTTTTCTTTTAATTTCTTGGTGATGGTGAGATTTACTTAAAAATGACAGTCACAAAGAACCCATAGGTCTTCATCAAGTTATATATTTTTCTAATTGTCTGATCAGAACTGTGGATGATATCTCTCATCTCCCAGAAAATCACACACAACTTGCAAGTACTGCTTGTTTTCATCAGGAAATCTGTCTAATCTCTTTATATTGGGTTTGACTTTTATTTTTCAACTGAACTTTAGATACCACTTCTTTTCATCACAACCCAAAGGTCCAAATAAGTGGCGAAATAATCAGAACTAGGTGCAATTTTCTACTTCAAAATAGACTACCTTGGCTGCTGTAATTCAGGAGCAAGTCAGCATCAGGATCTTGTCAATTCCATTTTTCTATCTTTTCTCTGCTATACAGCTATGTGTGTGTTCTGCAGCTCTTGAAATATCTTCTTCCAGCTTCACTGCCTGAGGCCACAAGTGTGCAGAGCAGTTCTGTCTCCCAAAGAATGTCAAACATAATGAAAAAATGAACTTGCAAAAGAGCTGATTTTCATACGCCTTCCTGCTAGTTTCTTCTGCCTGCTCTTTTTGCTTTCCCCCTTGTTCTCCTAGGTTTTATTTTCTGCTTTTGGAACTGTGTCCAAAGCTTTCTCAGAATGAATTGCTTTTACAAAGCTTCCTCATAATGAGGCTTGTCACACAAATGAATGGAGCATTGCTGAACGCCCACAATGTGGCACAGGCTGACTCAACCCTTCGATGGTAGCTCTCAGAATTAGCATTCTTGTCCAACAATGGTTTTTATCCCCTCTCTTTCTGCTGCCCAAGACTGTGACCTGATATATTCAAGAAATCACACTCACAAAAATGAAGGGAAAGTGTGAGGATTAAAGTGAAGGTTAACCTCACAGAATAGGAGAACTTTAAAGTCAGGCTATCTTCCTCATCCATTGGACCTGAGTATTGCAGGGGGAGAGGAGAGTGAGTGATCTTGAATTCAGCGCCAAAGGTGAAGGCAGCTTTCCTCACAATGGGCAAAGCCTGTGTGCTTTAAGGGTAACTTCAATGAGACTGCTTCATGGATGAGGCAAACAGGGCTGGGCCACAGCTGCACACACTTCTGCTTCCCACGGAGGGCAGGGATGCTCAGCATCAGCTGAACTACTTTAGACCTCTGAGCACCCAAACCCTGAAGGAGAAGCAGGGGTGAGATTCCTGCTTTGAGCTGGTGGATGCTGGGAGAGTATAGGCTAGGCTTGAAAGCCTTTCTGCCAATTCATTGAAGACATTAGAGGTAAATAGAATAAAAGAGAGCAGCCTCAGTGTTGGAGTTCTGAGAACTGAACCATTCTTGCTGGAGCTCACACCCAATTTACTGATGCTGAGCAGCCCTAGGTACTGCATGTGCCCCAGAGTGCAGTGAATCTTACAAGCTCTGGAGAGGTTTTTAGGGCAGGCTTCTTCCCAAAGGGGACACATTGAAGAAGAAGGAAAAAAAAGAGTGAGAATTTATCTGAAATTCGAAATATCCATTTTGCATGTAATCTCAACCTTGTAAAGGAAGGAAAGAGACAAAGGGAGGAGGGGAATGGAAAAGGAAAAGGGAAAGGTTATCAAGACTCCAGCTCAGCATTGCTACTGAAATGTCCAGTAGAATGGAAATTTAGAAATTCAGTTTGCTGGTTGTTTTTTGTTGTTTTTTTTTAAATACTCACAATAACTTTTCTATTTAATCCTTTAGACTTGTGTGTCTAAATCCCCATGTTGCTCGGGCAAACTTGCTCTTAGGCTTTCAGCCAGCTATCATGAGTGCCAGGAAAGGTGGGGTAGCCCCATCCCAACTAGGAGTCTCTGATGAGTTATATGGGATGCATGACATCCTCTGTCACTGCTGCACAACATCTTTTCATGTCTTGGCAGCTTCTGCTTGATATTTTGCAAAAGCAAGCAGCCTAGAGGCAACTGTTTATGGCAGAAAACATCACATTTCTTCCATGAAGTTTTAATTCCGGTTTGCACTGATGACCTTGCACAATCTTTGAAAGCCTCCACTGCCTCACTGATTAAGCTGATGGACTGATGGTTTTCTGCTTTCTATGCAAAAAATGCATAACACCTTGCTTGATTAGAGATACAATTGCACAGAATTATTAGCATTATGGAGTAGAAATTATGAAAGTGCAATTTATGATCAACTGGCTCCCAGACTACTGCACTTTATTAAAACAAGAGAATATTTTGGGGAAGAAAAATAGGATGCAGGAGCAGGGTAGCTGATGATCTCATATTCAATTCCACTTTAGGCAAAAACAAAGCATGCAGAATTTAGCCCAGAATGATTAACATTCCTGGGGTTATAAACTATACTGAAAACCAAATGCTATGAAGGAAATTATTAGACAACCTTAATTAAAAACATCACCACCACGTCTCCACATAATAAACGCACTTGATCAGAGTGAAAGAAAATGAAGTTAATGGTGAATAAACATTTGAAATAAAAGGAGGATCTTACAACCTAATGCTGGGGGAGGTCTTCATCCCTCTCCATAATCCCTGCAGCCCCATTTCAGCTAGTGCTGGTGGGTAATTAAGAAAAGACTGAATTTGGAAAAGACATACATATCCACCCTGTTAAACAGAGGAAAAAGTGAATCAGAAATTCCCGTTATCTCTGAGTTCGATGAGGAAGGAGAGGGACAGAAGCAGCAGAAAGGCTGGACTCCCTGCCAGCTGGAGGAGGCAGATGAGAGGCTGGGCAGGGAGGGGAGCTGACCTGGCACCTCTGATTGGGAAGGAGCCAAGCCTGGCCCAACAGAGATCACGGGCAGGTGGAGCTTTAGACAGGTCCAGCCTGGCTGAAGCAGAGGTCAGGCTGAACAAATTTGACTGCCTTCTCCTCGGAAGGGACAATGACAGCTGACAGGAGTGTGCCACAGCAGACATAATCTCCTTGGACTTCAAGATGCCTTTTGCTGTGTCGTGATTTTGAAGGCTGGGTTTTAAAACTGCCCAGATTTTTCTGGTTAAATCAGCATCAGACGGAAGCAGGGATGTTGAAAGCTCATTTAGATTTCATGCTAATCACCTTGGCAGTGACCCTTTAAAATCAAAAATAGTTTTAAAATAGACTTTATACTGCTTGCGTCTGTAAGTTACTTTACTTATGCAGAGGAGGTTGACTTCAGCCAGAAAGATGAGCTTGATAGCTTTAATTAATTCTTAATAAAAGAAAAACAAAACAGATGAAAGCAGTCAGCTCAAGAAATTAAAAGCAAGCCAAGAATTTCATACTTAGGGTCTGGGTCTTGTAAGCACAAGCATCAGAATAAATTTATTTCCATGTGTGAAAATCAATGATCTTTGTGATTGTAATTAAAACTCTACTTAAAAGTGTGACTATTTTCATTGTGGGATGTTTTGCCTGCCTGTTTTAGTAAGAGTTATACCACCACTGGCAGACAGGGAAAGTCTCAGGTTGCACATAGATTATAAAGGCACTGTGGCTTTGTTCTCTTATCAAGGCTTGTGCGGCCCAAGCACATCCTGTGTCAGGACAGCATCTTGCAGCTGTTTTCATAGAATCATCAAATCACCAAAACAGCCCTGGAAAGGGAGCATTGAAGGTCTCTTAGTCAAAATCCCAGCACGAAACAGACTGTAGCCACTGTGAGATCAAGTCAGCTCTGTCTTAGTCCAGTCCTTAGTTCCAGGGCTATGAAAAACTAATTTGCAGATTTGACAGCCTCTCTGTGCAATGTGCTCCTGTGCTGCACAACCCTCACAGCTTTGCTGTTATTGCTTTGGTTTGAGTTTGGTTTCTTTTATTATTATTATTTACCTATAGTGCTTGCTGTTCAGGGATCCCTGAAAATTAATTCAGGGGAGGGAAACCTTTATAAAATAACCATTCCCATTTTCTATTGTTCTCTACCTCAGAAGTATGTTAAAGTTGCATTGTCAGCACTGAATAGAAGTTGTTGCCTTTTGTTAATATCATTCAGACTATTTAATATTGTTGATGGGCTTTTCTTGGTTAGGTTGTTTTTTATGTTGTTCCTACTTAATTAGTACAGTGCATTGTCTTGGGGCTATTTGAGGATGAAAAACAAGACTTTAATGATAAAATACAGGAAAAAAAGACAGGCTACTCTTGTCAGTGTCAACAAATAAATAGCATTAATCTGTCTTCATTACTGCCATGCATGGTGTAACACAAGAGCCCAGCAGGTGGGAAGAAGTATAATATCTCTTAACTACTCCACAAGTGCTAAGAATCAAGCTGAAACTTAAACTGTAAATTTTTCTTCGATCAGCAAAGAATTATGACAGTCATTTTGTCTCCAGAAGCTTTGTGATATCTTTCCATTAGGACACCGAGGGAGTGCAGAATGCCTGACCTGACCTGTTGTCACCAGTTCTCAGTGGAAGCTGCCTCACTGCCATTTGTGCCTTTGGAAACTCTGTCCCGTCTGCACTGTGGAGTGGGATGCTCATTCCAGCTGGAGTTACATCTCTTCACTGCTATACTGTTTAAAAATATGAAGTTTTAATTAGCACATAGTTATGGTTTAGAGTGCTTCCGAATATGTCATGTCCTTAAAGGCTTTCAGCAAACGGATGTTTGGCTCCCCCTCCCCACCTGAAATATGAGTTATCCAAGTAATCTCTGCCAAGTGTTTTTGAGAATAAAGGTTGAACACACAGATTATGTGGAAGTGTAAATCAGAACTGTGCAATTCACTTCAGTGATTTACATTATCTGAAGATTCAGACTATTAATTACTGGAAGCCTACCTTTTTAGAAACAGTTTTTTAGTCACTGTGACATCTAACCATCTGTCTCCAGTTTCCCTCAGTATGTATTTTCAGGCATAAATACTGGGAAGTTTTGTTAAATATGCAGATTACCCAGGCAGCATGCAGGGGATGGTGATAGACAAAGCTTTGTTTGCACAGCTCATTTCTCTGCAAAGTTGTCTTGGTTAAACCTCATATACCAATCAGTAATTCATTTGATTTGCTGGTGTCTTTACTATGGCTTTTACTACAGTTGAAGATTTTAACTGGTGGGACAAGGGAAAGAATATCCTGGCTGCTGTGATCATCTGCCACGGCAGCCAGTCTCACTATGGAGGCAACAGGAGAGATTGTTTTTGGAGTGCATATGAGCTTGACCCCTTTTGACTGTTTATTGCTCTGGTGCATCTCTGTAGCACAAAGGTGTGATCTGTTTTGGGAAGAATAATGGCTATTAAAGCACCAAACCAACAAAGTGCACATCATGGCCTATTTGGAACTCTCCTCTTGTACAGTGCACGTGTTGCTGTTGCCTCTCCCAGGCTGTGTGTGCTCACAGATCCATCTCTGGCACCGCTGGGTGTCTCATTCCCAGAGCAGATGCTTTGGCCCCCACAGCTGCCATTGCTCCACCTGAAAAGGAGGTTGGATCACCATCCTCACCCTGCAGAGCTGATATTCCAGGGTAGTATCAGCAAATCAAAAGCAGAAGCTCTGAACCCACAGAGATCTCAGTTACTTCTAACAGGCTGCTGCCTGGGTCAGCAGAGCTCCTCAGCCCCAGCCTGAGATTCATAGTATGCTCTTTCAAAGAGTTCCAACACAGGGACTGTAATTTTCTTTGCTGCCACAGAACTGCCTCATTTATAAAATAAGATCTAGTGTTTGAACACAGAGTTCTGTTCTCCCGAGGATATGATTTTACCCAGCACAATATTTCCTGAGGCAACAAAGTTATTGACTGCAATACTTTATGTTGCTGCAGAAGGGAAGCCTCTGTAAAATAACCTTTAATTGTTACCCTGCTTTGTCTTTTTTATGTCTTCAGGTATGCATTTAGAAGGGGCTACAGGATGCAGAAAAACCTCAAGGAGTTTTGCAACCAGTCCACTACATTTTCCTTTGCTCCTGCTGAGATTTTTCCATTCATCAGATGTGGAGACAGTCTGTGGTCCTGGAAAAGGATATGTGCTTCTCCATCTTTACAGTCCCAAGACACTGTCTCCCCCAAAGCAGGGCTCTTGCCATCTGACATTCCTGTAGCAGAAAATGCCCTAAAGTTTCTCTGCTATCTTAGCTGCAAGGATGTCACCACTTTTGTTGATAAAACATGAAGTCAACTCAACTTGATTAGGAATTGAGGGATGATTTTTAAGTGTTGCTAAATTTTTTTCCTATAACCTCAATTTTTATAATGCCTGTGATATCCAGTTAGGCTTAACTATCTCATAGAGGCTAATCGTACATAAAGGGCTAATTTTAAGTTCCTTAAGACTGTTCTTAGAAAATGCATTTCCTATTGCCATTGTGATTCCTCTCACACTCCAGTGTAAAACAGTTATTGAGTTTCTGTAGCTTAGAATCTTACATATATGTTACTAATTCAGTGAAACAGACATGCCTTTGTGTGAAAAAAAGTACCTTACATCCTGTTAAGACCTTCTTCACCCCAAAACCTGTGTCACTTGAAAAATCTCTCATCTTGATATGTGCAGCTGAATTCCTAACTCAGCATGTGCATCTAACAAAACCCATCATCAGCCAATTGGAAGTCTGATTTTCTTTGAGGGCCATTGAACACTGAACATTTCAGGGGGCTGCAATTAATTACAGAAACAATTGTGTAAAATAACTTTGGACTGATGGTGTGTGAACATCAGCCCTCCCAACTTCTCCTTTCTTGTTTTGGTTGGAATCTGACAGTGCACAGGGTTATGTTAGGAATACTTTAGGGAGTGTTGATATGCTTCAGAAATTCTGTCATTTCTTCATCTATCTGCGATTTATGCCCATGCTTTATGACTCCATAGGCTGAGTAGCCTCATATTTGCAGTTCTATTTGATGTTGAGAAGAAAAAGGGCAGGGTATGTTTTAATGGAGGTGCAGCACCTTAAACTCCCCTCACATAATTCTAATTCCACTTTCAGTCATAGCAGAACAAGTGAGGAGGCACAGCATGTCTCACATTTCTGTAGTGCTAGACATATGCCAAATATAAGAAGCAGTTTACCTAAGACAAATAACAGACTGTATTATAAAATCTGCCTTTGTTTATTAACCATGTGAATTGTTTATTTTCATTTTTATTTGGTACAGTGGAAAGTGATAACTTTTGTATTACAGTGAGACCAACAGCTTCAAACTGAAAGAAAGCAGGTCTAGATTGGATATCTAGGAAGAAATTTTTTACTGTGAGGGTGGTGGGGACTTGGCACAGGTTAGCCAGAGAAGCTGTGGATGCCCCATCCCTGGAAGTGTTCGAGGCCTGGTTGGATGGGGCTCTGAGAAACCTGGTGTAGAGGAAGGTGTCCCTGTCCATGGCAGATGGGTTAGAATGAGATGATCTTTAAGGACCCTTCAACCTAAAATATTCCTTGATTCTATGATATTTTATGCATGTTTTGTTCTTGTCTCTGCAGCACTCTGGATCAAATTCTACCTCTGATCCTGGTGTAAATTTTTAACATATGATGACTCTTCAAATGCCTGTACTCAGGTATTAAGGGGACTCAGCTGTCACAGGTGAGCCTATGTATGGTACAGCTGAGCACACCTGAGTGGGGCCAAAAAGCTGTCTTGCCATGCTTACAGGTAACCCATCCCAGTTGTCTACCCAAGTGAAAATATAATTCAAACATTGCCTAAACCCTGCAAGCAGCCAGGTGACTCCTGTTTTAGAACTGCAAACTTGCTACCTGCAGTGAGCACAAAAGAGGCTTGAAATATTTGATACCCAATAAGAATAATAAATGTGATAATTAAAACCAGCTATGCAAAATGAGGTAATACAGCAGCTTTGACAGACACTTCTCCAATCCTGCCCAAGTACAGGTGGAAATGCAGACTAAATTTTGCAAACCAAACCTCCACAAAATAATACATAAATGGTGATGTATTTTGACAAGGTAGTAACAAAGTAGAAGGATGAACACCTGTCTCCTGCATATGGATTGGCAGGTACAACAAAAACTTGGAGGACATGAGCGTTTATGGAGAAGTTTGTGGAATATTCACTGTATAAAAACTCTCCCCAGTCCTATTTCTAAAACTGGACCTTTCCCCACTGCTGTTCTAAAAAGATGAAGGATGAACTGATTGAGGAGGTTTTCTTGTAGTTTCTTGTATGCCTATTTGGCAGAGCAGAGAATTTATATGCTGATCACAGAGTAGAAATTATTATGATTTAAAGTTAAGATGTCTAGAAGTGAGAATTGGAAGGCCCACGGGGAAAACTGTGAAGGAATGTGAAAAAAGAGGCTGTCATTCTAACAAGAAATACATACCTAATAAATAAATATAAAATAAAATCTATTGCATTTGGATATGTTCTACTGTCAATTATTGGAAGACCTAAAACCAAAATGTGATAAAAGATATGTTCTGTGTTGGTTTGATATTGCAGAGATAATTACTTTTGTAAAAGAGAGAGAGAGAGATATTTTAAGAAATCACTCTCAAATTTGTTTGGAATTATATCCAGACATTTGAATAGAAAACAAAAAACAACATCTTTCTCCATTTTTGACAATGGTAATATGTCTTTCATATGTGCATACAGTAGAAGCAAACTACTGGTGAATCAAAGATTACATTTAAAAATTAAGAGTACCACTTGTTAGGCCTTTGGAAGAAGAGAATAATAAAACATAATAAAACATAATAGAACAGTAATTTGATGGGCTGGATTCTGTTCTCATGCGTGAATGTTATTGCCTCCCTTGAAAAAAACTCATGTAAGAAAGATTTGAAATTAGAGAACTTTTAAGCCCTGAGCAAATAATTTAAATAGTGTTCACAACAGATAATAACTTTGTCACACTTCTGCTTTTTCTCTCAAGTTCTCAGGTGCAGCATGAGAGAAGGGAGGAGATTTTCACAACCATAGTAACAGTGGGAAATTTTCTAACAATACCAGAACTTCTGCTTTAGTTCATCATCACACTACAATAACACCAAGGAAAGCTTGGGACAAAACTTCCTACCTCTGCTCACTATAAATAAGATTTCAAAGGTTTGTTGTTCTTAAAGGGATGTGATCAAGTGGTTGAGTGCACTGGTAACAAAATCGAAAACTTTTCTACATATAAGTAGTTTAAGGTATGAAATTCATCATCCATTTAAACCCTTTCTTTCTTCTCCCCTATACAGAATTAGATGCATGGCCAGCTGAGCTGCATGTGACTGTGCTGGGATTTCCAGTGCTAGGCTCTAGGCCAACATGCATATTACTATTTGGTAAAACCACTGGAATATTTCCAGAGCAGGATTACCCCTGATTCTGAGTGAAAATAGATGCCTGCAAAGAACAATGGATGTTTGAGCAATACAAACCTATTTGTTTTCAAGTAGGTCATAGATGGATTTTTTTTTTCCCATGGTAAAAGAGCACAGGAATATGGACCATCTAGGTGCTAGTTGCTACGGTAACCATAAAATCACATCCTCCAAAACCTTTCTATTTAATTATATACATCACTGACTAGCTAGTGGAGTAAATTTCTTTTTTTTCCTTCAAAACTCCAGATTGAAAAGGAAAAAAGGTATGCTCACTGAAGTTTAACCTTTTCTTTTTCACTGATATTTTTGGGAAGAGATTTTTCTTTTCCTTCTTACAGGCATTTTAGCTGATGTTCCATCTAGTTTTATTGACATCATAAATTATTGTGTTCGGCTGTAGTGCTACACAGTTAAGGGTTAGAGGTTTGTCATTGTTTCTGTGTATTTATAGCCTAATTCTCCAGACTTCTCCTTGATATGCATGATTTGTTTCCAACCTCATGCTATTGGGGCTATATTTCACCTGTGGAAATACCTGCATTGTGTTGAAATCCATATCTGCTTGAAGACTACATGAAAAACACCACCTATGTACAGAAAACTTTACATTTTGCCCATCAAAACAAAGCCCAGATAGCCAAGATATTGAAATAGAAACTAAGATTGTACAATATCTCAGATGGACTTTCTGAACTGCTTTTGTGCACCAGGATGAATGGGCATTAAAAGCCTCTAAACAAGTTATTCAAATGCTTCTTCTGTTCCTAGGGTACTTTCTTTATAAAACAGCAATAACTATAGGAAACATCAATACCTAGGGAAAAAATGAGAAACATAAGTTTATTTTCTGCCAGAAATTAACCTGTTGCTGTGATTAACTGTTTTTCTTAAGTAAATTATATTAAAAAATGGTAAGTGTTCCAAAATGTCTGCTTGTGCAATTTGGTGAGCATGTTATGAATATATGAATTTGTGACAGACAGATGGATGGTTCTAAGCACTTCTCAGTCCAGCATCATGCTTTGAGCTGCAGATGCCAATGGAAGCAGTTGTACATCTACTATGAAATTTGGACAACCTTCAATTTTGGTTTTCATTATAATCCTACTTCCAAACCCACAGGAATTCTTGGCTTATTTGGGAAAATTCTCTCTACATATGTAATGAAAATTATTTTTATTTTCTATAATGGTTAACAACTTGGTGGAGATGTGTCTTTTCCACCTTTTTTTGAGACACCTGCCATTAGTCCACATACAATTGCATTGACACTCGTGGTTCAAATTACATTTAAGGCTGGTTTACATAAACAATCTGGTATCTCCATGTTTCTCTGGAATTACTGTCCCCCTTCCAACGTGTTTCTATGTCCTAAGGTTCAGGCACTGGTTCAGGACAAGAGAGAAGGATTACAGAGAAAAGAATCAGCACCAAAATCCTGCTTTTGGGAGGAATGTTGATTTAGGTTTTCTTCCTCTTTATATTTGTGTCTGGCTGGAGAAATTTTATGTGTTTTATATGATCTTTGCCCTGCTAAATTTTCACTGGTTCACATTTCCACATTACTGTGTGTAGTACATTTAATTTTTATGTTGGAGATGTGGTCATTATCCTCTTTGTTATCTTTACCCTGCTCCCGTGGTTACATTCCTTTAATTAGGGTTAACTGAGCATTGGTGACATGTTTATAGCCCTGTGGCCCCTGGTGTCATCCTGTGCCCATGTTTTCAACACCCCTGCAATCACTCCCTGTCAGTAGATTTTTTCGTTTTATTCTGAAGTCACAAACAGCTCATTCTGCACTGAGTACCTGCTCACTATTACCCCATACAGCCGCTCACAAGCTAAAACAAAGTTGGCAATACTGAAAATACGATCACATAATTATTGTTCCTGCTAAACAAGACTACAGTAATTTCACGACTGTAAGGAGCACCCTTTTGACTACAATTTTGATCAAAACCCGGAAGTGTGCCTTATAATCCGGTGTGCCTTATATATAGGCAGAGTTCAGAAATTTGCCAACCCAGAAGTGCGAGCCGTGACGAACTGTGAGCCAAGTGCGTGCCGCGAGTGCTGCACCAGCCGGTGCCAGCCGGCCGGGTGGGACTGCTGGGGTCCGCAGCGCGAGGAGGGCGCCTGGGGCTGCGTTTAAAGGCTACACTGATCCGTTAAAAATGTTTGCAAATGGAGCACTGCCAATAAACCCCGCAATCGCGCGATTCCGTTACTAATTTGTTACTTTGTTGCACGTGGATCCTCACTGGAAAAAAAGTGCACCTTCTAGTCCGGTGCGCCTTATAGCTGTGAAATTACTGTAAATATGGCTCCAGCTAGGCCTAAAGAAGTCCAGACAGAGCCTGATGTGTGCTGAGTTGTGTTATTGTCCTAGCACGAAACCTATTACAAACAACACTGTACAGGACAAGGCTGCAGAGTGCCCTAACCCCAAAACCCTCCCTTCAAGAATTCATGCAAGTCTGAATGAAGTACCTACTTGTTGGTTAGCAGGGAAACATCTATAATACAGAGCACAGAGTCAAGTGTCCTGTTTACTTACAGCTCTGAAGTGTGGAATACAGTTATAAATAAATAGGATAACAAAAGACACTGCTCTGGCCACATTTACCCAGAATTATCTTAAACACTCCAGTTTCTCAGGCTCCTTTGTTAGTTTTTGTCGGTTGTCCCCAGTCTGGCACACTAGAGAGAGCTCTTAGATCTGAATGTTTTCTACTTGAACAGCTAATGTTGGTTAGGAGGCCATTTGGAACAGTTTTTTCTTTGGCCCACAATCAAAGGACCTGTTTTTTTTCTCTCTCTTGTTTACCTACTCATCATTTTCCTGTGTGAGAGCAGTGAGACATTATACAGTGCCAAGAGGATTATGTAATCGCTTTCCCCCATCCTCCCTAAGTTTACTTGATTAACATTTTTATAGCATATCTTAATTAGTAGATTCCTAGCTTTAGGCTTCAGGCTGCTTTCCTCTCCTGACAGCCTCAGTCACACGCATTGATTTAATTTTAAAACTTCTGTAACATGAGAAATTTTAATGGTTTTAAATATTTGGTTTGTTACAAGTTTGCATATAGAGTGCTATAATAACACATTGGAAATTATTTGAGAATTTACTTCTGAGTAGGAACAGCTTCTTCCTTTACATTCCATTAGATTTCAGGAAACTCATTTATACAGGAAAAAATTAGAATAAAAATTGGATAGTCTTAATGTGAAAGGTTTAGAAACAGCTTTTGTTATTGGGACATTGGAGACATATTCTTGCAGAGAGAAAAGGAAATGGAGGGTAAGATTGATCCCTTTCTAGCTCAAGAGTTGCAAATGTAGATGATTCTTTGTGTGGTCCACTTGAGGAATTGATCCAGTAGGCAGTGTCTAAACAATTCCAAATCTGCAGAAAGCAAAGCTGAGGTGAGCATAGTCTCATCTTTTTAGTCATGAGTTCACTGATTATAGAACTTATGTGTAAAATTATATTGCAGTTACTTCAACTCATTTTTTTTACACTGGATGGTGTTTTCTGATCACCGTATTGCAACATATTCTGATTCAAGGCTCTTGCAATCTGTCTTGCTGAATACTTTGAACATTTTATAAAAAATTTAACTATCTTTGATGGGGCAGAAATTTGAATTGCACCATGACAACAGTGCTATTAATATATTTTCATTCTTGCATTGTCTCCTTCTTTGTCTCTCAATATTTCATGACTTGGAGGACAGAACAACTGCAAAAGAATTGAATTTCCTGGTTCCTTTCTAAAAGTACAGAAAATGTACAGAATTCTTCACACTTGTACTGTTTAGTGAACTTAAAAGTTCTTTTTTATGTGTTTTCCCTTTCTAAAGATAGTTGAGGAAGCATCATTTGCTTCCTACAAAGGCATGGAGCAAAATTACATCCTATGATGTGTAGGTGTGTGAGAGAAACCCTTTGTGTCTTCTGTTCCTTTGTATGCTACAAATCAGGCAATCACAGATATATTTATCCCCAATCACTTTGAGTAACTTCTCATATTGATAGGTCTTTAAAGGAATTCTGGGACTCTGAATATCTTTGATCCTGGGAACAACTTCTCCTTTGCAAAGCTTTCTGGCTTGTAAATTATCCCATAGGATGGACACCAAATGTTGTATTGACCAAAATATGAGGCAATGAGTAAAACTGGGGCTTTATTTATTATGTGACTTGGCTGTATGATGTCTGAATCATCCATACAGGCCTATACAAACCATGCAAGAAAATGAGCTTTTTAGCTAGATTTTGTGCCTGAATTCCTCTCCTCTCCTCTCCTCTCCTCTCCTCTCCTCTCCTCTCCTCTCCTCTCCTCTCCTCTCCTCTCCTCTCCTCTCCTCTCCTCTCCTCTCCTCTCCTCTCCTCTCCTCTCCTCTCCTCTCCTCTCCTCTCCTCTCCTCTGTTCACATTTTGAATTGAACTATTTCCATTTCTTTGGATTCATCCTTGCTGACCTTTCTGGATACCTTCAACATGTGGCATGGGAAATATAATTCTATATAGAACCAGAGGGAAAAATATAATGATTGCAAATAATTACAAAATAACTATTTCCATAAGTTGCAATTTACTTTGTCATTTCACATATCATGATAAGTTCAGCAGAGGAAGTATCTGAAGTCTCTTGTTCATTTGGAAATCAAAACCACTGCTTTTTATACTGATTTTTGATCATGAAAAGTGCAAAATTTCTTTATGTATTTATTTTTTGCATGAACTCAGAAACACATATTCAAGAGATTCTGCAGAAATGTTATGTTGGAAAATAATATATTCACAGGATTAATAATATCAAATATTAGTTCTGTGTAAAAAACCCTGCAATAAATTATTCAATGAAATCTCTTTTCTCTGCATGCAGATTATGACAATACTAACTTGCAAAAACCGTTTGGCTATTCAGAGTAAATCTGGCTTTTCAGAGTGCTTAAATATTTAGTATTCACCTGTATCTACTATTTCTGAAT
This sequence comes from Sialia sialis, assembly GCA_009812075.1. Classification (NCBI taxonomy): domain Eukaryota; kingdom Metazoa; phylum Chordata; class Aves; order Passeriformes; family Turdidae; genus Sialia; species Sialia sialis. The sequence goes on along the minus strand of VRYO01001681.1, from coordinate 15,771,001 downwards.
TCCTTGATTTAACAAGCATCATTTGTGAACCTTCTTTGTGATAATAATATTGTACACATTATAACTGATATAATTACACTGGCAAAAGTAGTGATACAGTTACAATTCTATGAAAATGCCATGTTTTTCTATGAAATCACAAAATGTGTATTAAAATGTAACAAACAGACCTCTTAGGTTTACTAAACTAGAAAGACAACCACTGAAAATCTGGCCCAACTTACACATATTTTACTTCAGGCTCTGCAAATAGCCACAGCACTTGAGGCTGAGAAGCTTTCCAATGCACTGTACAATTTTAGTCCCAGCAGAGAGTCTAAAAATAAAACTGTTGAAATATCTTAGTGCCTCCCACAAAGAGCTGCAGATATTTTAGTAGCAGGGCTCAGAGCGAAGGCATTCAGGCCTGATCCTTAACCCAGTGATGACAATGAGATTTTTTTTATGTTACTTTGATTACACTTTGTGCTTAAAAGTATGTGGAAATACCAGTCCAGCTCATCAGCATTTCTGCTGGGAAAAGACAAGGAAAACAGAGAAAGAAGTGAGATAGGGAGGGAGAGCTACGGTAATTGTCTCTGAGCACAAAATTCTGAAACTGCCTGTAAAAAATCATTGCTGGAAGACTGAGTAAAAATACGAATTTTAAAAGTGGAGAACAATGACTATATTTTATCTTCTCTTATTTCGGAAGGATAAAATATAAAGCAGAAAAGTCCATTTAAAGTCATGTGAAATTGAACAAACTGTGACTTTTCACATTTTTATTATTAAAATTATATGAAAAGAGACACCACTCAGCAGTATCCTGAACTCCAAGAAATCTTGATAAGAGGTTTTTAGGCACAGATCAGCAAGACCTGGGATTTCTGTTCTCCTACAGCACTATATAATGGAATTATTTGGCAAAAGAATTCAGGTTATTTTGAACCTTGACAGTAAAAAAAGGGAGTGAAGAAGAAAGACTTGCATTTGATGTCCAGATTAATAATACAGATATTTAGTGCACAAATTCATAAAGTTTACTGAGACTGAGGTCTGATCAGCTCATGGTTATTTGATGAGAACTGGATCCAAGAAAGTGTGTATATACCTTGAAGTTCATTCCTTCAGGAAGAATGGCAGAACATTTCCTCTTTTTTATCTTAAATTTGTTCTTGCATAAGTGAAAAATTCTTAGATTAAGAGAAAGAAAAGAAAACAGCTCTTGGTTTACTACAGCAAGCAAAGAACAAGAGGAACTTTCTCTTAGCAGCTTTCATGAGGATGAAAGGAAACATCCCTTCTCTTTGTCTTTTAGCCCAGCAGGATTATCCATTGAGCAGTATGAGACCACCTGTCCCTATGAATATCCAAGAATATTTCAGGGAATCCATTCCATCACTGGAAAAGAAAATAAATGACTGACAGAATGACAAAGGCTGATAATACTTCACACTTTGAGTGGTACACTTAAAAGTAAATTGTCTTCTTAATATTTGGTAATAGAGGTAGATTATTAGGTGCTACTCCATCTGATGAAGAGCACCACATATGTCTCCAGTCCTTAGTGAGATATATTGAAAAAAGAGTCATGGTAAGAACTTTAGAAATTATAACACATCTGCTCCTACAAACATAATTTTCCTTAGGACAGACTGGCAAACCCTCAGGATTCACGGACAATGCCAGTTAAAAAATTATACTAATAGTCTGAATGTCTGTATCCCAGTTTTTAAATTTATTATTAAATAAGCATTTTCCAAGCATTTTGCTTATATAAGCCAGTACTTTTTCCACTTTCAAACTTAACTGAAAGAGAAAGCTCTCCACATAAATTACATCATCTGGAAGCTGTCTTCTAATATTCAGCCTTTGCTGCTATATTTCCCTGAAAAAGGTTGTCACCTGCACTGTAAATCCTTTTTAAGCCAAATCACTAAGTTCACTGAACGCACAAAGCTCCAATTAACTGCAGCCTGCTGGCTCACAAGCAATTTGGTCTTTCATTAATTACTCAGGTAAACACAGAAAAAGCTCTTTTAGCTTGCCTGAATTCACAGAACAAACAACCTCCCTCACCCCATCTTTGATGATCCAAGACAATCTTGTGTTTTGATGCTTATCACTTGGTTGTTCAATAAAATGTAATTAAAAACAAAAGCAACATCTCCCTATCACCAACCCTGAGTTGCAGTTAATTGTCAGGCTTTCCAACTTACTCTCACAGTGCAAAGCTTATTGCACTTTAGGTCACAAGACTATTTGTTTAATCTCTTTCCTTGTGGATTGACTCTGCAGAGTCTCACAAGGGGATTTCTGCAGGTGAAACTCAGTTACAGCTGCCAGGAGGTTTTTTTTCCTCTTGGCCTTGTACTGAACATATGCAGAATTGAAAAGATTATGCATGCTTTTATTCAAAGACTTAAAGAAAATCTTCTAGAAATACAGAACCATTTATGATGCTTAGCAAGCCATTTGATTGATTAATTCTGTCTTTCAAGATAGAAAAAGGAAAAAAACCTAAATTATTACTTTTTGTCTTAATTTAAGGTTATTCAAATTTCCTGTAGAAGAAGAGGAGTAGAGGATTATCAAGTACAAATACACAAAAATCCAAGTAAATCCAATCTACTAACCAGTGGAAGATAACTCAAGTATCCGGTGTGATCATGCCAAAAAGCCAATCTGAAGCTACCAAGGGCCTCAGAAACTAAATTGAGCAATGATATGGGCATGCAAGATGTAATTATAAAAATTAATGGACTGTTATTCATCTAGGGTTCTTTTTTTAATGTTAATGAACAAATTAGTCTTGCATGTGAGTGTAGCACATCTGTTTGTGCCTACATACAGAGAAACACATCCACATGTCACACAAGCTGGCTCGATTGCACTTTGCAGGACATATTTGTATACATTTTATCACCGTTTCTGTAAACAGCAGCTTCTTTCAGTATGTTCCATGCTCTCTGCCTGGGTCCTAATGGAAGTGTTAATTAGAAGCGCAGTAGGGAAACAATTTGTGCTTCTAAACATGTCTTGTGTGTGGAGTTTGAGTAATGAGAAAAAACAGCCCGGAACATTTGTATGAACAGATACTAATTATGGTTTCTGAGTGTAACATGCTCACTGCTTTTGCCAAGAGCACAGCACAGAATTATGAAAAAGATTGATGATAAGAGATTTTAAATAATTAAATAATCAAAAAAGGGGCCTGAGTCACAATTTTTCTTGAAATTTATTTTGCACATTTAGCTGAAAGAAGAATGATGGTTTGCTATCATGAAAGCTCCTTCTGCAATGTCTTTAATTTGCTTCAGGATTGTCTGAAGTCTCTGTAGACTCACCCTGATGAAATTCGAGGTATCTGTGCCAGGAATTTACCTGATCACAACTATTGTGCCTCATAGGTAGTTTGCATGCAGCCAAAAGCATCCTCCCACTGCCAAAAAAATCAGGTTCAGAAGTTCTCAGCAATAATTCCTGCTCTGTCCTACACTCCTGGATATAACTGAGAATCTATCTGGTTAACAGGATGTAACAGACTTTCATATGATTCACTATAGAACTCACATTGACGTGTTTGTGGTGATGGATAATTAACTTTGTAAACCAAAGCAAGCTTAAACATGAAAGCAGATTTTGTCAATAATAATGTCAGAATCCCAGAAGGGGGAGAAAAAAGGAACAGTATGGAAAATGTAAGGGGAAATATTAGTGAAACAAATGGCAAAAAGTAAAGGACAGTAGAAAATAGAAGGCACTAACATGTGGCTTCTTATTGCTTTTAAAAGGCTAGAATAAATGCTAAGGCTAATGAAGAGTATAGCTTGATTATTTGCCACCTGGTTTCATTTCTTTTTATACTGGAGCTCACTGTACATTATATATCACACACAGCTGGAGTGGAACAGTTACTATATAATTTTCTGCTGCTTAAGTGCAGTGTTCGCTATAAATTGAAAACTTTCAGCTTGCTTTAACTTTCCATACAGCCAGACAAAGTGATCAACTGTTCAATCATCCAGGAGCACAGGGAGTTCCTTCAGAATTATATTTTCTTTTTAGTTGTCTGGTGCCTGTAAAGTGCTTTGATGGAGTGGGGTGATACAAGCTTTTCTCTCATTCCTCGGAGCCGTAGTCAAATACATAATTATTTACAACTAGAAATAACACAGATTATCTTTAATTTTTGGTACAATTCTTTATTTTTGTAGGGTATAGCTGCCATCATCAGAAACCTCTAGCTAAAAATGAAATTAAATTTAAGATATGGATGCAGTGTTTGGATATTTAAATGCTTACATACATATATAATGAATGAACACTATTGTATTGTAAATAACTCTGCACAATATTCTTTCCTGCTTAGGTACAGCAGTTATATTTTTCTAATTTGCTCACTGTCCTGTTAAAATGGAAGCCAACAGTGAAACCATTGGTCAGATTTAGACACAGCTAAAAATTCTTCTAAGTCCCCATTAAGGAGTTTGTTATCCTGCTTGCAAGGAAGCTAGATGAATGTAAAACTTAAAATATCACATATGGAACTCACAGGAGGCCCTTGAAGGGCAAGACACCAAAAAAAATGAGGTTAGGGTTTCTGGAATACTTGATTTCAATACTTCAAAAGGACATCCGGGTCCAGAAAATAAATTTAAAAATGGAGGGCAATGAAAGTAGAATTTCAGAGTTAAAGCCGAAAAAACCAGCAATCCTTTCTTGGAGCCACATCTAATGTAATTTCCTACTGAGGGTACAGTTTGCCAGTTTGGGAGAATTCCCATATCCTACTATGCATAAGTGCTCATGGTCTTTAAAGTGTTCCCTTTCCTTTTCCAGTAGTGATGAAAGACAGCAGATGACAGAAGCAGGTGGACACTTTCATCAGGAGATACTAAAGCTGTGTGGTTTGAAGAAAGAGAAAAGATGGATGGATAAAGCAGGAAGGTAAGAGCATTAAATGAAAGAAAAAATAAAACCCAAGGACAAACACAGGAAAATAAGTAGATCATGAAATGTTGAATGCCAGAGTAAAAAAAAAGAATTTATATCTTCTCCATTGGTCCATCTTTCCAGCTTCTGGACCCTAGTTTTAGGGCTTTCATATCTAAAATTTTTATTTTTTGTGAATTATTAAAATACAAAATTCATCTCACCCCAGTGTTGACATTGATAAGGTAGAAGGCTTCACCGCACTGGTCACCTGTTTCCCTGCTAGTCAGTGAAGAGAAATGGGCATTTTTGAGGCCTGTTTTAGGCATTTACATCAGCAGTAGACAAATTGTGGCATGGAAGTTCCTGCTTTTCTCCATTGCCTGCACCTTTCTCACATTACTGCTTCATGCACAAGCAGCTACAATAGATTGGATTACTTAGCTCTTTAGTACCTTTGCGTTTAAACAGTTTGGTGGCTTGTAATAGTTGACTGCGAGTAGCTGAGGGTTTTGGCTCCCTGTCAGCATTTCTCAAAGTTGGTTTAGTCCCAAGCTGTTTTTTGTTCTTCCATTCTTTGAGCAAAATGAAGCACTAAAATGTATGTTTCAGGTGCACCAAGCCATTTTACACACTGAAGAAAACTCCATGATTTTAACTTTTATCAACTTCTTTAAAACATTATTATGGCACCTCTAAATATATAATAAAAATCGAAGCTTTTTAGAATTGAGGAGACATTCTACTGTCTTTCAAAATGTCTTCTTTGTTCTTTGAAACTGTATGGCAAATTGGACTTAATTTTGGCTGGACTTAAAAAGTAAAAGATCTGTGGAGGAAAAAAAAGATGACCAGCTCCCATGGCCAGATTAATCACACTTTTTCTTTTTCCCCTAAGCTTGATCTGTTTTTTGCAAAGCTCTGTTTTATGTCTGTGCAATGCTTGCTTGCCCTTGCTGTGAGTGGTGGCCAAGTGCTGCGCACCGATTTGCCTGTGCAGGGCTGGCAGCCAGGCTGGCTGCAGAATGTCTGTGTGGAGGAGCCCAGAGCCCTGCTAGGCAGGGTGCTAATTGCAGCCTGGCAGAGGGCAGGGGAACTGGCATCAGGATGGGGGTGTTCAGTGCTTGCAAAAAGCAGATTTGGTGAGTTAATTAAGCAATGAAACATCCCCTCGTCTCCTGTGCTTGCAGTACAGTTTGGGCTGTTGCTGGTGCTTGGAAGAACAGCCTGTAAATCCTTCCTTTGGAAGAGAGCAAATGCTGTGCTGGGGCAGTGGCAGTGGGATGAGGAACAGGAGGACTCTGTGGGAACCCCAGACTGCGGTCCAGGCACACAGCAAGGAGGAAATACTCAGTGTTAACCCAGAGAGAGAGACACTCCTGCATGACAGAATTTCGACAAAGATAAATATACAGAAGTGACTTGTCTCCACTAGTAGCTGACTGCTTTGAAAAACTAAGCATCTTCATTAAGAGAAACAATACAGGGTATTTCTGTATATTTATTCTAATCCTAATATTCTTCGGGAAGTCACCTCTATTTCTATTCCTTTGCAAACAGGACTGAGATGCCATTCTTTGGCCCGTATTTTTGCCTCTTACTGTGTCTGCCAGGTAAATTCCATAATGACTCATTCTTTGTGTTGAGTCTTGGGCTTCCCCAGTTTTGCTGGCTCTCAGGTGTTATTAGCATAATGTATTTTTAGTGAGCTCTGTCAGCAGAGCACTGTGTGGCTAATCAAGCACTCATTGGGGATAAATGGTATTCTTAATATTCTTATCAGGCTACTGGGGCTCAGAAGTTACCGACCCTTGTTCCACTTAAATCAAAGCCACTTACAATGCTACTAGCTTGTAGCAAATTCATTTTCTGTTCGTGTCTGGTTGCGTATGATGGTGCCTAGGAACAGAAAACAGAAAATGGGAAATGGAAAGGAATGAAAGCCCCTGTTGCCCAAGGCTTTAATGCGATTGAAAGATATTGATCACATGGGATACTTCAGCCTAATCCTCACAGTTTCACAGGCTTTGCAAAAATTGTTTCTCATAAGCACATTCTCAATTACATTTCAATCTTACTGGTTCAGAAACACTATTCTTTAATAGGATCTGTTTAATAACAGTAGTAGCTGCCAATTAAACTTGGGATTTTATTAATTTTCTCTAGTGTTTAATCCTGTCTGCTGTCTTTGTGAAAGCTGGATGGTCCAGGTCAAGGTAATGCCATGGATCAAACCCGGGAGCTGCTTCCCTCTGGTGCTCTGCCTTTTCCCTAGGAAAGATCAGGACTGATTGAAAGGGCAGTGACATCTGTCCAAGCACTGAAATTCACCATGTGCTGCCCACTGTGTCCTACTTTTCCCATTTCTGTGACTTTCCCCAGTCCTGCTGTGGTTTCCCCATTTCTGCAATTTCTGCTTCAGCTCGGGCTGGGCTCCTGGGCTCAGCAGCACAGCAGAAGGGCTCCTGAAACCCTGCCTGCACCTGCAAAGGTGGTGACACTGGCCAAATCACCTTTACTGATCTGTGTGTTGGGCAGTAGATTTGGCATGGGATTTAGTTTTCCTCTGAGAAACCACAGCCGAAGGCAAAGCAGGTAATTCTTTTTCATACTAAAATGAAGCATACTAAAGGAAGGAAATGAGCAAGCTGGCACATACACAGAGATCACTGAAAAAAAAATTCACTTGGTACAGTCACTAGAAATAGTATAAAATGGGAAAAATAAGTGCCTCACTTATTCTGTAACTTTGGTTTTATTTCTTGGGACAAAAGGAACCATAGTTTTTCTACTCTTCTGAGATTTTAGGCCAACTAGATGTTGCTCAGAATTCTTCTGTGGTCGATACAGAACATCTGCTGCCTTTCTAGCTGGGATAAGTGTTTGTGCATCTGTGTGCACTTTTGCATTTTTGATCATGCACATGTGTGCACATGTGTGCTCCTTCATCTGTGACTGCATGTCTGCCCAGGTTTGTGCATATATCTCTCTGTGTTTTCCAAATCTTGGGCTCTGTCCTTGCAGCTACTTGTGCAGGATAACAGCAGCACACATTGAGAATCTCTGCTAACGTCTTGCTACCTACCTGAGACAATATGATTTTGCTGTGTTCCAAAGTCAATCTTTAAGTTTAGCTGAGCTTCAGTGAAATTTAAACCTATACATTTTGCAGAGAAAATGGTTCTAGGAGCAAATATTTCAGATGTGTCATGATGAGGATTTTTTTTTGTGAGACCTTCCTAAAATGAGTTAATTGATCAACAGGTGACTTAAGGTAGTTAACACAACAGCCTGCCTAAAGGCTAGAGGACAAGACACATTTCTGCTGCAGACTCTGGATGTTTCTGCTTTGCCCTAAGCAAATCTAATATTAAAAAACTGGCAAATTTTCAAATATTGATTGTGTTGCTGGTGAATGTAAGTTTGACTCTCCTAAAGAGAAGTCATTCCTTTGAAGGATGGGAAAAGCACAGCGATTATTGTCCGGTTAGCTTTTATCCAGCACTATTTGCTGCTGTTAGTTGCAAAGTAATCAAATAAATGTCCTAGTGCTCTAAAGGTAAGGATACTTCAGGAGAAATCCTAAAGATTTCTGAGAATTAAAGAGACAAAAATTATATACTCGTAAAGTGTTCTGTCTTAGAAGAATTGCTTCATCTGACCTTTGTCTCGGTTTATGTTAGTGAAACAATTTCTGTATCCCTTTAAAACTCATTTCATCTTGGAAGTGAACAAAACTAAATGAAACTCAGTTAAAATGAATATTTTATGTTAGCAGTAAACACTTGATGAGATTTATCAAAGCTTCAGTAAAAATATTTCATTTCTTTAGATCGATCTTTTTGAGTGATCTCCACCAGACAAACTATCAAAACCATTCTAAACTGTGCTGAGCAAGTCACCACAGGATAAAGAAGTTACAGATTCAGTGACTTTGCAATAACTGTGTGTATGCTACTATCCAAAGCAAATAAGTCAGGTAACTCACCCCTCAGATTTGTAAACACTTGCAAACTGCAAACTTGAGACAAGCCAATGGAGCAGCTAGAACATCATGAATGCCTAATCTACCTTACTGTACAGTAACTAGTACCTTAAAGTAATCAGAAAATTTCATTTTTTTATTTTAAAACTCGTTAGTTTTCCAAGTGCTGCAGTCAGTATAGAATGTTTTGTTTTGATACAAGGAATGAACTGACTCCTCTTCTCTTCTCTTCTCTTCTCTTCTCTTCTCTTCTCTTCTCTTCTCTTCTCTTCTCTTCTCTTCTCTTCTCTTCTCTTCTCTTCTCTTCTCTTCTCTTCTCTTCTCTTCTCTTCTCTTCTCTTCTCTTCTCTTCTCTTCTCTTCTCTTCTCTTCTCTCTCTTCTTCTCTTCCCTTTGAGTCTGTGCTGCTGATATGCATAGGAAAATATATTCATAGTATAGGTTCAAGAATCATGATCTCAGGAAGCTAAAAATATTTAGAATAGTTGTGGTGTTGTTTGGCTATTCTCTTTCATCAATGTAGATCTTTTAGAAGCCATAATATTTCTCACAGAAACACTTTTCCTTTATTGATTATATGACATTGGGGAACAAAGAAAATATATTCATACAATTGTATCATGCCTTCCACACAAATGATTCCTTATTTTCTCACTAGTTTTATTCGGTGTGATGGTACAAACATCTACAGAAATGGTTGCCTAAGGTAAAGGCCAGAAATAAACTCAGACATTTATACCTCCTTTTCAATAGACTGCAGCTTTGCATTTTTTGTGGAAGATCTTGTGGATCCTGTTGACCACAAGGGCAGCAGCTGCTCCAGTCCTGACTGTAATCTTGTGACTGCTTGTAAGAATCATGGAGGACTCATTAAACATGCATTATTAAAAAAAAAAAAAAAAAAAAAAAAGAGTTTTAGTATGCTGGAAAAGTGGGTGCTGGCTGCCAGTTGCCCTTGCAGGAGATGGCTGGCCTCTTCCTGTAGAGGGGAATTCCATCCCAGAGCCTGGTACCAGCAGGAGCAGCCTCCACCTTCTCTACACACCTTGGCATGAAACACAATTCCCCCTCCACATCCTGCCAGTTCCCCCCAGGGATCAACTGTACCTGCAGCTATGATGGGATTTCTTATCTTCAAAGCACTGCAACATCCTGAATTTATTTCTAGAGGTAAACTCTTTCATTTAGTCACATCTTCTCAAGTATATTTGCCAGAGGTTTATTGTTCCCTTTCATGGCAGGTGAAGCATTCAGAACTTAGCTAAAAGTAATTATCGTTCATCTTTCAAGCATTCATTATAAGTCTGTTTCCAAATCATTCTTACCTTTCTTCCTAAAACATGTTGCATTAAACTTTTTACCCATTCTTTCCCCTAAGATAGTATTAAAAGCAAATGTAAGATACTTCCTGATATTTAAAATGCAAAATATATAAAATGTGAAACAACTGGCTTTAGCGAATAATTTTTACTATACCACAACTTTTCTATAAAGTCTGCATATGATGATTTAAGAGTGAAGTTTGCAGATTGGGTAAATAGCTGCTTGGGCTGGAGCCTTTCTTCATTTTCAGGGAGTTCCATTTGTTTCTCATTAGCATGTATCACTTCAGGAAGATATCCTGCAATTCCCATGCAAGGAGAAATATGCTATTTCTTCATAAGCATGTGAAAATGGGACAACAAGGCCACCTGAACACATGCATTAGGTCTTTCCCTGTTATCCCCTAAAGAGTAGTTTTCAGGAAAATGATGCTATTTTACAGGTTGTACGCAAAGAAATATCTTTCAGAATGGTTGTCATCTTCCATTTTCAACAATACACATGATGTTACCAACTTGCTTTCAGAAGGTATTTTAGAAGGACATACAATTTTGCTATTTTCCTTAACCCACTGGGAGTTAGCTTCTGTGAAAATCTCCTGGAGAAGAGATTATGCAACCACTCCTGTTGATTGGTGAACTTTTAGCTATTAAAAAATATTATGATATATTATTGTTTCAGTGAGGGTCACACTGCAGGAAGATAGAAGGATTTGGGTTGAAACATTTTCCAGTGAGGTAATGTGACCACTAAAAGCAGAGGGTTTGGGCATGTGTGTGCTCAAACATGCACATTCTTGCAGAGTGGAAGGAACATGGAGGAAACAATGGGAAGGTTAAAACAGACATGAAAAAAGAAGGAGAGAGGATTTGGGAATTTATAGTTGTTCATACCCTCCACATTTGGAAAAGATGTTGGGTTTTTTGGTGTTTTTTACTAGGGCCATTTTAGCATTTTTTATTTTTAATGTTAAATTTTATGAATAGCAAAACAATACAAGCATTGCAAGCTTACTCTGTAATTTGAGCCATGCTAAATCTTTGGCGTAGAGTATGTGACAATTGTTGGTTGAGAAACAGATTTTAATTAACTCTTTTACCTGTAAATCTTCCAACAAAAATTGTTCTTCATTCAAAATGAGTGGAAAGTTGATAGGAGAGCGATTGTATGTCTGGTGTACGATAAAAGGATTGAATTCCAACTTTAGCTTGCACTTAAAGCTTCAACTGGCATCTCCACAATGCATGTCCTGAATTCTGTTTGATGTGTATATCAATGTCCTTCAAATACCACAAGTTAAGAAAACCACTGCAAGCTGCCAGATTTTAAAATTGCCTAGTGCTGGCTGACTGATTAAAGCTACCTTGTCTCTCTGCTGCTATCAATTATGCTATTTAAAACTTAGTCCCTTTTTCACTCCCTGTTTTCAGTGCTATTATCCATCTATCCTGTTTGACTGGGAAATAATCAACATGAGAAATTCCTTTCATGGCAAATGGGTAGATTTTTTTTCAGGTATTGCTGTGAGTTTCAAGATTTGGGAATGGATTTTTTTTTTGTGTTTGAGAAGATGATGCATACAGCTCTATTCATATATTTTATATATGTCAGTTCTCACTGTTGTTAGCCAGACTTGGAATATTTAAATAGAAACAAAACATTTAAACAGTAAAGAAAGCATTATAAAGAACCAAGTTGTAATCAAATGGAATACTAGGCAGAATGTAGGGCCAGTAGCACAACTGTAACTGATGAAAAATTATTCTTTCCTATATGGAAAAAAATGTCGTAAATAAACATTTACACTTATATTTAAGTATAAAAGAGGGTAAACAAGATAAGCCTCAAATGTGGCCACATCTTGCATCTTTTAGGAGCCATCCCTCCCATTACACTCTTGCTAACTTAATAAAACATAACAATTAGACAGCCTGGTTAACACATTTTAAATAATGTCACAGTGCACATGAATTATCACAGAAAGAAGCACAGAGTCACATGGGCAAATTCTCCATGGAAGCTTGTGTTCTTGTTATTTAAGGGAAAAGTTCAGCAGACCAAGGAAGTTAGTCTTGTTAGGTTGTAGCTGCTGGGAATTCTTGCTAAGATATCAAATACTCCTACTATTCAAGTTACCAAAGAGAAAACATTCTTTCATAGCATATCTGTTAAAGATTAGGAAGGCCAAATCTTTAAGAACTGTTTAATAATGTTGAAATCATATTCTGGAATACTTTGATGAGCTCACACAAGTGCATTTACAATTCATATCTAGCATTTTACTGGTATTTTTAAAGAAGAATTTAGCCCAGTGTTTGCAACTCCAGTGTCTTGTGGCATTCATTGCAAACAAGGTTGTGCATACGTGGTTGATTGTGGGAAATGGAACCAGTGTAGAACTGTCAGAAAACTGTGAAAGCAAATCTCAAGATGGAAAAATGCAAGAATGCTGACGATGCAAAGACAAGAAACAATAAGGCTGTGAGCTGTGTAAAGATAAGCCTCAGGAAAATATGTTAAGGAAAATGGTAGAAATATGTAAGCTATATAATGAAGCCTTATCCATTGTTTTAAGCTTTTACAAGCAAGCATTTTTCTAAGCAAGATGTACGTGTGGCTTTATCAATTGGCCTAAGCAAATGCTAGTCAGCTTGTAATATTGTGTTATTGGGTAGAAAGTTGTTAAAAGACTTTGCAACAAAGAGAACTTCATCTGCTGTGCCAGCATCTGAAGCTGTTCCATCTCCTGTGCTTGGTTCTGTAAAATGAGACTGATTGTGATGAAATAAAGCTTTGAGACTGCTGCTCCAGCATTCCCATCCCTTGTTCGTGCACATAAATATATGTAAATATAAAATTTAAAAAATTATATCCACAAAAAATACCCCAACAGTTGTTGGGGTTTGTGTTGGGTTTTTTTTTGGTTTGGTGTTGGGTTTTTTTTGTTTGTTTGTTTGTTTGTTTTGGTTGTTTATCGGTTTTTTTGGTTTTTGTTTTTGTTTTTTGTGTTTGTTTGTTTGTTTGGGGTTTTTTTTTGTTTGGTTTTATAAAGTCACCATTAATAAATCAACCAGAGACCCCAGATATTCTGGTCTTAGGGAAAAAAAAGTGTTTTTAACCTTACTTACATGAAGCATTACAGATCAAAACCGATGATGAAGATCATTGTGAAGTAACAGTGAGCCTCCAAAGACATGCAGGAACTTAACTGCAATATCCACAACAACTCCACAGTGAAGGAAGCTCATTTTGAACTTACCTTCTGTGAACTTTTCATGTCCTCAAACACACGAACTTCCAGGGAAAAGGCGTGAGATGAGGTTAACAAGAGAGGGAGTGAGAGTGGTCCATGAATGGGCCTGTATGTTAGAAGGTTACTCACAATACAGAAAATGTTAAAAAGCTGTCTGAAGTCCAAAGAAATGTTTCTTTGGCTCTTTGCAGCTGATGAAAAAGACGAGAAAGCCGCAAACTTGATATGCAGCAACAGTAGAATGCATCTCTAAATATATGAAAGGCACTGGGTTGAAACTGGACAAAGCCTTTCAAAAGTCTCACCTTTCAGTATATTCCCAAGGGGATTGCTGTTTCAGAAACTGAAAGATACTTTTCCATATTAAAAACCCTTCTTTTAACTAGTCTCTTAGTTTATTGTTGACTCATTCAAGTGGCACCCAATAGAGCAACTGAATTTTATTTGGAAACCCACTTAGGGCTTAACAGTTTTGGCAGTATAACTTTCCCCTGGTTTTGGGAGGTTTTTCTACAGCTTTTTGCCATGTAAATGTGCCCACTGAGTGATTCAGTGAGAAATTTCCATGAGAATGCACCCTGACAGCAAGAGCCATAGCTATGTCCCAGCATACACTTTCACACAGGATGGGCTGAAAAGCTTTCTGGGAATCACTAAGCATGCAAAATGATTATTTAAACCTCTTCCTTTCTGCATTCCATTTTCAAGGTGAGCATTTGTTTCTAAGTATACCTTGTCAGTTTTAGCCACCAGTGGTTTGAAGCCATTTTCTCACTGATCCTGTCTTGATTGATACACACTTAGGGCTTTTCCCACATAGAACTTCAGTGACATTTTCTCTACTGCTCATGATTGTCATACTTTGTTCTTAAACAGTAGGAAGTCTGTGGTTTTATTTCCTCCAAGATAGCAGCCTTTCTATCATTTATGTCTAGGTCTGAAAAGATTATTTCACACTGTCTGGTGCTTAATAGAGACCTGTTTCTTCTAGCTGATTAATTTTGCCACACTTTTAAGAAGCTAAATGATGTTTAAACCTTATGTAGTTTGAGAGTATATGTATTTTTAGAGTTAGTTTCAGTTTCCTTGCTTCTTGATGCCCGGTATACTAGTTTTATTTTATAGAACTACTTAGATGAGTGATGTTTTCATAGGTGGGAGTTTTGGATGCTGACTTTTTTGGGAACAGGTGGCCTTGGATATAATTGTGTGAGGAGGGATGGGGAGCTGGAAGAACTGACAGACTGATCTGGCAGAGAATTACTGAATTCTGGAGACAGAAATTAACATTTTATTTGGGGTCAGAATGGATTGTCTGGAATGGGATAGAGAAATTTGTTTTGAAGCCAACTTATTAAGAAAAAGTTGTTTTGTTAAGGATCCATTGAATAGTAGATTTGGGGTTTGGGCTTGTAGAGTTTGCTTTTCATTATTGGGAGGAAATAAGTGGCATTGACTAAGCAACAATTTGTTGGTGATGGTTCATAAAGTTATGATGAAACAAATTTTTTTGTTTGTTTTGCATGGAAATGGTTTGCCAGGTGGAAACAATCAGCATAAACTCAAAATCCAGGTATTTCAGGTGATGATAAATAAGGCAAATAAATTTCTATCTGATTTTTTTCTGACTGCAGAATAAGTCATATTGCTATTTGTTCTTCTAGAAAGCTGTACTTTTTCTGCCACTTCTGATGGTTTTCCTGCCATTTTGTTCACTGTCAGAAGCTGTACCAAGGTGTGGCCTGTATTTTATGTGTCATGGCTACTGAGGTAATTCTATACTTGCATATGTAATGCAAATGCGAACAATATGTTAAAAACTTACTTGAGACTGAGAAGTCAACAGTAACACTTTGGAATGCCAGAGAACATTCTGCAATATGAGAAGGAGGGGACCTTCTACAGTATATTCCTTTCAATATCATTCAGGCATAAGCCAAAGGTGTCTGTCTATTCTCAGGAGATCAGGATTTAGATATATCTGGTTCAAGTGTTTCTCTATTCAAACATTTTTACACATCATTCATGTAAATCTTAAAATGTTTTCAGCCAAGCATGAATGTTCTTTTTGTCATTGCTGCTGAAATCACTGCAGCAATGTTCAACAAAGTAATGCCTGCCTGAAAGTCACTTGAAGTGTTTTCACTTAACCTTGTAGGAACCACAGTTTAAATCCTATATGCATGAATTTCTAATTTGAACTCCAGGGTCTGAGAATACTCACTTGGAATGCTTCTTCAGACCTTTATAGAAGTGGACTTAGAATTTGGACTCAAGTGCAGAGATTAAACTCCATTTGCACTTCAGGCATATTTGGATCCTTTGTTTTTTTTATTTGGTTAATTTCCACTTATCACCACACTGACCTACAATTCTAATTTGTCACCTCACTTGATTTCGTGAAATTGTTTCCACGAACATAATTATTAGGTAAGTGACGCATTTACTCTGATCAAAATATGTGTCAAAATGTGTTGTCGTGATGACAGTAAGGCCAGAGAGCTTTGTGAGACAAGATTAGGTATTTTATAGTGTTTTTAAGAGTGGTCACAAAGGCATCCTGTGACACTGTATATTGGTTTTGTGGTTTTGTGTTTGTTTGGTTTGTTTTTGTTTAGTTGATTGGTTTTCTTCGGGTTTTGTTTTGGTTTTTTGTTTGTTTGGGGTTTTTTGTTTTGGTTTTTTGGTTGGTGAGGGTTTTTTGTTGTTGTTTTGGGGGTTTTTTTTGTTTTTTTGTTTTTTTTTTTTGTTTGTTTGTTTGTTTGGATTTTTTGGTTTTTTTGTTTTTGTTTTTTTTTTGAGGGGAAATAAAACCCTCCTGTGCTTCCAGGCATAAAACACAGAACACAGACTGGAGGAAGCTTTGTCTAAGGCAAGTCATTGTGCTGCTGAGCTTTCAGTCTCAGCAACTAGCCAGTGTTAGAGAGGGGCTCCCTGGGACCCAGAACAAGAGGGGCCATTGAGATGCCAGTTAATTTCTTATTCTGAGTATTAGCTGTACAGTTAAGGAGAAAGACCTTCATTTATGTTTCCTTCTAATACTAAAAAACAAATAGAGACTATCTGATACTTTGTTCTGGAGAACTTTTTTTATAACAGTTGTTGCCAAACCACACAACTAATAAATAAGCAAAGGAAAAGAAACATTTTTGTTAATGAAAAGCTGTGCTACAAAATGTCACTAAAACGATGCCTCAGCAATGATGAATTTTGTAGTACCATGTCCAAGGACATAAATTTTACTTTCAACATTTGCAGATTATTTGGAAGCTCTCGTTTCCATTGTAACTGTAGTATTCTGACTGTTGTCACTTCTGTTTGATTGTTACTGTCTTGTTATTTTAAAAAAAGTCTTTAAAATGGGCTCTATTTCAGCTGTGTTTTGCTGTAAGTGAAATATTCTTCTCTTGTGAGCATACTAACAATGATCCATTTTTGGTGGGTTTTTTTTAATAACAGAAGCTCGATTTCTGTGCATTGTCAGAGCAGTGGGATGCTGAGACCATTACTAGGGCAGGACAGATTCAAAAGAATTTAATGAAACTTTAAACAGAAAAAAAGATTGCCAGTAGGATTTTGAAGTTTGGCTCTTCTGTCCTTTCTGGATTTTTCAATCATTTTCTTTGCAACATTTATTCTGTATAATACCGTCCCTAGGTGGCTAATCAGCTTACCTTCCTGCCCTCTGCATTCACTTCCAGTGAACAATTGACTTCAAACCAATCCTCATCTCCAGTAGTAAATTACTCAATTTTGTCTATTTGCCTAAGGCCACTCTTTATTATTTTATTTTCTTTTCCTTTAGTCCAATGAGTCCCAAATAAAAAAAATTAGTTCTTTCTCTCACTGATGCCTGGTAGTACATTCATGTCCATGTGATTTTCAGTCCAGGAAATGAAGCCTAGTTTGATGCTTTTCTTTACAAAACCAAACTGTTATCAGAAGCTGTTATTTCTAATTTTCTGTTGCTCCAACCAGAATTTGCATAACCAAAATTTACTTCAGATAGCTCTTACAATAATAAAGTCAAAGTGTCTTTTTTTTTTTCCCTAATTGGAAGGGGCGATAAATTTTTCATACCCATGTAATGTTCAAAAGGAATAATAATGTACATTTCAAGAGACAATTATCAATCATTAAATTTATAGTTACTCGATGGTTTGTGAGAATACAGAGACCAGTCATAAATTCATTAAGTAAATCTACTAGGTTAATAATCCATAAACCTAAGCGTAGTTCTTAGAGGAATTTTATTGTGTTGCTATCTCAGAATCACAGAGTGGGTCAGGTTGGAAGGGATCGCAATTGGGTCCCACATCCCTGCTCAAGCAGGGTCATCCTAGAGCACGTGGCACAGGATTGTGTCCAGATGGTTCTGGAATGTCTCCAGTGAGGGAGGCTCCACACCTTCTCACAGTGAAGTTCTTCCTCATGTGCAGGTGGAATTTTCCTGTGTATCCATTTCTGCCCATTGCCTCTTGTCTTATTAATTCGTATATAGTTTTATTGGTACATAAAATTGGTACATTGGTATGTAGTTTTCCCCTATTAAAAACACGCCTAGAATTAAATCTCTGCTGAAAGTATTTTGTGAAACCTTGACATGGGGAAGAATGCTGTATGTTCTTTATTTTGCAGCTTGAGTGCTGCTTCCTGAGTGTGGTGGATGTGCCATGGGAAATTCACTGTACTGAAAGGTGGAAGAGGAAGAAGGTGTGGGCAGCTTAGTATGTGCATGAATGGAGTTGTTTGCAGCTAAGGATCAAATCTACAAAAGAGACCAAGGAGAGGTTTAAAGTGGGGAGGAAAGCAAAGAGAACATTTGGAAGAGAGCAGAGTTATGCTCAGATCCCTCAGACCATATCCCTCTTCAGGAAGGTAGCAGCAGGACCTTCTCACCTATTTTGTGCATTCCCTTTCCATCCTTCATGTAATTTCTACTTCAATAGTATCAGGAGACCTTCCAATTGAATTGCAGTCATGCTCTGCTGGCTTTAGATGAGCCACTGAAGAACGTTTTCCTCGTAAACCTTGGCCCTGTAAAGCAGAGTGTTTGCCCAGATTCCTTGGAGGTGCTAGCCTAGAGAAACAGGCTTCAGGAACTGTATGTGGGATCTGAAAGGTGAAGAGAAAGGACTGGGAGAAGTACAGCTGAAAAAAGGGGAAAACAACTTTATATAATGCAGGGTATGTCTATATAGCTGTCTAAAAATAAAAGCAGAAGTGATTACAAAAGTAACATCAACTTACAGAGACAAACCTGAACATCTTCAAGCTAGAAATCTTGGAAGTGACAACTTTGCCTCTGTTTCCCTCACATCCCTTTGAAATAAGAACAGGACAGCACTTCTTGGCTATTCATAGTGGGAAATCTTGTGCCATTTGATGGCTGTTGTATTATTCAAATAACACTGCATTGTATGGGACAGCAATTGTAAGGGATCATTGTATATTCGAGTTTAACTTTATATGATCTCAAACAGATTTCAGCAAAAGGAGCAGAATCTGTAAAGACAGATTCCACAGCAGAAAGAGAGTAAACAATCAAACTAGTACCAGAACACAGGGATTCATATAACCATGAAATCTTGTTGCATCTTCATCCAAACTAAAAGACAGAAAAAACAGAGGAAAAAATCTGGGGAAAGACAACCCTGATGAAAAATAAGAGCAGCAATAAGAAAGCAGGCTGAAAAGAATGAAGCATTCTTGAAAATAAACTGCAGCATAGATATATATACAAAGGCTAGAACAGATATGACACACAGGCTTTTAAGAAATAGACAAGGAATAACAAATGTGCAGTGTTTTGCCCTTAACAAATTAATTTGTCAGGAGCTTGAAGAGTTCTCATGTTTGGTAGGATTTTTTTTCTTGCTTTTGGTTTTTTCTTTTGGAAAGAAGGTTGTTTTTACAGAATACACTATGTGTGCACAACAAGCCATTTAAATCAATGTTAGACATTGTCTTTAGGCAATTACTTTCCCTGCTATTTGTCAAGGGTAAGAAGTAAATTCCAAGCAGTTTTGAACTGCTATTTTGTTGTAATTATCTTTCCCTTTTAAAAAGATATTGTGATTTATGATGCAAAATGAGTGCTTCAGGGTTACATTCTGGCATTCATTATGTCAAAGAAAGAAACAATTAAAACTCAGGTATATAATAGAGTGGTAGATGCAAGAGTGTGTAGCGCAGCCTGAAATTAATTTGAAACCTGAAGATTTATTAAATGCACTTTGTGTACTTGATGGCAGCACTAGATCTATTGGCTTCCATCTGAGCCCAATGTCTGCTAAAAATGTTAAACTTTGCCCACATTGTGTGAACAGTCCTGTAAGAGTGTGTGTGCCTGTGAACAGGGTCTCTGTGTACACGTGTGCTCTGCTCTCTGCCAGCAAGCAAGGGATCAGATTCCCAGGATCCAGGAAGGTTAATGGTGCTCCACTAAGTGTGGCTCAGGGGGAACAACATTAATACTGTTGTCCAGAGACGTGAAAAAATGCTTAGCAGCAAGAGATATCTTAAAAGTAGTAATTGAATCTGCTCTTAGGGTTATGTTTTGTGAGTTTCTCCCTTTGGAAGGAACCAGCTGTGTGCTTTCTGTTAATATCCACTAAGAATTTTCACAGCCTCTAGAATACTGCTACCATAAATCCCACTGGAAATGCTTTAACTATACCTGTCATCAGCATCTTAGCCCATAATACCCATACTAGTTTGTTCTCCCACTTGACATATCTTCTCTGGAATTCCTGGTACATGGAACCATTATACAGTGCAGTCTTACAAAAAAATTAAGGAGGCCACAAATTTCCTTTAATTGCCTTTACTTGAATATTAGAATATTCTCCAATTTGGATCTTGGACGCATTAAATTAGTGATGAGATTAGTTTATTTAAAAGAAAATGTGTTATTTCAAAATACGTTTTTTGTGGATTTTTTTTGGTTTTTAGTTTTGTTAAGAGATGAGAACAATGAATAGCATGAAAATTACCTTTTTCTGAAATATTCAACATGTTAGGAACATGAGGAACATTCAGAAAGATTAGTCATTAAGGGGTGAAACTCTAAATTGCAATAGATCTTCAAGAGACAGGTGGGAATAAGTAAAAGCAAGCCTTATTTTGACTGAAAGGAGGATCATCTCTCTCTTTTGCACTCTCACTCTCTTTTTCCTGCCATTGAATACCGAGTTATCTTAGGAAGATCTTGTCTCCAAAAATGTAATCAATTATTTATGGAAGATTACTTTGACTCAAGAGGTAGAGCAGGACCCAATGACTTCTGAATCTGACTCTGTTATTATTTTATTCTGTTTTGATCTAACTTCACTGAGAGTATGTGTTGTGATCTTCCTGTTGATGATGATCTACATTCTGCATTGTACCTTAACCTTCTAAACTTCTGTGATTTAGGAGAGAAACTTAGAATTTAAATGTGCCAGTCAAAAATAGCGCAATACTTTTCTGCTGGCAAGTAACCTGAAGATGTTTTGGATACTTTGGAAAGTAGTCAAAAGAAAGTACATGTGCATTTCAAACATCATCATGATTCCCTTCTCCACACAAGTCATCACTCAAATAATTTTGCACATTCCTGTACATCTTATCATTAATTTTTGATGGGTACAGTTGGTAGCCTGAACATTTCTGTACACTTCAGTCCATTCCTAATCAGTATAAATTCACTGATTATTCAAGTTCCTTTTCACAAACTCCAGAACAGCTTGGGGAGCTGATGACATCAAAATGAAGTAAAGCATTTCCTTTTGATGTCAGCTGTCCTGCCACAGCTTGTTGGATTGCTGTTCTGTGCTTGTCTAAGCTGGACTCCTTCCTGTCCAAGTTCTAGTGTTCTCTGATTTTCCTTATTTAAAAGAGTATCAGCAGCAGAGTGATCCCAGAAGTCACACTGGTCCATAGTGCACTCCATATTCTAAGCTCAAGTAAGGATATTATTTTATTAATTCTAATAAATTTGGGTCAGATTTTTGTCTTACCTTGTCAGTATGTTGGATACAAGAAAAGGACTGCTAAATTCAAGTACATCCACATTGGTGATATACTGGAGTTTATATCTGCTTTTAAAGCACTGAGTGCAGGCAAAATAACTCACAGCCCTTAGTTTAATTAATATTTGATGGACTGATTTCCTTATTTTGATCTTTGGTTAAGGAATATTATATTTCATATAGATAGAATTGCATAGTGAAGAGATTATTTTCATTGTAATTCAGGTCAGCAGCATGTTGGATTGAGTTTTGTTTTATTGGGTTTTTTTTGCATTGTGACCAGGAATCTGAAGAGAGGACGCTGCCATTCATCAGGCAGCACAGCTTTTCTTTCTATTGTTGGAATTCACCACATATAATTTATGTGTTTGAAATTAATGTTTGTACTAGATCTTGACCAAAAGGTACAAGGCAAGATAGCAGAAAAAAGCATTTTGACATTATACATATTCTAAATCTTTCTCTCTTCCTATGCTATTTAAGCATAAATGACCAAGCTTCCTTCCTAAATATTTTGTTGAGCACATTCTGTATGGGAATATCAGCTGTATAGCTGGATGCCATATGGATGGTTAGTGAACTCCATTGTTCTATTCTCTGTTCTTATAATTTTCTTGGTTTTTTTGTTCTCAATTTTTCAGTGATTTTCCAATATTTGCAATCTCTCTACAATATGTCCAGGTGAGTGTATTAATTCTAATTTTGTTCATCCTCCTTTCTTGCCTCTACTCTGCTTTGAGTAACAGAGCACCCTTCAAGCAGCCCTTCATCCTTGTGCATATCTGTCTGCAACTCAGCCAACTCTTCAAACACCCTCTAACTTTGCATTCTTTTCCTGAATAAAGATAGATTTTGCTCTGTGTTGTTCCACCTTGCTCTTTTCATAGCCTATTACACTTAGACTTCAGCTTGAGGGTTTGTTTTTCTCCTGAGGTCGTGTTTTGTGCCACAGATCATGAATGCCTAATTTGATACAGACACCAGATCCTGGTTGAGAAGGGCTTTCTACAGATTTGAATCTTTGTATTCAATTTATTGGTCAAGAAAACAATTTGAACAAATAATCTTAATTATATTTTCTTTTATAAGACATGAACTTCTTCTTTAATGAACATAATTGTATTTAAACTATACCATTTCACACCACTAGAAAATTTCAGAGGAAGATAGTCTCTTGGGTTCCCTCCTAATAAAAATGTCTTCCAAATAGAGACTTATTAATCACATTTTAGAGAATATGAAAATATAGAACCCCTTAGCACAGAAAGAAAGAGTTCCTTTTCAGTTATTTGGAAATAATTTTAATTTTTTATGGTTGGAGATATAGATGATGATTCAAGTAGAAAATGGAAGTTGAAATCTATCCATGTTTATGCAATAATGAAAACTGAGCTTGGGTGTTGTTTTCCAGTGTTGGGACTTGCCCATACAAATGGGATTTCCCTCTCAAGTTGTGTCTGTATGAGTCTTAAATGAACATTTTTCTCTCACTTTTCTTAACAGATAAGCAGTTCTAGTTCAGGCTGGTAACATTTTATTGCATATCACAAATGGGGAAAAAATAGATGAATACCATTCACTGAAATAATATTTACTTTGTCAGTTTGAATAACATCTGCACTTGCTGCTTCAATCTTTGTTCCAGTATTTGACCTCCATTTCCTCTCCTATCTCTGCTGATTATGAGTTATTATTTAAGCTTTAAACACAAAAGTCTATTACTGGTTTTAACCTTGGTCATTCATGTATCTTGTATATCAAGGTCTTGCACTTACCTGTCCTCTCATAAATTAAACTGAATTTCATATTTATCAGGCAGTCAGAAATACAGCTACAGCACAACTGGCTCTTGACTTTTGACAGACATTAAATAATCCATGATGAAAAAGGCAAAGTATTTGCAGAAAGACAATATGAAATATGTTCAATTATAGGAAGTTTCTGGTTTCCCATATTTACCTTCTGGACACCTTCCTATGAATTTGAAACAAGCTCTTTCAAACCAAGAGAATGTGTCCCTTTTACAGAAGCAACATTCTAGTGAAAACAGACAAACAGTCAGCTAATCCTCAAAATTCAGGGTCAGGTCTATGCTTTTGGAAGTAGATTTTCCTTCTGTTGGTATTTCTGGACTTGGAAGTGCGTTGCCAAAAAGCAGGCATCAGCCTTGGAGTTACAGTAAACACTATTGCACCAACTGGAGTAGTCATGGAGCTACACAGCAAGAGGGCACATAGAAATAGGGAATGGGCCTGGGAAGTTTTCTAAACTTCTCTTTGAGGATGAAGTGTGTGAAAATTTCAAAGTGCTCACCCTCAAAGAGAGGATGAAGTGCTCTTGATTAAACTGAAGGAAGATGACTGTTGTTGTGGGAGAGGCATCTGAAGGCACATAAACCCAGACATTTTCAGATGGGTGTGTACTCCATGTGTTTGCACTCTCCCCTCCAGGTGTCCAGTGGTTTGGGCACCACCCTGGCCACTGGTTTGAGCTTGCCCAGGCAGAGGAAGCTGGGAGTCTAAGTCTCCTCTCATTCTGCTGCAGAGTGTGAGTGGCCCCAGGAACAAAACTCCTTCCCCTCCCTTTCTTCCCAGACTTCAACTCCTGAAGTGGGACAGAAACATCTGGACAATATGAAATAATGAGATTTGGAAATCGGCATTATTTGTGAAACAAAATTTTTGTATCAGCTTTACAGAAGTAGCTTCACTCCTTGCTATATGACAGAAGTTTTTACAGTTGGCAGCTTCTCAGGACAGCAGATAGTTGTTCTGCTCTACCTGCAATGTGCAAATAATGTACTTATTAAGGCTTATCCTGAAAAATCACCTATCTTCTTTTTGAAGGTTCCTACAATGGGCTTGTAATACTCATAGGAATGATTGAAAGTCATCTTTTGAGCATGCTAATGTGGTTTCATACATTAAATTGTCTCTTAATAGCAGTAAAACCGTGTTTTCTCTCATGCAGGGTTTATACATTTGCTTTAATAATTATAAGAGCAGGCCATTTCCTAGATAATTGCAAACATTCAAAATTCACATTTAAGTTTATGCATAAGGATGTTATAGATACTGTAAATTTCATGCTTTATGAAAGTTTCAGTCTGATGGATATCTTTTATGCACAGCCATTGATTGATGTACCAGAGACTAATAAATTTTGTCTGAAGACTTTCACTGCAATCTGATTCCCATTCATTTGCATAAAACTTCATTTTCTGAGCAGTGTGAGAGTGCAAGTACTTCTCAGTAGCATAAAACTGACCTAAGTCTGGCATGGAGAGATTCCTCTTGGAAGGTGACAGACCAGAGGACTCAGCCATATCTGTGTGTACTGCAACTGATTTTGTAGGTAACACACCACCCACATGATAGGGTATAATTTATCTATTCTAAAATTAGAGAAAAGTTCTATTCTTGAACTCTGAATTCTGATGCTGTTTTCAGCCTTAAAGGTGTGTTGTGGTATGGTTTATGAAGTACTTGGATGCTAAGCTAAAGATCAGATCAGAAAAACTACACGGGCAATTAACATTTCTGATTTCAAAAAAGGATTTGTGAGAGTACAGTGAATAAATCCTAGAGACAGGTATTGGGCACTAGCAATAAAACAGATCTTGAATAATTCCTTATTACATGAATGCTGTAACAAACAAAACTCACAGATGAAAAAGGAAAATATGACCCTGCAATTTAGACCGTGTCATATAATTTATGTCAAAATACCAGAAAAATTCACCAGTATTTTGTCTTATTACTTTCTAGGCTTTAAATGATTCCTACTAAGACCTTAATACTGTGTTAAAATTGTTTTTATTGCAATTTTTTATTTGGGGGGTGGAGGGGGGAATTGTTAGAAGCATTCAGATCCCTAGTTTTAGGTCACTTTGACTAGGCTGAGTCCTGCAATCAACAAAAATATAGTGTTGGCAAATGAGAGAGTCCTCCATAAGTTATTTCACCACATTTATATTAGGCTTAGGATACTTTAGCAGGTAAAATCTCGTGTGAGTCTACTGAATGTGCTTAGACAGTGCATTTAGAAAAACTATTCATTTTATCAGATTTTTTTTCTGCTCTGGAAATAGCCCAGCAATATCTGCCATGGTCCAAAATTCATATTAATACAAAAAAAATCCAGAGAGAATAGCAAGAATAATATAAGAACTCAATATTTATGAATATAATAGTATGTACATTATTATCTGTGTTATTAGAAGTTAAACGTTGGTATAAAAAGTGATGGAAACGAAATGACTTTAATAGGAAGGTCCTTATAACTTATGACTCATTCTGCACACAGTACCTGTGATAAATATATGAAGAACAACAAATACAGTAATTTCACGATTATAAGCCGCACCTGAATATAAGCCGCACTTCTGGGTAGCCAGGAAGACCACGGGATTTGTCCACATATAAGCCGCACCTGAATATAAGCCACACTTTTTTTTTAAAAGCGAGTATCCATGTGCAACAAAGTAATGAGTTAGTAAAAGAATCCCCCGATCGCGGGGTTTGCTGTCAAGTTGCTCAATTTGCAAAGAGTTTTCACAGACTGGTGAAGCCTTTAAAGGCAGCCCCAGGCGCCCTCCCCATACCATGGGGCCCGGCACTCCCGCCCCTGGCGCTGGCTGCTGCGGCCCCTGCCTGCTCGGCAGCCGCAGCGCCTCCCCTCACGGTGTGAAGCCGGCGGCTCGCCCCCTCGCTGTGCGCTGGAAGCCGGCCGACCGCCACCTCCTCACCACGGGAAACCGGCTCTGGCTCCCTGCCTGCTCGGCTGCAGTGGCAGCTCCAGGCTCTCTCCCCGGCTGGCTTGCACTTCCGGTCTGGCCTTTCGCCAGAAATTGTCCATAAATAAGCCGCACCTGATGATTAGCCGCACTACTGGGCTAGGTGACATTCTTCAATGAAAAAGGTGCGGCTTATAATCGTGAAATTACTGTAATCATTGTTTAGGGTAGGCCCATATCTTTGCTACTAAAGAAGCTACTAAATACTGGCAAATATCTATTTCTTACTTTCATTTGTTGAGGTTTTCTTCTTTCTTTTTCCTCCCAATCCTTACATATAACATTCTTATGATTTTACTAATTCAGTTGTCAAATTAAGTATGAAAGTTAAAAAAGAAGGCCTCTGTTCAAATTTATGGAATGTTATCAGGCTAGAACTGAGCAGGTTTTGGGCAACTACTGTAATTTCAGGATGAGGATCAATTCACCTTTATCCATTATCATGATGAACAGGAGGTTAGTTAATCTTAATGTAGTAGTTTTATTACAGGAAACTATCTTAAATTATCTGAAATAATTATTCATGTTCATCCCACTGCAGTTTAATTGGTAACATCTCTTGGTTCTGTTCATACAACTGCTGAAGCTTTAGCTCATTTTCTAGTTTAATTTTTATCTGTAACAAGCAGCCACCCCTCACCTTTCTAGGCTGCACTGATTTATGAATATTCCTGCCCCTCTAGTTCTGAATGAGAATTAGTTTCCCAGCAAAGAAGTTTCTCTCTGCCTTGTCCTTCGTAAAAACATTGTGGCCAGCATTTTGGGGGGAGTTTTTTCTCATTACAACCATACAAACCTTCTCACTGGCTTTCAGCATAGCAAGTTAGAACAGGTCACTTCTCTACAAGGAGAATTTTCAGTTCTTTGTGCTTATTACCTTGATGTTTAGAACCAATAAATAAGCAATTAATTTCCTTGCTCTTTTCCACCACTACACAACCCCCATGTATCACCTTGAGACTGACACATATTTTTCATGCCTCCCACCACTTTAGTTAGCAGGTGATGCTTAAGAATAAAAACAGGAAATGCAGTACTGAAACCATCATACAAACCATAAATTGTGGCAGGAATGGATTATGTGATTACTGCAATGAATCTGAAAGACAAACCTATGAGAACAAATTCTCTTTTTGTGCTTTTGTTGCCAGGCCCACATTTTCCTTGCAGGCTGAAGAGCAGGGAAGAAAAATTATGATGATCTATTTACCAGTTTGATCAGAGGAAATGTTCTGAATACCAGTGATACATGAGCAGTGACTCTGTGGTCACTATAAATGCACTGCACAGTCACTCTCATGGCAAAAACTGGCCCAGGGTTCAGAAACCACTGAGATATTCTGTTCCTTGTTGGAGGAATATGTTATGGGCATGATTACATGTCAGTTGTTTAGAGTCTGACCCTTTTTCCCCGCATTGGAAAGTAATTGTGACTACAGTAAAGAAAGAGGCAAGGTGGCAGCACCTCCTCTGGTGCCAGGTGAAAAAGGACCTGGAGATCTAAGGGAACATCAGGAATATATGGAGGAGCTCAGAATAAAAGAAAAAAAACCTAACAAACCAAAAAACCCCAAACCCCCCAAAAAATCTGGTCTCATTTTCTAGAGAAAAAAGGCTTCATTTAACACACTGCTTATAAACAAAACATTACTTTATAACAAAAATACCTGCTTGAAAGCTGAGTAGGACAGTGTTGTCTCCAATTTACACCTAGGACAGGGAAAGGTGACAATAGTTGTCAGAGGTCAGAGTGTGTGTGACAGGAGGAGTCTTGCTTTCCTTTGATAGACTATCCTAAGCAGTTAAAAAAAGTGAGCCCCAGAAATTCAGTCATCTGATGGAAAGGGATACCAGAAATCTTTACTTTAAATTAGATAAAACAGCTCAAATATCACATGTCAAAGCCTTACTGTGAAGTGCTCTGAAATGAGATGCAGACCAGGATAGTTAATAGGAACTATTCAACAAGTTTATTTATGAGAATCATAAATAACTCACAAACAAGGAGGAGGGAGTGAAATTAACCCAATCAGCCGCTCATTATGAGTTATTTGCTCACTCTAAAAGGAGAATAACAAGCACCAGGGTCTCCTCCAGCCTCAACAGCAAGGTGAGGTGCAGACAGTCAGCACAGGCAGCCTGAGGAACAGGAGCTGTAACAAGAGCAGGCTCTGTCACAGACCTGTTCCAGCCTGGGTTCCTGGGGTGGGACATAGAGAAATACCCAGAAAAATGGGGAAGAAAGGAAGCAAAAAGGGAAAGGGAAAAACAAACAAGCTAGAAAGTAAAATTCAAAATCAGACTGAAGTGTCCATAGAAATATTTTCAAATATTAAGGAGTTTTCTTTTATGAAATTTCCCCTGAAATTCTAGTTCAGTGTCCTTTCACTTCTTGAACTCCATAAAGGAATGCTCAGTCTAAATACCATTTTGCCCCTTGTTTTTTGGACCGCTAGGGTCAAATTCTTCCAAAATAAATTTTGGGGAGGGAGATGCAATTTGCTGCGTATCTTATGACAAGTTCTATAAATGTGGTGACAAACTTTTGCTGATACCCAGTTCCATAGAAATCATTTTGTTACCCAGTTTATGCAGTAGAGCTAAAATCAAGTCTGCAGCCAGTTGATTTGGATGTTAACCCTCAGCATTGTCTATTCATTACAGGCCAATGATACTGAGGCTCAAGCAAGGTAGTAAGTTGATTTTTAAAAAATCCAACAAATTAAAATACTGAAAGTTGATGAGGACCCTATTTGTTTTTATATTTTTTTCCCCTACATTAACATAATTAAAATATTTTCTTCAGTTACAGACAGCTTGTGAAGGACATTCCAGTCTTGATATAAAATCAGCAGGAGGAAGAGTGTTCACCGTTTTCACTGCTAATTTTCATTATTTTTTACCTTTCGGGCTAAAAATATATATCGTAATTTTTTATTTTCAGTTTCAATTTTCAGTCATCAATCCCTTCTACATTTCTTTTTTTTTTTTTCCTCCAGTGGATTAAAGAATCCTTTGTTCCCTGGTGTTTTTTTCCCTATGCATATGGTTATAAACCATTATCAAATCACCTTTCAATCTTTCTTTTTATAAGCTTAACAAAATGAGTGCTTTTTCTCACTGCAAGTCATTACACCTCCAGCCATTAAATACTTTTTATGACTCTTTTTAACACCCTCACCAACATCCTTTAAAAGTACGGAGGCCAGAGCAGACAGAGCATTGCAATAACAACCACACAGGGGTAAGCTCACCTCCCTCTCCTCCTGTGTTTATACACCCATGGATGGCATTAACCCTTTTCCCACAGCTCTGCAAAAAGCCTTTTAGAGTCACATATCTACTGTGACCCCTAAATTCCTTTCAGAGTCACTGTTTTTTGAGGCAAACTGCTCCATTCTCTATGTTTCGCTTGTACTTCTCAGTTTGTTATCTGACATTTGGTGAGACAGAATGAAACACGTTTTGATTGAAGGGTACCCATTTGCCAAGTAAAGTAGCTCCTGCAGTCATGGCTTTTTTTTTTACCATGCCATCAGCCCTCACCTCTTCTGCAAGATTATCAGAAGTGATTTTTTTATTCACTCCCATGTAGTTGCTGTAAATGTTTCCAAAGTTTGTTGCAAAGTTCCTTCATAAATCTCAGGCAGTTCAAGCAGGGAGAGGTTGGCACCACAGGCTGAGTGAGCTTTGTTTCACTCATATGCAAGTTACCTCCTTACAAATGCCTCCCAACAAATCCACCGAGTACATCTCTGCTTTCCACACAGCTAAGTGAAGGAATAAAGAACAATGTTGGTAGAGAAAAAGAGATGTAGAGAAGACAGTGGGCTTGTTCACAAGTCTGTTCAAAATTGAGGAATGGAATTCCCCTTTCTGTCTTATTATTTGTACTTCTTTCCTAACCAGCCATAACCTGTATAGAATTTTTGCATTTGTCTCTGTGTTTGCCCTTCTCCTCAGACATGAAAAATGTAAAAGAAATGAAATAAAGAAAATTAAACTACCATCAGTTTGTTCAATCTGTCTGGGTTTTTAAAGGGAATATTCTACCTGAGTAAGAATTTATAGTAAGTGGTAGTTATATGCTTAAATTCTGGAAGTTGCTTTGAGTAAACAATAGTTACTCCTTCTGCCTTTAAAGGAATATTTTTTGTTTGTTTGTTTTCTTTAAGCAGAATTTGGATGCATTTGCTAATGGTCATTTTATGATAGATTTTTGTATGTTTTGAGTTTTCTGGTATGCAACAAAATAGACTGGTTTGAACATAAAGCCACGAGGAGTTGTATGGATATCCAAGTGTTGCCTGTTCCAGCACCAGCAGTGTTTTCACAAATAAAGAGATGAGAGTAAAGCTTATGAGATAGAACATCTGACTTGGAGCCAGGTCTGCTCCAGGGAGATTTATGGACAAAAAGTAGAAAAATTCCTGGGGAGGATGAATCATTCAAGGCCAGGAAAGAGGTAGGTCAGCCTCTGAGAGGAGGTCTTAGGGGAAGAAAGGCAGATCTGTCTAAATGATGGTGCAGATATCCCAAAGGGATTAGAGTGCCAGGCTCAGAAACAAAGAGGCTAAGATTAGATTTGGTGCTCATGGTCTCCCCTCCAGTATCGAGTTCATTAGAGCTGCAGGAACTGATTTGGTGTGTGGAGGTTTCCTGACCCCGAGGTCACACAATAAGCTTGTTTCATAAGGCATACACACTTTCCAGCTCTGCTTTCTCATTCACTTTCTCTCTTGCTCTCCCCTTCCCCACGTTCTTTGTAGCCTCCAGTCTCAGACTTTCCCTCTGGGACCTTTATCACATCTCACTGTGCTCTCATCTCACGTTTTGTCCCACCAGCAGCAGCCCTGCAAGCCCACACTCTTCTCCCATTGCTCCCTTTAAATCACAGTCCTTTCCACACAGGACTGCCATTTCCATCACTGTCTCTCCCTGTTTGACCCTGGCATCCTTCCTCTCCTCCTAGACTTTATTGTATTTGGATCTGGGAGGTTTCCTTGACTCTTTACCAGGATGTCACTGAGATCACCAGAACAGACTCTCAGATTTCAGACATCTGCAGCACTGAAGTGCCTTCGAAGACAATCCAAAATCATTCTTACCCCCAGCAGGAGCACATTTTTAAATACCGTATTTTCATGGCTATAAGGCACACAGAAAATCCTAAAATTTTATCAAAAACCGGAATTGCGCCTTATAATCCAGCGCGCCTTATATATGGACCTTGAGTATTGAAGGGATCTCAAAACAATTTCTATTTCACACTGCACAGCAGCAAACATGAAGCTCGCCATGGAACGACCACGAGCAGGCACGCATACGTCTCTGGGGTCCCTCCCTCCCGATTTTACACTAAAAGTTGTGAAAGTTGCACGCGGATCAACGTTGCAAAAAAAAAAAAAAAGTGCACCTTATGTTCTGGTGCACCTTATATATGAAAATAGTTTGAAAATTCACCATTAACTGATACTGAGCCATATAATCCAGTGAACTTTATGGTTGTGAAAATGCAGTAATCTATTTTTTTAATTTAAAAACCCAAAACTGTAGCTTTAGAACATCTTTGCTTTTCTTTGTGCAGAAAAGGTAAGAAAAAGTTTTCTTAGAGGAGTGATAAGATCAGTTTGCCTAACTTGATTTGACTTTACAATAACAATTTTGAAACAAAGCAGAAAAAAGTCAATATGTCAGGATAAAATGAGTCACATCTTTTATTCTATATAGCCTTCAATGTAGCTAGCTATTTGAAATTTTGCAGGAAACCAGAATTAACACAGTGGGCTGCTGAAGAAAAAAGAAATCCAGCACACAAATCAATAGTATTTTCAATAACATCCGTGAATGCTGACAAATCACATCTCCATGGCATCCTCCCTAACCCATTGGTGTAACTTTGTTCTAGTGGTGTCTCAGAGGGTCAGTGACTCAAATTTCCTGCAGCAAATGAGCTTTTCTTGGAGCTCTTCTACTCAAACAATGACAGGTCCAAGATCTGTTCCCTTATTGATACATTATTTTAACTTCCAAATCTTTCTCTATCTCATGTAGCAATTCCCATTTAATGGAGACTGGTTTTTGTCCTCCTGGATTTATCATTGTTCTGTAACAGTGTTTTAACTGCATTTCTAATAAGTTAAATCATATCTTGCAAATACAATTTATATTGATCTAGAATTCAATTTTTCTTAATTTGGTTTTTGATAGTATTGTATGAAAACATTTGCAGAAGTAATTCAGTATGCATTACAAAAGGATGTGGTATCAAGTCAGATATTTCTTTTGTTAAATAGA
Organism: Sialia sialis; assembly: GCA_009812075.1. Classification (NCBI taxonomy): domain Eukaryota; kingdom Metazoa; phylum Chordata; class Aves; order Passeriformes; family Turdidae; genus Sialia; species Sialia sialis. The sequence continues at coordinate 15,738,420 of VRYO01001681.1, read as the reverse complement.
TAAATATCTATTTTATTCTCTTAAATTATCCTAACAATTAAAAAAAAATGTATTAGAAAAGGAGTTTTAAGAATCAGTTGAGGATAACATTTTTACTGCAGTTATTTAAATAATTAGTTATGGATAACATTCTTTCTGTAGTTATGCCAATGCTTCCTTCTCAATCTAGTTATTTAGAGTATTTACAGATAAACTTTTCTTAGTTTTAAATATTTAGAGGCTTTTTTTACCTGTTCTGATTTTTTACTCTGATTTTTTAAGAAATGATGCCTAAACTTTATTGTATGGCAAATGATACACAAATAAACCCTATGAAATCCCAGTCCTAAATCTTTGCATCAGGCTAGCCATGGAACGAGCAGTAAGTTCATAATAAAGATATTGATTTCAAAATGTGTTTTTTGGGCTGGAAGACTTAACATGAAAAAACATTGTTTGGCCTATTGATTTCTGCCAATTATTTGTATTTGCCTGTGAGTGATCATTACACCAAACTTATAGTTCAACATAAAGTTTGTTAAGTTTGGGACCACAGCTGCTATAAAGCATTAGAGTCTAGGAGATATCCCAAGCACTAAGTGCACTTTAAAGTCACCATTTAAAAAATGCTAGAGAAGAAAATGGGAAAAATCAAGTGTATTTTCTGAAATTCACTTAGATAAACAGCCTAAGAGCAAATGGAAACATCACAGCTTGGTCCATGGTATGGTCTGTCAGACATTTATGATAGAACATTAATCTAAATTTTTTTAATTGTGTTGTGTCCATGGATGTGAACCAAGAGACTGTCAGGGTAAAGCATGTCCCCAACTTTTCACCTTGGAGGGTAATTTGAAAACTGAGGCACTTCCCATGTTGTTTGCCAAAATATAATTTAAATAAAAAATAACCTTCTAATTACCATAGATTTTCCCTTATCAATAACAAATACTTAAACTGATATATTTTCTGTAACCAAAGCTACCTCTGAACAGTCAGCAAGTAGAATATATGTAGACTACATAAAGGTTTTTTTTCAAAATTCTGATCACAAATATAGTAAAATGTGTATGACCAGAAAAGTGTTTTGTGAATTAAAATTTGGAAAGTAATGAAAAAGAATTCTGAAAAAGGAGTACCAATTACTGTATCTTCTAATCAAACTTCAGTAGTTCAGAATTTCTGAAGTTTATTTCAGTAAACCAGCAAGGGTTTCTAAAATTTGTTTCTCCTGAGATTTTACTGCGTCACATTTCCTCTAAGGCTAGAGAAGTCCAGTGTCTGAAGACCAGCTGATTTTCCAACACTCTCACAAATACCACAAACTGAGGCCATCAAAATTTGGGAGTCAACACCTTCTGCCAGTGTTTCCTGATTAACTCTAAGATGCACCTGGCTGCCCCTGGGAGCATTCCAGCTTTTAGGGATCATTGGAACAACAGAGTTCCTTGTGTTCAAAGCATCATCCTGGGGTTTTCCAGTGAAATATTAAGAGCCAGAACTCTCACCATTTCTATGGCAACTTAGGACACCCTTAGACAAAATTAACTGCCAGGTTTCCTGTCAAGTTTGACTCTTCAGCAACTGTGCAGCTGGGGTGGTGAGAAATTGCCAGATTGCAGGAAATAATTATAGTAAAAGTCCACAAAAAAGCAAATTATGTAAACCAAAGCTAATTAAAATAGAGACATGATCATAGTAATTGACCTTTACAGTACTCATACAGTATGGACTTCAAATGGGAAAATAAGTGCAACCAGGTGATGGTGACGAAACAGCAAATATAATTCCATGGTAACCTTCCCTTTTTCTTCAACTCATTTTCATTCTCTCTAAACACATAACAGACTTTGTGGTTCAAGAGCCTTTACAGAGAATTAAAGCCCAAATTCCTCATTGTAGGTCTTTTTGTCATCTTGGGGTTTTTTGGGTGGTTTTTTTGCTGAGTGTTGTTTGAGGTTTTTTGGGTGAGAGGGGCAGTTTTGATTTTTTTTATTTTTTTTTAGCAGAATAAGGAGAAAATTAGCACCTAAATTTTTTCAACTCCAGTTTTTTCTTTCACCTATCCATGAAACAATGTGTATACCCCTGCCCAGGTTGCTGTGCTTCATTCCTTGTTGGAGCTCAGTAATGCAGCAGAAATCAACCTGCATCCTGCTCCAGTTATTGAGTGAGTTACAGTGACTCACACAGTGGTCTGTAAATGGCAAAAGTTGACTGGCAGGACTCTACAGCCTCAGGGGGTGGTGGAGAAGGACCTGGCAGCAAACCATGAGATCACATCTGCTCCATCACCAGGGTTTGCACAAAGAGCCTTTTTTGACAAACTGACTGCAGAAAGAACTCCACAGCCAGCACCTTTGCCTTTCAGCTAAAAGTTGGGAGGGTTTTTTTTAGGAAGAATACAGCAGTGCTCCAGAAACAATCTGAGTCTAACAAAGGAGTTACCCAGGCTTTGACCCCTGGAGATCCCTGTATTGTGTCCTGAAAATTAAGTGGGTCATGTAAGATTTTGCAAGGTTTTACAGCAAAGTGATCCTGCTCATCCTACAGTGGGGGTAGAAAAAGAACAAAATATGAAGTTCCAGAATTTGACACTTCAACACAAGATGACTGCTCCTCACATCTCTACCTCTTAATACATGAGGGTAGTGAAAACAGTGTGCTGTGAAGAACTCCTCCAATAAAGGAGTGAAAAGTTTCAGTGAGAAAAAAATGGTCTTGAAAGATGAATCCTCTAAATACCTTAGTAATGAATTATAAAATCACAGAATGAAATTATGCATTCTCTAGCTAGCAGTGTTATTAAAAAAAAAAAAAGAAAGAAAAGCAAAACCAAAAAAAGAGATAAATTTTGTGACTTGGCCAGAAAAACCATACTGAATTAACTTTTTTATTAGTTCATCTGTCTTTTCAAGTGATATTTGGTAGTTAAGTGAAGAGTGAGAGACACAAGATCTACAAGGAAAGACTTTGAAAACAATGAAAGGAGGAACAAAGCTGCTAACACTCTCCTTAGTTACAGATTAAGGTTCTTTTCAAGCAGCAAGGGTCTGCCTTAAGCAATGCTTCCAAAATATGGCCACAAAGCGTAAAACCTTAAATGAGCTAACAGGTGGGGAAGGAGTATATCTTTTGTTATTACTTTAATGTTTGGGCAATAAATTCATATCTTTAAATTTTAGCATTACATAGCTTAGTCAATGCCTTTGGAATGACCTGCATTTAAAACTCCTGTAGATTAACCCTGTTCAGTAGTCTAAAACATAATTTCTGAAGTCCTGTCTGGATTCACATATCTTCCTTTAAAGACATAACCAGGTGAGTTTGGTCTGAATCATCTGTTTACACATTCAGTCTCTGGAGTCCTGGCTTTTATACAAAAATCTCACCATAATTTAAAAACACCATCTTTGTTTTCTTCCTCCTTGCACAGAGGATTAGACTAATAGAAAGTTTATCTTATTTAAATCAACAAGCTTTTGTACATTGGTTTAATCAGAATAGTCATCAAGGCACTTCAATAAGGTTCTGCAGCCTGATTTCTGACATGCAGATATTAAGAATTCATGTTTATTTAATTGCAGAGAAAAGAATGTTTTGCCATTTTTTTCTAGGAAAGCAAGAAGCAACACTGGAATGCTACAGGCTGTAAATTTGATAAGATGTCTTGTACTGCAATTTTTTATTTATCCTCATGGGACTCTTTGAGCTTTCCCAGATCTACCTTTTACCACAGAATCGCCTGATGTTCTTCATCAGCTTTTAAAACTAGAATTGTTACAAATGAGGGCTTACAGTGGTAGCCCTGGTTTATTTTATGCGATGCTGCCACATAATAATTGTATTACATAAGTTTGGCAGCATTTCACAGCTGCATTAAGTCATGTTAATGGGAGGTATCCAGTTCCTAATGTTGAAAACTGCTTCTACACAGAAGCTGATTGAATAGGTTTGCTCTCTAGCAAAGGCTCACTCATTTATTTCAGTTTTTAAAGGGAGGCCTGACATTATCCAATTTGTATGTCTGATGAAAAATTTCATTAAATGGTGGATAAAGTGCTGTGGAATGAAATCTGACTCTGCACAAAGGAAAAAAGAATCCCAAATGAAATTTTCTTTATACATTATTTTTCTAACTAAGAGACCAGAAAGAAGAACCTTCTTAAGTTACAAATTTAAAGTACTTTCAGGTTTATTTGATACCTCTGAAACTCCACCAAATTTTTTTAATCATGCAGGCTTGTCTCCAAGAAGTTATGTAAAGCTCAGATGAGGCCACAGTGGTTAAGCTGAGGTTTAATGAAGAGCTCAGATACTTTAGGATGGAGGTTTTGCAGTTCAGTAAACCAAATAGGGTCCAGGGTGGTGCAGCTTGCAGCTGGTGCCAAGTGTGCCCATGGGATTGAGCACATCCTTGCTGCTGCTGCCTGCAGAGCAGCCCGTCTCACCTCTCTGCCAAACCTTTCCTTCATTCCCACAAGGATGCTGCTCTTCCCTGCTCACAGAAACACAGACACCAACCTGCCCATGTGGGGCACCCAGCTGCTCCTCCTGGCCCCTGCACACCTGCAAACATCTGTCCAGATGTGGTGCATGTCCCTGCACCATGGCAGCAAGCTGCCTCTCCCCACTCTTCCATCAGCCACTGTCGGATTGCTTGTCCTTGTGCCAGCAGATGCTCCTGCTGCCCAGCTGCACCCAGCATGGATCCAGAGTGAGCACAGGGAAAGCTCTGCACCTGCTCTTCTTCCTGCCTCACAGAAGGTAGTGGCCACGTGGAGCAACTTCTAGACCATTTTTGACCTGTGGATGTAATTTTATCCTTCACTGAAGGGTAGTGATAACACCATCACCATTTCAAAGCCTAAGTTACGCAGTTTGTGACATGCTGAGCAGGCTCCAGGTGCAAACCTGGAGGAAACACTGTGTTACTGCTCAATCCTGCCTGGGCTCACCACGTAGCTCCAGTGAGTCACAGGTGCCTGCATCTGTGCATGAAGACAAGGGAATCTCAGGTTTTGATTCTCTCTCAAGTTTCTAAAAGCCAACATCTATGCATGTGGATAGATGGCTCTGGGAAGATGTGGCATGTTATTGTGCGTGGTTTTTGGAGTGGTGATGTTTACAGTAACATAGCACTCTCTTACATGAGTAAGAAAGAGTTTATTTATTGAAAGGAATTATGGATTTAAATAGTGTACATTGTGGATAACAATTTAGAGACATTTTATTGGACAGAGGAGAAGACACTTTTAGAAATACAGTTTGTGCAGCTAGTCACGTACACCACAGGTGTTATATCTTTGTTTTGAGTTTGTGTCCTTAACAAACCTAAGAGCAAAACTCACACAACCTAAAAAAGAATCCTATCTGAATTCTCCTGAGCAGTCAACCACAGTGGCAGACTCAGAATACTTGAGAACTTCATTAAACTCTGTGCAAACCTCATCATAATGGTTCAGTTTGTTTCACGGGACCAGATCACCTGGTATTTGTAGGAGGGAAAAATAGCAGACCTGAAACAACCTTAAGTGTTTAAAATAATAATAAAGAAAATAAATTCAAGGTTATTTATCTATTATAAACCTAGTGATGTAAGTGCTGACTTTCTGGTTTTACTTTCCCAAAAGTCTTTGTAAACTGAAAGAGTCAGGAAGCCTCCAGGTCTGGAACGCACATACATTTCAGAGCATCCCTCAGGGTAGATTATAGGCAAGTCTGAGAGGGCCTCACTTGTGGCACAGAAACTTTGCCAGGCTTCATGGTTTTGTGTCAAACACAGCTCATGGGCTGTGGGACAGGCAGGAGGAGAACACTGGGCACAGCACTCCTTCCTGGAAAAGCTCTTTAGGGAGCATGCGTCTCCAGCCAAGAGATCAGAGCACTGAAAGATGAAACACAGGGTACAGTCTTTGCCTGAAGCAGTAACTATGAATATTATTAGATAAAATAAATTCTTGGAATAGGAATCAAAATTCAAGCTTTCACTCTTTCCATGAAAATATTTTAACTCTCATGATGGATTGGACTTTAAAATCATCCTTGAACTCAGTGACCACTTCCTAGTATACCTTGCTTTAGCCCACTGTATTTTATAGCTCCTATTTCAGGAAGAAAAGTAATTTTCCTGAGAACTACCTTTGAAATACTCAGCTTTATGTTACCATAACTTCTTTGCAAACTGCCTGTAGTAGTAACAAGTTCTATGCAAGGTCCCATGCATCAGTCATAGAGTATTTTATTGACAGAGCAGGAGAGACAAGTGTCATTTCAAAAGGCATTTTCTGTTCTAATAAAGCAGAATATCCAGGTATGGAAAGAGCTATACGAAGCAGACAACATCTTGCTACCAGAAAAATGAAATCTTTGAAACTATGATCAAAGGAAAAAATGCTTGCTAGGTTTTGGTCTTCAGTCCAGGATCAGGTTGAGAAAGAGAAGGTCATATGTCCAACTCTTTTTTTTTTTTTTTTTTAATGAAGATTACACAAACGTAAGAACTTTTAACACAGCAGAATATTCTCAAGGTTGAATTAAAATAGTTCACCTTTCAGCATTGTACAAAAGACACTGTTAAAATAAGTGGTGCTAATTTAGTGCGAGGGGAAAATGACCTGATTGACAGCTGTGGTGAATTTTGTTCGGAAAACAGTACTAGAAAGGCAAATTTCCCTACGTTGTCATCATCAATTCACCTTACCTAGAAAGAGCTATCACAGAGGTAATTACTGCGTCAAACCTACTCGTATTTTTTATCTTTTTTTGGTCACATGGCTTCTGCCTCACTGGGTTTTAGATTGATGCTGTCGAGCTCATTGCATCTAGTCCAGCAAGCAGCCATTGTATCACACTGGCCAGAATACTCTGCAGAGCTGACAGATCCCAGAGCAAACGCTGGCAAGGTTCTTGCTCTCAGAAGAGTGAGAAACATCTGTGCATGGCCAGAGGTGCAGCACAGCAGCAAAGCAGTCGGTGTGGACTGACCTCCCATGCCTGTGCCATGCCCATATCCATGCCCAGCTCCATGCCTGTGTCCATGCTCATGTCCTGCCTGTGCCATGGTCACGCATGCAGCTGCTCCGACCAGCTCAGCCCCGCTCCAGAGCTGTGCCTGGGCTTGGCACAGGGTGCTCTGAGCCCGTGCCACCACATGGTACATGGCACACTACATTGGTGGGATCCCTAAATTTGTTCTCTAAAATGCAAGCTGGAAGGCTGACTACCCCAGCTCCTCCCCTCCCTTTGGCTGGAATTAACTGCAGGTGCAAAATCACCAAAGGAGCCAAATCATGAAGAACCAGCCCAGCAGTAAGGTTTGATTTAAATATTTCCTTTGAATTTGTACTGGGTGCAGGTGTCAAAGAGGAGTCTCTGTGAGGACTGGCTAGAGCTGCTCCATGCCTAAAACAGCTGATTCCAGACAATTCCAACTGACCCAGTGTGGCAGCTACACATAGGAGAAGGGGCTGAAAGTGCCAGATAGAAAAAGAGAACAAAAAGGGTCAGAAACAGAAGAGGTGAGGTCAGAGGAGCAGCAAGAGGAGGAAGAAGAGGAGGAGAAGGTTCTACCTGATCACAGACAAGGCACTCACTTCAGTCCATGCAGATGGCCATTCCCAAAAAAGCTGCCACCCTGGAGAGCCCACGCTGGAGCAGGGGAAAGATGTGAGAAGGAGAAAAGCCCAGAGAGAAACAGCAGATTTTGGACTGTGAGCCCCTGGCCTGCCTGCACTGCTCGGGTGGTGGAGTCTGGGGAGAACATGTAAAGCTGACCCTGGCAAAAACAGGGGAGGGATGTTTTCAAGTTTGTATATAAATTAATTTTTTTACTAGTACCTGCATCAGCAATTAAAATACTTATTTTAATTGACAATAAATTCTGTGGTTTGTGTTTCTCCACAAAGGGAATTGATGTCCCTGTCCTTACCGAACACAAGAACTGTCTTATTCTTTTTCTTCCTATTTTCTTTATCTCATTCCACTGAGTGAGGTAACTGAGCAGCTGGGTGGGATTTTGGCTTTCAGCCAAAGCTAGCCCACCACAGATTTATTTTATTTTAAATGAAAATTAATCTAAAATACCTATTTTGGTTCTCTCATTGTTGTTGCTTGTGCTTTGGGGAATTTGCAAATATTCAAATAATTCCAGCTAAAAGAAGACTACTCTTAGTTTGGGATGTTTTGCATTTGAACAAAAGCATTCCCAAAAAATTGACCCTGATGGATAAAAAAGAAAGTTCTTCAAAGACATCAAGTGAAATTAAGTTACTGAAAATGTTTTGTTAAGCTTTGGATGAGCCCCTTGGGGAAATTTCTAAGCAAAGCTTCTGATGCCTCCATGTTCTCTACAGGTTAAAAGAAAATTTAGAATTGAATTTAATGCTCTTTGAACCTAAAATCAATACAAACGCAGAATAACACAGCAGTGAAAAAGTGATTTTAATTTAAAACAGAGAGCAGAATGCATCCCTGGTCATTTTAGATTTAGAAAAATTAATTAACTTTGACACAAGTACAAGTGAGCTGGCTCATTGCATGTCTTCTGAAGTCCAAGACAATCTTCTTAACAATCTGCTTAGTATAATTGGAGTAAATGGAGAAATACATTTGAAAATGTCAGAATTACAATCGATATAATTGACCAGAAAGGGGTAACAGCTTTGTTACTCCCTTATGCAGCCAATGAAATGCTCTATTTTAATGAGACTATCCCAGAGAGGTTTAAATTTAAAATTATAAGGAATATGTTCAGCAGCCTGCAGAAGGTGAGATGGAATCCCATTCAAATCCTGGAGTTCTCACTGCAGACAGAAGTTTTGATGATAGACTTTGAAAAAAATAAGGTTCTTGTCCCAGTGAGACATTAACTGATCTCAATTACTTTAGAGCTAATCAGTGTTAAGGATGCTGAAAGTTAATAGTTTTTGCTGGAGTACCATGGCTTATCTACATTTCCCTGCTACTTGAAAAAAAAATTTTGCATGTTCTTTGTACTGAAGATTAACCTTGTAAATATTCATGCTTAGATGAGGAATGGAAATACAGGATGAAGACACATGAAGAGCTCTGACAGTCATGTAGTGAGCTTGAATATAGATTAGATGAACACTGTTTCAAAGTGAAAACTAAAGCTTAAAAATCCACAATTCCATCTTTCTTTTTTTTTATTTTTTTTATTTTTTAATCAGAGCTTGTTTTATTTTGAATAGCTCACATTAATAATTTCAGTTTTGGAACCAACCCTTATGCTCCAAGTAAAATTTCAACTGTTAACTATTAAGGTGGTCTTCTTAAGTCATTTTTGTCATGAAATGTATTGGTTTCTTCAACTGAAAATGTGCTACTTCTTCACACTGAATGAGCTAAAAACTCAAAATGAAAATGTCACTTTCATGCCAGATGTGCACAGGGTGGGTAGAGAACAATTTTGTGGAGACATTACAGCTTGCACCGAAATTTCTTAGAACTGAAAACAAAAATGCCTTAATTTGCTCCCCCTCCTGCCTTGTTATACCTTCATAGCTACCTTCATACTGAAAGATAAGTGGGATATCTTCCCTTCCCTTCCCTTCCCTTCCCTTCCCTTCCCTTCCCTTCCCTTCCCTTCCCTTCCCTTCCCTTCCCTTCCCTTCCCTTCCCTTCCCTTCCCTTCCCTTCCCTTCCCTTCCCTTCCCTTCCCTTCCCTTCCCTTCCCTTCCCTTCCCTTCCCTTCCCTTTTAAAAACTTTTCAAAACTTTTCAGAATTTTTGAACACTTTCAGTTTGGATGTCATCCACCTCTTCTTTGATTCCACAAGATGACTTTATCAGTCTCACTGTTTAATCCTTCTCCCCAAGCCTGCTCCAGTATCAGAGACTTTCCTGAACTTTGTACAAATTTAGAAAGCTCTTGAAGACTGTAAAGGTAGGAAAAAACTATAAAGGTAAGGATACGAAGAATTAAAGTTTAAAATAGGATTTCTGAAGTGGAGGTCTGCTAAATTAGTGGTCTTTGATCAGTTATTAACCTGAGTTCAGGAAGAAAATTCATGAAGTTTTGAAATACTGGGTACAAGAAATATATGTAGCAGCTGAAACTTTTTAAAGTATAATCCACAGAATAATTTAGAGCGTGGCCAATGTCCCTAGTAGCAGTGATGACATTTTAATCTTTGGCAAAATTAAGGAAGTATGCAGGCAAACTTTTGGGATATTTGACTGACTGCCTGACAGCTATTAATCTAACGTTTCACAATGCCAACTGAAATTGAATGAAATAATGCTGGCTTTTTCCCCTCAGAAAACTTTATAGAAATAGACATAAAAAACCAGAAAACTCAAAAGAAGCTCAGCATATGTATTGCCAAATTTCTTTGCATACAGCCCAACATTCTGTGGGAAAGGTACCTTAACACCACTTCTCATCTGATGAGCTGAGGTGGAGCCTCCTTTTTCTAAGCCAGGAAAATCACCGAAGTGTGATTTCCTTTTGTGAATCTGTCTCCTCACGTACCTTAGCTGAACCTGCTAGGGACTTCTATTCATGATCACTTCTACATTTTACCAGACTTTTTCCCACTGGCTGCTGATATAAATTAGTGTCTGCCTCCTGGTTCAGTCTAAGTAAAATATCATGTGTGAACAGCAATTCTTAATGATGACCAGATGTCAGGATCTTAAACTCTGACATCTTTCTTAAGACAATCTTTGAATACTGACTGACTCAAACATCATTTCCCTCCCTATCTTTGGGCAAACCACTTGGGGCAAGAACCCCACCATAAAACCCAAACAAACAAAACTCCCCGTGCACTAATTTTATCTGTCCAGTTTAGGCAGAGCTTGAATTTCCAAAACTTTTTAAGTCCTCATGAAAGCTAGAGAGAAAAGTAAACCTACGGTACATTTTATAATCATGCCATAAATACCTGAATCTGGTAACTGACCATCTTAGGTGGAAAAATTGTTGAAGAGAAATACAAGAAGATAGTCAGGTACTACCCAAAGAATCTTCTGCTCAGATTCAAACAACCCGTATTTTATGCTGATTCTGCCCCCTTCTTATAGAAAAAACCAGAAGGGAACTGGGTATATGAGTAAAGAGCAGCTCACATTTCTTCAAGATGAATATTGTTTAGATGGACAGACTTGAGACTCTACAAAACTGCTCACTTCAGCAAGTAAACACAGAATTGTTCACCTGAAGGAATCAGGCAGACTTGAGAGGAAATGCTTTTCTATAACCTGTTTGAAGTGACTGTCTTTGGAAATAGTTCCCAGAATGACGTCTTAAGTTTTAGCTTTCTTATTTTCCAGATTCTGTACTGCATTAGTATATAACTCTGAACTTCATATGAAGTTTTATCTAATTCTCTTCACAGTTTAGTTGGACAAAATCCTTTTCCAGCCTGAGAACCAATCATCAGCAGCATCAGGCCCAAAAAGTGTAAACAACAGTGAGCTGAGAAGAGTAATCTAAACCTAATACGGTATTTCTATTACTTCTGTCCTTTTCCTTTTCCAGCCCTGCATTTTTATTGAAGACAAGCAGCTCTGAATGCATATATGAACTTAAAAGTTATTCCCCACATAGCAAAAGATCTATGAAAACTCCTGAGCCTGTGCCTCTGATCTTGATTCCAAGAAACAAGTGGCATCATTATTATGTATTGTCACTCATCATAAACTGTGAGAATGCTTTAAGATGAAAATAGATGCCTTTTTTGCATAATGAAGGACCACCAGTATTTCTTACTTGCTTTGTATGGTTTTACATACACAAAGTTCTTCCATATCCTTAATAGAAGCAATTATATCATATTATGATATTTTAGTCCTGGAACCAAAATGTTACCAGTTCAAATCCTGCTTAACATTTATACTCAATGCAATATAACTGCTCTGAGTTTTTTTATATTCGTGTAAAAGTCTAATTATATTCTTCTTAGTATATGTGTTGACACTATTATTTATAGTTAAATTAAAAATCCTAATAATAAAAGCCAGTGATCATAGCAAAGCTTGCTGTTAGTAGCTGCCCAGACTGCTAGAATTGTGGTCTGTTATGTTCATCATGCAATGGAATAATGTCGTCATTAGGAAGCTCTTTCCCATATAAATAATGAATTATTTCAGCATTATGGAATTGTTATTGAAGATCTTTTATACTGCCATGTGTAACATAAAGATAATATTAAAATAATTTAAGTAAAAAGTAATTCTCACCCTGAAACAAATTATTCAAGAGGATTTAGTAAATAAAAGATTATTCATGAAAAAAAGTCCATTTAGAATTTCTCAGGTTTGGCTATTTTCTCCAAACATGTGGTCTGTTTTGGAAAGCCTTATATTTCTCTTCAGACAGTGAAATCTATAATAAAGAAATTAAGAAGAATCAACTGGACAAAATTGCAAATTTCTGCAAATTAACCATCCAATTTCCAGTCGCAGAAGATTTAGAAAGTTGCTGTGCTCTCAGGTGCCTGAAACATGGTAATTGTTGCAAGGGGTTAAACATCCTCTGCATTGAAAACCACAGATTGGAAAGGATCTTCTAAACTTCAAGGAGAGGCCACCATTCAAAGAATAAAGGTTTGCAGGACTGATAATTCCAGAACAATGTCTATGGCTTCCTCTGCTGAAAGAAGCAATTCCTATTCGAAGAATATCACAAAGTTACATACCATTCAGTTAAAGCCATATAGGAAATACCAAAAATGTGTGATAAAATACCTAACAAGGGAGGCAACTCTGAAACCTCCAGTGTTGCACTTCTGTAAGGCTTTCAATCCACAAATATCAGATGTGCATTGTGACTGACCCAACAGAAAGGGTGTGACTTGAAGTCCACCATGGACTTTAGGCCAAAATGATGGAAAGTTGTGTAAGCAGTGGCTGGACATTCAACACTTTAACTAGGAGGTTCTGGTCAACAACAGTCTAACCAACAACCTGATTAACACTGCTGTTTAATTAAGAAAGCTAAATTCATCATCTTTCAGTTTTTTATTCCAACATCCTCTTCATATAGAGCACATGAATTTAGGAGAAGCATAATAGAACTGCATTTGTGCCGAAGGACATGATAGAGACTACAGTAATTTCACAAATATAAGCCGCACCTTTTTCATTGAAG
>VRYO01001681.1:15674935-15724325 GCA_009812075.1 Sialia sialis | reverse complement strand
TTCCTTTGGGATGAGACTTCAAAGTAGTTCCTGAAAGAAATGTAGTCCAGCTAAGTCTAAATATAGAATTGTAGCTCTGACCTTTACATGTGAATTTCTATGCTTTTATTTTAGACTTAACATCCTTGCAAGGGTAGAGCAAGTTGGATTTATTTCAGGGGTCAAAAATAAGCAAAAGAAGTTGATATCTGGAAATCAAAAAGAGAAGACAATCAATCCAACACAAAGTTAAAATATAAATAATAGTGACCAGAAAACATCTAGGATTAAAGACAAGGGATATGTGAGCACAAGGTGATCAGGGAACTGTAGAGAGCCCGGGATAATAGGTTTATGTCCTTCCAGCAAGTTGCTTTCAGGTTATATGAAATTCCCATATGATTCTGATGGAGGTATTGTTCCACCTGATTTACAAGGTTCTCCTACATGAGATAAAGGTAAAACTAAACCCTGTGGGGAAGGAATAAAAAACTGATAATCATTCTTCACATTCTTTACCACGCCGGTGTTTTCTCTTAAGCAGGAGAAGCTAAAATTAGTGTTATCCATATTACAACTCATAGTCAAAAAAAAGGCACCCCAATTTCATGGGAAACTGAATAATTGTAATCACTTAGATTTTTTGAAAGAGCTTTTAATATCTTTTACATAGGAACTCTATACAGAGCCCCTATTTTGTAAATGGCTGTAAGCAAGGAAATGCACAGACAGCTGACCAGGGAGGAGATGTAAAGGTTAATTTATTTGAATTACAGAACTGGGGGAAAAAATTCTCCTACTTCTCACATCCTCACAGCTGCCTCCTCTTGCACTATCTCAAAAGGTAAGTTGAAATAGGGTAACAAGAATTGTTTTTAGGAAACCAAATAAAAAGCTACTCAGTTTTCCTTCAGTGTGGAGACTTCATGAACACAATTTTAAAAAATCAAACTAGCAGTTTTAAACATATCAAGTGATTTCTTGCTTTAGTAGATGCTTTACAGATTTCACAGAAGGTGCAGATTTGCTCCAGTGCTGCTTTTTCTTTCAGAGTGAAGGAATTTCAGACTAATCTCTTAATATAGAAACTCTCTAGAAATTTCTTTATATCAGTTATGTTCCCCTTGTCTGCTAAGTGCAAACAAATACCCAGATCTGTTATCCTCCTGTGATTTCAGTTGTGTTCTTTGAAATGACGTGCCAACACTGTGAGTGACATATCCATCCTCTGGTAATTTGTCATTGATAGATTATTCTTTAATTAAAGTTTCAAGATGGATTTTCTTGTACTTGGGAAAAGCAGCTTTACAGTTTTATCTGGAGGGATAAGGTAACAGTGCAGATCTATAAATAAATGTCATTTAACAGAAAGATACAGAAATACACATTTTTATATATTGCAGTCACATAAATATTTGTAACACCTTTATCTTTGTTAAATACATAGAGAATAATTTTAACCCCAAAATTTAAACACTTTCTTAGACTAAAAATACTGATGCAAATCAATATATGTTTCAGTAGACTGGTGCTGGTGCATGTCTGTTCAACACACTGCTATCTGATCCCATGACTTGTAACGTTAATAACAAAATCAATCAAGTGCCACAAAAGTGAATTGAAAGACTGGCCAAATTTGAAAATAGAATTAAGAACCACAGAACTGATTAGCACTGCATAACCTTGAGACCACTTGGACTCCACAAAGGCTGCAATTTTTTATTTAGAGAGAGACTCATCGAAGTATTTTTAGACCATGAGAGGGTCAAAAATCATCATAAAATAAGGTGGAAGACACACTTGTTTAAAAGATGGAGGCAGTAAGAGATATAGGGCCATGGTTTACATCTCCCTAACATAAAAGAATTTGAACTCATGTCTCCCAAGACAAACAAGCAAACCAACAGGTCTCCAAAACTCCCAAAAAAAGAAATAAAAAAACAGTAAAACAAGGGGAGTGATACAGATACTTTTCAAAATAAGGGGCTAGGTGACCTAAGAACTGAGACCATGTTGACTTTCTTGAGTTCTGCATTTTCCCACACATCCCAGCCAAGCACTTCTTAACAAAGGAACACTTTTCCAGTGAATTCATTTCTAAGTAGCAGCTCGTTTTCTTTCTGGCTTTTTTTTCCCTTGCCTGTCGCAAGGTGATGAGTTGGGAGTGAAAGAACTGGCAGATTTTCTCTTCACAGACAGGTGATTTAGGGGTATTATTTCTATTTTCAGTATACTGTGAATCACACAGATTTGGAGTGCAAGGTTTGCACAAAATGTAATGAGTCAAAGCCTTAATAAATATTTACATCTCTAGTGCAAAACTAAATAAACTATAGGTCCAGAGTACTGTACCCTTTCATTAAAAAATGTAAACTAGCCCCCACAGGACATGCAAGCTTCTCACACATCATATGAAATCCAACACAAACATTCAGGAGCAGTAGTATGCTTTGCAATATTTATTAAACTTGCTCCTTTATCCTCCCTCCTTATGATGCTTCTAATAATGTATTATAAGGCAAAAGATTATTTGGTTTGTGTTGGCTTTTTTTAATGAAAAAGTCACAAAATATGTACCGTGAAGACATGAGAAAATTGCATAGTTGTTAGGAGAGAGTATGGAACCTATAATGCAACACAACATAATTGGTGTGCAAGTTAGCTTCCTTACTGATTTCTGTCAATATCCTAATTCATATCTTGGTTCTCTCCAGCTTCCTTCAGCAATTTTGTTCTGCACAGAAAGTGTTACATTTGTCAAAGGTTAATAAATAAATAGTGGTTAATAAATAACTATAGCATGCTTGTAGTTATCAATAAGTTACTAACATTCAATAATGAACTATTTATTAAAACATGTGTTCATCTGCTCCTAACATTTTAATTAAAGTCTGATTTAGAAATAATCCCCAAGAAATTACCTATTCCCATTTATGAGGTAGTCTTAACTCTCTAAGGTGTTTATGATTTCCAGAATTCTGCAACCATGCTCACTCTGTTTAGGATATCAAAAATATATTAAACCCATATTCTTTTGTATTTTTGCCTGGTTTCCTTTGTCTGCTCACACCTCTCCTTTTCACCATCCTTTTCTCAACATTCATTGTGCTTCTTCAGCCAAAGACCCCACTTTAATTTATACTCACCTCCTTATCCACACGTCATTCCATTCTGGTGAGACTATATCATTTTTTGCTGGAGACAGAAGAAAAAAAAAAAGCTATGAAAAGGGGAGAGTGTGGGGGGTGGTAAAGGAAGAAAATTAAAAATGTGTTTTATATTATTGGACTATTGCCAGCAGCACAAAACAGTTTACAACCTGGCCTGGTAGCAGTCTGAAAAGGGTAAGCTTCAAGCACAGTCTCCACATTAGAAATAGGTATGAAAACAAATTTATATTCATAAAACATACAAGATCATGCTCAAGATGTTTTAAATCTTTTTCTTTAACCAGGGAGCAGCAATGCTTAAGTTACCCTTTTCTTCATGAAATGTGTAACGGTGCTCTTTTAAGACATGCTGCATTGTAATTACTGCCTTGCTACTGCAGTGTACTTCAGGGAATTGTAACTCACTGAACAAAGGTATCTTGCTTTTAGTTGCTGAACAGGCAATTAGCTTTCCCCAAAATGGCATTTTCATATCCCAGCAGCCCCATGAAGCACGGAAAAAAGTCTATACATCATATCTTGAGCTCTCTCCTGTTTCATAGACTCTGAGGTTCCTTTCACACATGCTGCTGATCTGCGTTTGTCAGTGAAAAATCAGAATAACAAAGCAGCATTCCAATCCCTCTTGTCACTTGTCATATCTTTCCACCAAAGGAAATTTGCACTGATCAGCTGTAGCAATTTGGGAGTATTCAGCCTAGATGCTTCCTCTTTCCTATCTTTTACAAGGAGGTACAGGGCTGTGTGTGCTTGGGGAGAATTGAGCCTGCGTCCTAGCACTGGATCCTGTAGATCCCCAAACTTTCATAATTTTGAGAGAAGCTTCCTTCATGAGCATTGCTCCTACAAGTATTTCCTGCAAAACATCAGTGGAGTTTCAAGAAAAAAGAACATTACAGATTTGTCACCCCTGAATAAAGGTGAAATTCAGAATATTTATTCTGACAAACTAATGGTTAAATCCAAAGGAAAATATTACAAAACCAAAAATAGTGCAGAAAAATCTCCAAACCCTGTCACATCTCCTTGCTGTCTCCTAAGATTTCTTGATGGTATTCTTTGGGAGGGAAAAAGTCCTCCACACCTGACTCCTACCTTTTAAAACTGACCTTTAAAATGAACATAGGAAGCTGGTGGCATAGCCTTCCTCAGCCCATCTGCTTTGCTGCAGGGAGCATCTATGTGTTCTTTTCCTTTTATCTATGGTAAAACTTCCCCTCCTAGATTTCCTTTCTCAGCATCCTTTGCTCCACTTTTTCATGAAATGTGGGTTTTAGATTTGTTCTGAAATTGTCAAAGTACTAATCCTCCTTCCTTGTTCTTCAAGATTGGTATCCAAGACACATAATGCAGTTCTAGCGAAGAGGATTCTTTATTTTTGTGAAGGATGTACAGTCCCATGCCATTCCTCAGTCTCACATTCTTCATATTCATAGTGACTTTCATACTGAGTTCAGTCTTTTCCAGAACTCTCACTATGGAAGGAATAGGATCATCCCCTATATAAGTGTCCACAGGATTGTCTTGACTTGCCTACACCATGGACTAGGGAATTTAGGGTCAACTTTGGCTCTTTGATCTTAAGGAGAGCCACAGCTGTGTCTATGGAGCCTTTTGATAAGGAGAAAAAAAAAACAACCAAAAAAAGTCCACAACTGTGGAACATTTCAGAGTTCTTCAAGAAGTTTTTTCTTGTTGTAAGGGAGCATTTTTTCAGTGAGAATTTTCAGTCACTGCCACAACCTCCCCAGGGATGTGGTAGACTACCCATGGCTGGAGGTCTTCAAGGTGTGATTGCACAGTACTCAATAATCTCATCCAGGCTCCCTTTCCTATAAAAGATTGGACAAGAGGATCTTTCAAGGTGCCTCCCAGCCTGGGCTCTTCTATGATTCCATGATTCCATAGGATTCTGTGAGTAGCAAAGGGAGTGGTTTTAAAGATTTTGCTTTTCAATTTGGAACATCGACAACTGTGCACCAAGAGAGGAAATACATAACAGCTATCATCACATTACCTAAATTGTCCAATTAGAATATTAAAGTGTTCATCCTCACAGAATAGACCTCTTTCAGTTCAACAGGTGAGCTAGTCCCCTTTTATTATACAAATGCCATTTAACATTTTTACACTCTTTTTGATCTTTAATATTCTCTATGGGACATTCTTGCACACATGCCTGTATTGTAAGTCCAATATAATCCATTAGACCTTACATTTATTGTTAGTTTTCAAAGTGATATATCAGAATACCTGTTATTCTCACTCTCTACAAAGCCAGATGTGTAAGACAGATCATTCCCCATCAGTGACACAGACCCAGCTGAAGCAATTCCTTCAATTTCCCTACAAATTTATATCAGCATAATTAATCAAGGCAAGTAAAGGAGCATCATTTGAGATCAACTTCCTGAATTAAGAGGAAATTATTTTTTTTTAATAGGGATTATTCCAATAAATATTTCAGGGGAAAATTGTGATCCTGTCTAACAAAAATTATTGTGCCACTTTCTGGCTATTCCAGTGTATTCCAGATTTCTGGGAGGCTTGGACAACAGCAGGCAATTGCCATCAAGAAAGCAGCAACTCCTTTTAGGCTCTCTGCAAAGTGCTGATGTGTCCACAGACTTGGTGAACAAAAATCTTGCTTTCTGTACAGCTGAAGCAAGCTGTGTCAACAAGACAGAATTTGAATTATTACATGCTGCTGCTACAGCTATAGAAGCAGAAGAAGGGAGTAGATGATTATGGCACAGAGCTTGTGGTTAGGGAGGGAGTAATAGTAGCTCTTCAGCATTAGTTGTTGATGGAAAACATCTGCTTCCTTTCCCATCCCCATGAAACAGGCACTTGGGAAATGTTCCCTGATGGTATCTCTCTGATCTGGGTCGTTCCTCTACTTGGAACTCTTATGCAATGCTTGGATCCACTGAGAAATCATTAAATACCAGAATGGAAAGCAGATAAGGGATCCTGCATTCCTGCATGGTGCCTGACGTGTGGCACATGGCCTCCAAGTGTGTGATGCCAGCCCCTGCTGCTGCAGCATGGGCACAAGGGGCCCTTTATTCTTCCCTGGGGCAGCAGTGGGGGAAATCCAGACTCCCAGGCTGGTTCTATCAGAAGCTGATACTATTCATCTTCAGCTGCAGCACACTGAGCTCAGAGTTAACCAGCCCTACATCATGAGAGGGACAGGAATGTCACACATGATTCTGGGCTGGGGCTTTATTTTCTACTGATTACAAATATCCCTTTTTTGTTTTTCCCAGGCACATGCTTTCTTTTCAGGACTAAAGCTCGTTCATGTTCTTCAAGGTAAACCACACAAAAGTATCATCGTGCAAAACCTGTAAGGAATGTGATGCAAAGGAGTGGTGGTTTTGCTTTGCCATCATGTTTTCAAAGTTTGCCACCAGCACATTTAATCCACCATAAAATAAAAAATAAATTATCCAGGTCATGAAATAATGACTGAAAGAGAATAAGGATAGTAGAGGAGAGGCAATTTTTTATTTTGAATCAAAATTTAACCAAAAGGATGGCAGGATTGTTTTCATGGTCTCATAAAGCAGTGCCTGAAAAGGAAGAATGGGGGCTTTCCATCTAAAAAATTTCTGATTTCAGAAAGTGTGAATACAGAACAGTTCCCTAGCCAGTGTATTAATCACTTGGAGTCTGAAGTGAGATATATTTGTATATATAAACTATATATGAACATGCACATATAGAGAGAGCATATACTCTTACAGATAGGAACGTTACTGAGTCTTACAGATAAGCATGAAGGAAGATAACAAGCCTTTCTTTTATATTCCTTAATGATAGACATACAGGATTTTTATTTTTTTTATTGTGTGAGTTTATATGTAATTAGTAGATAAGTGAGGTGAAGGAGATAACAGTTTTATTTCAAGGTGCCTTTATTTTATGTGTGTAGAATGTATCAGTGTTAAAATGGCTGCATATAATTGAGCATTTTATTCACATTGTGTGTATGTCAGATTGGTTACTGTAATTGTGTTCAAGTCTCAAAGCAACTTGGTTTAAAACCTATAAGGACTGTAGTAAAATAAAGCAGGAAAGCAAGTTTTAAAAGTTTCCCCAGACATTGGTGGACTATGATAAAGCATCTCTTCATAGCTAAAGCATCCAAGCATTATGCTTCATAAATCCAAATCTGTATTACTCACATTTATTTACAATATTTTGGGAGAAACCTGGCACCGTACCAGAAATACAGTTTAAAAAGCAATAAATGTCAGAGAAAAAAATCCCTTCTGTCATCAAGTGATAAAAGAAGAGTTTGCTAAATACATGGTGATGAATTAAAATATTACTAGTAAGACAGAGCCTATACATAATCTTGGAATAGAAATTCTGGAGATGAAGAGATACTGTAGCACAAGCTAGCTGTTCTGTAAATAACAAAATAAAACACTGCAATGAGCAATCTGCTTTCTCTTAATGGAGACAATTGGAAATTCTCATACTGCATTTATTTATTTACTTTGAAAGGACATGATTTCTTTCATTTATCTTTAAGCATTTAGGAATATTAATAAAAATGCCTAAGGAAGGCATCAGAGGGAGATGGATTTGAAGGAGCAGGTTCTGAATCTTATTCTGTTCCTTGGTCTGTGACAAATCAATTTAAAACCCCTGATCTGGCTTCCCTGGTACACAGAATGGGATAACAAAGCCAAGAATTTGTTCCCCTAAATACAGGATCATCTCTCTTGATTCAGTGGGACTGTTGCTCACTTCTATTGTTCACTAAAGTCTAAATCCACAAGAGTATTCCAGGGAGAAAAACCTCAAGAAAACTGAAAAGCTCAAAGCTGGGATTCCAAAAATTTCTAAATCCTATTCCTGAAGTGTTGCTAATGGAAAAGCAACTCGGCAAAACTGCACTGACTCCTTGTGTCCCACCACAACAAGGGTTGTGATGTGTGGCAGGGAATGCTTTTGCCCAACAGCATAGCAACAGAGCACTTATCCATGATCCAGGACACTTGGATTAAGTGTTTTCCACTCACATATTTGAATACATTTCTACCATTTAAATATGTTTTTCATCTGTGACACAAAGGTGTCAGCATGTCATTACTACTGTTAAAGTACTACATATAGTATATATATATATATATATATATATACTATTTTAGAATACATAAACCCCAGGCCCTGTACTTCAAAATCTTAGGGGGAAAGTCAGAAAAATGTGGATAAATACACTCGACAGCCAGCCACAGGACCTCCTCCTGAACGTGTTGGCAACCTCAAGTAAGAAGGCTGTCAGCTTTTACGAGCCCTGTTTTGATGTGGCCTGGCTCAGGAGATCACATGTGAGGCAGCTCCCCTGCTGAAATTGTTTCAGTGTGCATGAAATAATTGAATCCTCACAAGAGAGAATAAGAGATCATTTAAAAAGCGCAGAGGGACAGTTGAGAAGTAGTCAAGACTGGTGTTCCAGTGTGTACTAAAACAGAGTAGCTAGAAAGCACTTGAAGGAGTGTTTTATGGCCCAATAGGTTAGATCCACATTTGATTATGCTAAAACGTGTTCCTGTATTTCGGGAATTCAGAACAAATGCTTTTATTGTTAG
This sequence comes from Sialia sialis, assembly GCA_009812075.1. Taxonomy (NCBI): domain Eukaryota; kingdom Metazoa; phylum Chordata; class Aves; order Passeriformes; family Turdidae; genus Sialia; species Sialia sialis. The sequence continues at coordinate 15,715,567 of VRYO01001681.1, read as the reverse complement.
ATAGACAGAGAAAGCCATCTCTTCATCTGTGTTTTATCAGAAAGGGCTGGATTTAAACACTCAGTACTTATCCCACTGATCAACATTTCAGTTTCTAAGCTTCAGCTTCTAAGTGTCATATGCAAGTTAAATTAATGAATTATGCAGAACAAAAGAATTGCTCATTTGTTAGCCTAAGATGGTAGAGTATGAACTCTCACTGGGCCATACCTGATATTATTGATTCCAATGAAAAAAAGGACTTACTGCCCTAAGCAACCACAAATCAGGAATATTTTCCAATTCTTTTCTTATATGAACAGTTTCTGCTGCTGCCACAAAGATATTATTGGTGGACAACAGGGAAAAAAAAAGTCTGTGTGGTAGTCAATGTCAAGCTGGCTCTCGTAAGCTATCACACTCCATTAAGATGAAGGATACGCTGAAAAAATATACACTCCCACAAGGTAATATAAATGCCCATAGCCAACAGGATCAAAAATTTGGCAGCTTTTACACTGACACTTCTGATACCATAGAGAAGGCTGCTTTGACAGGCATTGCCAAAGCCCTGTCTCATGGCAAAAGAAACAGGACAAGGAACTGGGACTTTTTTCAGACATGAAAAAGCCATTTCATTTCCCTAGAGGTGTTACAGAAAGCTGTTAGAGAACATTGATTACTTTAGCACAATGGAGGCCTGAAGGATAATCCAAAAAGCAGACATGGGTTTGGAGAAAGATCCTAGAATGCATAATTTCATCAAGGTAACCATCAGAGAGCAACTTGAAAAGTCAAAATGGAAAATTATGGCTTTTACCTTATGAAGTGATTCAACACCTCTAGTGTTGATAGGAATAGGGTTGGGTGGACAGAGGAAGTTATAAAAGTCAAACTTAAATTATATATGTAAACCTTTAAAAGAAAATATTATGTAAAAATTTGGGTGGAAGAACATTATGGTTAGAGAATTTTTTCCAGCACCTAAATGCCAAAAAAATGTAGCCATTTTTTAAACAAGGAAGTAACATTCAAATAGTTTAAGAAAAAATTGCATTTATGGCTGTTGATGTTTATTCTTCTTTTCTTCTAACAGATCATTAAGTCATAACACAACACATTTCTGAGTCTGCCTTGATCTACAAAGATGCAAAGACTATGGGAATATTTGGAAAAACCTCCATCGAACACTGGTGGGCTGTTGTCTTTACTTGCCTAATTTCCTTAAATTCTCCAAAATACTGTGACATTATTCCCCTTTTTTTTCCCAGCAGGGTAAGGCAGACCTCAATCATAAGTGAATGTGAGGGAAAGGGCTTGTGACATCAAGTTCAGTGAATTTCTACACCTTCAAATGAGAGCATCACACAGCTGGATATCAGAGCACTCTAAATATTAACTTAGCACTACTGAAAGACAGCTATGCCTTGCAAGGATGTCTTTAAAGAGAAAAACACTTTTCTGAGCCTTCCTTTTTCATCTGTATAGTAAAACTTCCATTAGAAAGAATTCTTTCATTTTACTGGCTTCACTGTGCAATGTTTGAATACAAAAAGTTTTTATGGCTTTATCAAAAATCCTCAAGTTATACTCCAAATAATTAAAAAAACAAAACAAACAGAACAATCACTCCCACAACTCTCTTTAAAATACATAAATATAAATATATATATATGCTTGTGTATACTGAAGGCCTTTCTCTCAGTGTAGCTGAGATTATTTCTTTAACTTCATTTACTTGGCATCAGTTATGTATACTTTCAATGTTGTCTTCAGAGAGGAAGATTTGGTTTTGTTTGCTTCTTTAAATTGAAAAATCCATTTCTATTTTCCTTCTGGGAAAGATGGCTGGAGAGCATTAATCTTTGAGCAGAGATAAATTATAGGAAAAGTAATAAAAACAAACAAAATAGTAAATTGTGTGGTGTACACATCAAGACTTCTTTTCACCTTTTCTCCTTACACAAAGAAGGCACAGCTAGTGAAAATGGAATTGAAATAGTGAAATTATTGGTATGGTTAGAAAAGGTGACTAAGCCTTGTTCCTATACAGTTTCCTATTGCAAGTTCTTTTGCTCCACTCTTTGAAGCAATTGCTTCTGAACACTTTTCTATACAGGACATCAGGCTCCATAAACCTGTTGGTTTGCATCAACATTTGATATCTGTTGGACTTTTTTAAACCAGCTGATGTAGGTTTTGTTCCTGTAAAGTCATGCACAAAACATTTTCTCCTAAATCTACCTAAATTTCCCTCTGCTCCCCTTGAGCAGACTTACATTCTTTTAGGCAAGTTCTATGGCACAGTTAATGCCATACATTAAGATCATTTCAAGTGTTTGAATAAAGTCACACTTACATATTATCAGTGACTGCATTTTTGTTAGATCTTTGGCAGAACTTGAAAAAAATACTAAATTACTGGGAGAAAGCTTTTGCTTTTTGTGGTCTGAAGATCGATAGCAAATTAAAAAAAAAAAAAAAAGACAAGCTGTGCCTATGCTGGAGTTGTAATTTAATGTATTGCTAACATCTGCTTCCTTTGCATGACTAGGCACACTCACATTTTTATTTGTTCTCTATTACCAAAATGTTCAATTTTTTGTATGAACAATGTGTTACTGTCACATTTAATATAGAAATCCTGCATGAAAGAGCTCTCACACATGTAGGTTTAATTCTTCCAGCCTCCATTCCCTCTGAAGGGCTATGAACCCACTTCTCATGCCTTGCAGGTGAAGGTTTGAATCAGTATATGTGAGTATATATATGTGAGAGCAGATGCTCTCATGCCCTCTTCTTGTGATTGTTCCATTTTAATATTAAATATAATATTAATATTCCATATTCAGTAGAGCAGAAGGAGGTGAACAAGCACCTGAACAGAAACGTGACCCTACATGTTTACTCTCAGGGTACTTGCCTAGGAAAAGGACATGCTCCTACTCTTCCTGCTACAATCCATACTTAAAATGCTTAAACTTGTGCTGGCATTTCAAGAGGAACCTAGACTTCTTAGCAAACACTCTCATAACAAGGCACAAGCTGTGCTTACAGCCCTTCATCTCTGGTTCTCTCCACACAACTGTTTCAGCAGGAAGGAAGAAGAATGAAAAGTACAAGAAGGATCAGGGCTTAAAGTCTTGTGTAGAGTCATTAATTAAACATATCCAAGAAGAAAGGAAATATTCAGACATCTAAACTTCTGACAAGTGGAAGCATGCAGCAATGGCTAAGCCACAGAGGAAATGAGGGTCAGAATAGGAGGAGATTTGTTTTTTTCTTGCTTTGCACAAATACAGGGTAGAAGTACCTTCTAAGGAAGAGCCTCAGCCAGTGAGAGAAGTGAGGACAACTCAGTGTTTCAATTCCACTGGGCTTTAAACTAGGATAAACATGCAGATAGTTACATGTCTTAAGAGTCCTTAGGTAGAATTCCATGAAAATTAGCGAGCTCCTGATGCTAAGGATGCAGCAGAGTGGGGGTCGCTTGATTATCTAAACTTTACTTCAGGTAATGATAGGTCTAAGCACTTAAGATGAGTAAGGACCTGCTGGCAAAGACCAAAGCCATGCTTATGTCACCATGCTTCAAGTCAGGCCAGCAGGATGCTCTGGGCTCTCAGCTTCAGCCCTGCCCAGGCTGTTCCCGCTGCCCACAGGGTGCTTCAGTGCCAGCTGTTTTCCAAGAGCAAGGATATGCAATCCCCAGCTTGGAGTCAGCTCCAGCTCCACTTCAGCAAATATCAGAAGACCTGAGAGGTTTTATGGATCTGGTCCAAGTCACAAGAACATAGAGACTGGTCACAATACTTCAGCCTCAAATTGCAGGTGACAAAAAAAACCCCAAAAAACCCATCAACTTTACCATCCCTAAAGTTTAAAGTTATTGAAAATCTGAACAGAAGCTGTAATTATGAGTTAAAACCTCAAAAAATAATTGCATTAAATAAAAAAAGACACAAACCCTGTGTTCTCCCCCAGTTGCTCTGTTTGTCAGCTTTGTGACTAAGCTCTCCAGCACCAAAAATGTGGGCAGTATCTTGCAGATGAGTCAATTGATTTGGAGGTCAACATAAAGTCAAACATCAGCCTTTCAAAGGCTTCTTCACTAACCTCTTTAGACTGCCTACAGCCTTATGTTCAAAACAAGTGATCAGCACAGCAACAAACCCTTAAAGTAAATGGAGGAGTAGCACTGTACATTTAATATATGTCTAGACAATAGCCACAGTGTTAGTTTCTGAATTACAGCATAACAAACAGGGGCATATACGGGTTAATTAGTAATAAAGTTGAACTATTAAAGCAGATCTCAGTTAATTCATTGGTTTTCAAAGTATTTTAGGCTAGATGGATTCTAGCCAAGGCTCCAAGCTTATGAAACAGTGATTCATGGCTAATAAGGGCAAATGCCCTAGAGATACGAATATTTGTTACCCCAACATGCTGACCTTTTCCCAAAGAGGCAGAAATTTAATTATCTCCTTTGAAAAGCACAATTATAGAAAAAGTCAAAACCTGATTTATATTCAGTTTCTGCATTTTTCACAGATAAATAAGTAGGGGAAAAGAGAAACTGAAAGAACATTTGAAAATAGCCAGAACCAAAGTTAATATATGTGTGTGAGTATATTTTGGGGGATTGAAGAAGATTTCTTCTGCTGCTAGTTTTGTCAGCTCTTTCAATTTTGGCTCACTTTAGGTCATAAGCCATATGACACAAACCTTTATTCACAACAAAGTCAAAACTCAGAAAACTGCCTTGTCTCTCTCTCTGTCTCAGCTCTGGTTTGGTTTATTCACTTCACTGGCCAGGTAAATAACTGGTCAGAGGGGTCAGTGATAGATCCCAAATGCAGAGACCAGACTGTAGCTGCCAGTCCCAGATTCACCACCAGAAGCTTTCAGCACATTCCTGCACTGGCGCATCTTTTACGGGCTGCAGCTTCAACTCTGAGTGCAAATGCCAAACAGAAAGAGGCTGTGGTCAAAAACTTAAATTCTTAGAAGGTTTACTCAAAGATGTATTTTTCATCTGCTTTATTGTATGGGGAATTTTCTGCATTACTTTTGTTCCTTGTACTAAGACTCCTCCAACAGCTAAAATCATGAGACTATGAAAATGTACGGATTAAGTCAGCAGTTGTCCACAGTTAAGCCATTTACATTAAAGCATTGCAAAAAAGCCTTCTTAATTATAAATGGCAAAAAAGCTGAATGCAGATTAGCTGACACACTTTCATCAAGTATGATTCTTTTACAGTGATCTGAGCTCTGATCTACTGTACTCACACAGGATCCCTGGGGCATCCATCTCCTGTAAAATCGTATCCTAATTTGCTCAGGTAATATTTTTAGCAATTTGATGTCTTCCTACCCCCTTTCCCACCAGTGAAATAAATCATATTGTGGTCATTAAGTAAACCCATTCATCCAGTTCCATTTGCTATAATTCTGCTTGCTACCGTGTAGCCTGGGGCTATTGATCAAGCATAGCATTCCCATCCAAGAGTGTGTATGTGAGCATGTGTTTAATTAGAAACTTAATTTATTGCAATGACAGCATGGAAACTTTTAAACACAGGAATTTTCAGCCCCATTTTCAGCTCTTAAAAACATACTTGCCTTGGTTGATTGCAGACCGCTTATTTCATTTATACCAAAAAAGATTTCCATGATTAAAATTAAATATGAAAATGTTTCATTCATCTATTTTTCATACATTCCCTTTATGAGTCTATAAGCCTTCCAAAGGTAGAACCAAAAGTTTTTTGAACGAGTTCATATCTTTGCTGTGTAGGACTGGAAGGCACTTCCAAACCCCTGCTCAGAGCAAGATCACCCTCAGAGTTTGCTGAGGACCATGTTGAGTTGGCTTCTTATCATCTCCAAGGGTGGAGATTCCATGGCATCTGTGGGCAAGCTGTGACACAGCCCAACCACAACCCTCACAAAATAAAGTGTTTTCTTCTGTGTGTGATTTGCTCTATTTCAGTTGTATAAGTCCTGACCTGTTTATAGGAGACATCAAGAAGAGTCTGACTCTGCCTTTTTAACCTCCTCTTCCAGGTTTTTATATCCATTATATATGTACAAACTCAATATATATTGGTAAAATCCCTGCTGAAGTCAAGATAAACAACACCCACTGCTTGCCCTTGTTTACTGAGCCCATCACTTCATCATGAAATGTTCTCAGGTTGGTCAGGCATGGTTCCCCTTCATGAATCCATGCTGGCTATTCCAAATCCAAATTTCCAATTGTTTGGAAATTATTTCTGAAAGGCTGAAGGGCGGCTGAGTGGCTTGTTGTTCCCTGAATCCTCCTTCTTGAAGACAGAGGTGACATGTGCTTTCTTCCAGGTCTCAAGGTGAAGAAGGCACTGAGAACGTCACTATCTTCCATGTGTCTTGTCAGCAGGTCCCTGTGCCATTTTTGCAACAGATCCACATTTTCCATAGTCATTTTTTTCCTGCTGAATTGTCTATAGACACCCTTTCTGTGGCCATTCAAATCCCTGATCCTGCTGAGCTTTGGCTGTCCCAGCCCTGTCTCTGCACACCTGGACAGTGTCTATATTCACCTCAGGTCACCTGCCCCTGCTTCTGTGCCTCACGCATCTTTTATGTTAGAGTTATCAAACAAGTCAGGATCTTGCCAGGATTCCTGACACCTTTGCAAAGCATGAAGGGGTCCAAAGGAGCTGTGCCCAGCTGACAGCACCATTTCAGAGCAGCAGCACGTTGCCATTTTCTGCCTAAAGCACTGAAGGCTGTCACAACCATTTATCTGGGGCACTGCAAGTCACATAACTATTATTTTTCCCCACAGGAATCCACCTCCTGGTGACTGTGAAGGCAGAGCCTGCTGTGGAGACCTCTCCTGTGAGGACACAGAGGCTCCCAGCTCTGTGCTGGAGGTCACCATCCCTCCCTGGTGGCCACAGCCCCTCTGGCTGTGCTGCAGGGAAGGCTCCAGCCTGGGAAGGATGCAGCCAGGGCAGGCTCAGGTCACTGCCTGCTGATCACCTGCAGCACACACATGAGCTGAATGACAGAGCGAGCAAAAGCGGCAGTGAAGCAGACAAATGTGATAAAAGATGCTGTGAGGGCAGCTTGAATGATTCTGTGAAGAGCAATGGTTTGTCATCGGAGTACTAAAACCTGGAAAAATTCACATTAGAGGGACGCAGGATTTTCCTCATTTCTTGGTTGTAACGTAGCAATCCCAAGGTCTATTGAACAGCTAAAACTGAGATTCCAATAGGCAAATTGAGCTTTCATAATTTTCATCTGGAATATCAGGACAAAACACCTCCCTCATGCCCTTTCAAAGGAGAACTTTCTCTTGCTCTCCCTCATTCATTCCAATTGTAAAGACCATACCTATTGCCTACATTTCCTACTTATTTCCTTCTAAAATTACACTTTTTCCCCGATTATTTTTGTATTAAACATGAACATACTTACTGCCAGAACAGAAAAAGCTCACTCCTCTCTTACAAGGCTGCAGCTCAAGTGCTTCTCCTAAGATTAAAGGAAAATCCCTCCTAGGTATGATTTGATTTGAGCATTAGCAAGATGTCTGTCAAGATATTAGATATAATTACAATTATCCAATATAGTACACACTCTTCTAATACACTATTTTATTATTTATTTCCAATATAGACTGTGTTTCATTAACTAATACTTCATTTCCAGTAACCAGAAGGTGCTCTCCAAGAAGCTGGTTAAGAAAAAAAGCAGAGATGACTTCAAGATCCATTGTCTTCCCAAGTAGCACATTCCTGGTCACAGAAGCTGGAGAATAGGGAGGAACAGCTTTTGCTCCTGTCAGGAATACCCTTCAACCTGATTTTGGAAATAAATAAGAATTGTACCAATTCCTCCATATCCCACATTTTGTCTCTGCAGGCTGCTTCAAAAGAGGAAAAAAAAAAAACAACCAAAAACAAGAAAGAGACTGACAGAATTTTTTTCTGTTCTGTTTCACTTTATGTTCAGTACTAGTAAAGTAATTTAGATGTGGCAAAGAAATGAGAAGGGCCTGTGTTCTCTGCTACAGTTTGACAATTTTATTAGTCATCTTCACTGCAAAATCCATATTTTTAGATGTTTAACATGTTTTTTCTAATCATAGGAAAAAGACTCATTGCAAAACCGTCAAGCACTACAGAGATTATGCTCAACGTCCTTCCAGTAGTTTGGTATTTAATATTTCCCTGAATGCATTCCAACTGCTGAGTGGAGTTGAGTTTTTTTAAGAACATATTAGAAAATACACAGACCTCTAATGTTTCCTCTCATGTGTTTGTTCCCAGCAATAATTGGATCAACTTCTTCTAACCTTTTTTGGGGGAGAGAGCTGTCTTTATCACATGAAACACTGTTTTCCAGTTTTCATCTCTCAGTTCTAAGTTACTCAGAGGTGCACATCCCTGACTGGGGCAGACACGGTAGGGCTGTAATGCTTTAAAGAATCAGTCCTTCCCTGTGGGGGTTTGTGTTTTTATAAGGAAGTCAGAGGTTTGAAAGCAGTGTTGTAACCAAGGACTCTAGGTTATGGAAAAAGTTAAGTCTGTTATACATTTTTCTATTTTATTACTCATTTTACTTCTTTTTACTTGCCTCATCCCTCACTCACTGGAGGCAGCTCTATCACAGGGATATCAACAAAAACTCATTTTTCTATCTCATTCTTAAAATACTCTTTTCTGCATTTCCTCTGTTTCTTCTCACTACATTAGATCTGTACCAGAGTTTTTGATTCCATGAGGTTTTTTACTTCTCTGTTGTTATTTGCAATTAGCTTAACAACTTATCACTCATCCACAGAGGCTTTAAACAATTTATATTTCAGTAGCTTTGCAGTACTTCCTCCAAATCCTTTTGCAAATTATTCTTTTTCTTTTTTTTTGTCCTCAAGAGTTCTTTGCTCATAAACACTGCCAGTCTATTTGACTTAATACATTTCTGATTGTATTAAATTGGAACATTTACATGTTAATACACCTGTATTTGTATCCAAAATCCATCCCTAATGATCATGGTACTTACCATATCCATTTTACTTAATAAAATTCAGTCTGAAGTTTTTCCTTGCTGAGTTGCCTGTAACACATACTGATATAAAAATGAGTTCTACATGAAACTCTAGTCCTCCTTATTAATGATTGAATAAATTATACAAATTAAAATTCCCTAGCTATCACTGCAGTCACTAATCTAATGCTCTCAGCCATCTCCGAGTATGCTTCCCTACCCTGAACCACAGGTGGTAAACACTTTTTCCTTCCCCCTCAATACTTCAATTTAAACTGAGTCCAAATTTCCACATTCCCCTTCATTTTTAATAATCCTCATCACAAGCTGAAAGGAGTTATTAACTCACAGTGCCACCTTTCCCAATTTTCCTTACAAAATATTCTGATGCAGAGGGTGTCCTCTGAATTCCTAATCTAGTCATGACAGCCCACACTACACAAATAATAATTGACATATCATTACCCTAAGTTTTGTAAACAGTATAAATAAAAATAAAAGAAATATTTACAACCATTGTCAATAGAAAGACTATTGAGACCTTATATAGATTTTATGTGCCCATATGTTTCTTCAATGAACTGATTTAAGGTCAATATTTTAAATTTCTTGTTGTTTTAATAAGAAATATGAAAATGAAACTTTTGTTTCTCCAGAACCAACAGTGCAAAGATCTTGGGCTTCAGAAGAGGAGCTTCTTCTAAAACTCTATTTAAGAGCCCTAATCTCTGTAGTAGATTCATTCCTATAGATGTAATAAAGGGAATATAAAATTGAATTTAAACTCTGGCAAGCTGCTGCCATGCTGGAGACTTTGTATGTACACGCTATCATGAAAATTGCTTTTGCTGCTTCTCCTCTCTCTTCCTTGTCCCTCTGTTTTTTCCCATATCCTTGTGAGGGTGGAATGAGTGAATGTAGAGCAACACTTTGCTGATTACTCGTTCATACACCCCTATGGACAGACAAATTATTCAAAGTTTTCCTGGGTTAGAAGTACTTATTTAAGTATCTCTCTCCTGACAGCTGTCAGCTGTCGTGAACTTGTAGAACTGAAATAATCTTGGAAAAGCTCTGTCTTTCCATCTAGTTAAAACTGACCCATGGGCTCAGATGTTAATGGAAAACAGAGGGAGAGCAGAGACATGGGACAGCATGCAAAAACAAACTTCCTTTTTTAGCAGCCCAGGCTAAAACGTAGGGAAGTGAATTATGTCTGTCCAATCTACACTTCATTTTGTGCCTTAAAGGGTACACCACGCCCAGGAAGCCAGCTTTTCACATTCCAAAGAAAATCATGGGTGTGTTCTGATTACTTGGCTGCCAGTGAGAAGTACAGTGATTTCACAACTCTAAGGCACACCCTTTTGACTAAAATTTTGATTGAAACCGAGAAATGTGCCTTATAGTCAGGTGCGCCTTATATATGGACAAAGTTCAGAAATTTGCCAACCAGAAGTGCAAGCCGTGGCAGCAGGCGCCACGAGGGCGGCCGCTGTGGCAAGGGCAGCTGCTGCAGCGAGGGGGGCAACCACGGCGAGGACAGCCACCGCGGTGAGGGCAACCACGGCAGCCAGCGCTGGGCGGGAGTGCCGGGGCCCGCGGCAGGGGGCAGGTGCCTGGGGCTGCGTTTAAAGGCTGCGCCGATCCGTGAAAAATGTTTGCAAATTGAGCACCTGCCAGTAAACCACACGATCATGTGATTGTGTTACAAATTCATTACTTTGTTGCACATGGACCCTCCCTGCAAAAAACCAAAATGCTCCTTATAGTCCAGTGCACCTTATATATGGACAAAGTATGGAAAATTGCCGAGAACCCGGAAGTGAGCCTTATAGTCTGGTGCACCTTGTAGGAGTGGAATTACTGTATTTCCTTACTGCTTCCCTCATATGCAATAGGCTAGAAATCTCTATTTCTTTGTGCTACATATGGAACAGTATGAACCAGTCTTTGTGCACCAATACTAGTGGACCTTATAAGATAGAGAATTTAAAAAAATTATCAAAATCAGGCATTTCTTCTCCTCATTTGTGAAAAGTGAATTTCCATTCCTTGTAAAATATCAGAACAATATTCTGGACAGTGGATTTCAAAAAGAAGTTTTCTGCCCTGTCCGAGGATTACTTGAAACTTCAGGATGCACAGATGAGAAATCAGTATCTGGAGAGCATAACTTCTCAGATCTATTCCTGCACATCAGTAAGAAAGGCACTTGAAAGCCTGGAAAAAACCAGAAGTTTGCCACAGTCTAATATTGTACTGAGTGGCATAAGAATGAGATTCTTCCTCTCAGCCTACCCTTCCTTTCTTATTCTACTAAAGGGGAAAATGGCCAGAGTAAAGGTACCTTGCATTTCTTCCCAGAACAAATTACAACAGTTCCTTCTTCTTTTTCCTGTGCCAGAGTAGATACTTGGCAAAAGGCCTCTCAACAATAATTTCTGCCTTTACCTCATGCTATTTCACTATTTCTTTCAAGGCTTTATTTGGGACATTAGTAAGGCTTCTGCTTTATTTTAAGGATGGTAAAGCCCAGAAATATGATCAGAGACATGGACTGGAACAAGAATACAAACAGTTTCTGTACCCTGTGTTCATTACCAGTCCCTGGTTGCCATCCATTTTTAATATGTGCTTACCTCTTCAGCATCTTTTCATATTTGCTTTCTTCTGGCTCTACTTTTTCCACTGATTTAAAATACACCAGTGTTTTAAAATGATAAATCAAATTATCTTTATTCTCTTTTCACCTCTAAGATTCATTTGACTGATGTACACTCATAACTTTATATATATTTCTGAACTTCACTTGCTTTATTCCCATTCATTTTAAATCCAGAAGGATTTTATTCTGAAGTGCTTTCTGCACCTACAGAAAAAACTATTTTTTCTCTGTGAAATAAACACTGACATTTTATCACAATCATAGGCCTTCATCTAATTAGAACTTTTTGAGAAACAAAACTGTTGCAAAATTTGTGGTAAAATAGAGTTCGTAGCACAACAGTTCCTGGTGTTCAGTTCAATGTGCTAAAAGGGAGACAAGGAAAAAACAAAAGTACACCAGAAGAAAAGCTTGAAGAAATGGGTCAAATAAGTCCCATTCTCTTGTACTGGTGTGTGAGAACATCCCTCCTGTGAAAACCTCTCTAATATGTGTGTGGTTCTTGGCTGACAGCACATTTTCCTTCTCAGATATGATGAATTTGGATTAATATATTAATTGTATCTTTTGTGTCTATGCTCAGAACAAATACACACCCACATATTTATGTGCTATCACTTTTTCATTGTGTGAAAACATATTGTTTGAACTCACAGGAATGACCAGTGGTAATAAATCATAGCATGAAATCCACTTGATATGTCACTTTTGTCAGTAAGCCATGGGGGAAAGGATAAAAAATGTGCCTCATGCATATGTTTTAGGGACATTTTGTTCCTGTTTCTCATTGTCTCACTTTTCCTGATTCCAGTGAGAAACTCAGCAAACGAGGACTGACTTGTTTAGCACCTTGCAAATGTGCTGAAATGAGTTTAGTCACAGCCCACACAGAATGCTATTTCTGTTTACTGAAGTCCAAATCTGCTCTACAACTAAGGATCGTGGATCAAAGATCAGCCAGCAGGCAACAGATATTTAATTTCCAAATCTTGTATGCAGAAGACAAAAAAAAGTCATTTTACCAGGCTTTACACAAAATAAGTGTAACATCATGCATGTGGGTTTTATAAAGAATACAAGGGCTCAATCAAACAGCATAATATATTAAACATTTAAGTGTGACAACAGCTTTAGACAGCAAGGTGACTATCCACTTCTTATAAGGCTTATTTTGTAGAATATTGTTTCAATTCAGGTCCACATTAACTGTTTTCTCTTAGATTACACCATTAAAATACTATTTCCTTTTAATAGGTTATCTAAACTGCTTTTAAGATGTGTTTATGGCATATCGGATGATATAATGAAGTTCATTTAGCTCCTATAAATATTCTTAAAGGGCTGTTTTCAGCAGGTCATTCCTCTTCCACACCAGGCCATGCAGTGATATATGATGCCATTAGCAGGCCATCCTCAGCCCAGTTTCTCCACCAGATGTATATATTTTTAATTATTCTTTCTTTGTCACAGTGAGTGACATTTTACTGGTTGCTGTACTGAAAGTGGCAGGCAGTTGATAAAGTGCTCCATGGACCTGTCTTTCCATTCATCAATTTCTTGCAGGTGTACAGTTTTGCTTTTAAACACCATAATTCTATGTCAGAGGAGATGTATACAAGCTTAGAGGGTCTATTCAATAAGCCATAAATTCTGGGGAGAGTTCTTTATATTACTCTAAGTTGGTGTGCCTTGGCTGTTTTCAGCTCAACATAGTTCTTGTTTTACATTCATTTAGAAGTTGTAGACAATTTTTTTTTAAAAAGGAAAGGAAAGAAGAAAAAGGGAAGGGAAGGGAAGGGAAGGGAAGGGAAGGGAAGGCAAGGCAAGGCAAGGCAAGGCAAGGCAAGGCAAGGCAAGGCAAGGCTACTCAGAATCAGAAGCACAGGATTTATTTATCTCTTTATAATGACATTTGTATTCTGTCCGATTCTGCACATGCACAATTCCTACTTAGGGGGGCAACCTTTGTGCCCCATTTGCTTTCTGTCTCTTTATACTAATTGTGTCAGAATAAATGTTATATCACTCTGTGAATGCCAGAGAGGAAAGTATTCTTGAGACAAAAAAAAAAAAAAAAAAAAAAAAAAATCGCTATGGAAAGGAGAATGAAGAAAATAAAGACCACATGGAGTTTTCCTGGATCCTAGGGAACTTGCCCAATTTGACAACAGAGAGGCTTGAAACTCTTAAGTTCTTTATAAAAAATGTACAAGCACAGTATCAGGTACTAGTTATGATTTTTTGTGATAGTCATATATTTATAATTCCTCTTCATGCATCTGATAGTATAAGGATGTGATCAGGTGGAAGGTGCTAAGGACTGGCGTTTGGGAATAGCATGAAATGTACACACCCATTTCAAATTCAGCTCCCTGTCTTGATAGATACTTTGCTCTTCAGGCTGAATTTTCTCTCAAACATACAACTATGACTCAAAACTAGTTTCATACTGGTTTGGATCTATTTCTATACTGCCCAACAGACAGTGAAACAAGCTGTCACAGAGGTTATAGAGCCATGTTAATGCAGAGTTCTGCTAAGCCAAGTAGTTCTTTCATAAAGATTAACATAAAGACAACAGAAATGGAAATATATCATTTATGCATGGGATTTATTACACATATGAACCACTTTTGCATCAAAACCCCGTGACTCTCAGGTTGATGCATGCAACTATAGCTTGTACATATGGCTCTTTTTTCTCTTCCATTTTACCTATTACAGAGCAGTTAGTACCAAGGCATTTTTCCACTGGAAGAGATTATCAATATAGTCAGAGTAATCCCTCAAACTCCTTTCTCACAAATTAAAGTTGTGTTCTACAATATCTCTCCTAAAATACACAGCACTTTTTACTGAGTACTTAGCTTTATTTTCTCTCCTTCCTCTGTGTCTTCTCCAGCTTTTTAATATCTTGCCCTTGTAAGATCAAACCTATGGTACATAACCACACTAATATTTTTTCAGAGATAAAACTCAGTCCTCCAAGCCAATATTTTAGCACTACCAAATACGTCTCAAAAACATCGAGGTGAAATAAAAATATTTTAAATTGATCTAAACCACTGATTTATTTTGTGTAAATTTCCTCTATCAGTAAAATGGGTTAATACATGTTTTTAAGTGGCAAGGCAAATTTAAAAAAGGGAGGATGGACTAGACTTTCTGAACAAACCTAGTAATTTAGAAGTCCTGTTATTTTTCATTAATGTCCCTGCTAAAATGTTTTGAGGTTAAAACTGAATTATATCAAGTAACATATTAATGAAATTTAAGCATGGGAGCTGAATTTTACACTAGCCCAAATTCAGGAAATGTGTCTTCAAATAGCAAATTAAAGCACCTAAACTAGGAGGGCCCTTTCTCTGTCTGAAACAGACTGCTCAGAAATTCAGCCCACCGAAAATCCCAGTTTGCATCCGCTATGTAAGTTAACTTATAAGTGTCTAATGCAAAGTGTACCGTGGAAAGTACTCACTCCACTGCAAAATTCTTGGTCCCCATTCACAAAGAGACCCCTGACTACCCAGGATGGACCATGTTTCTCTTGGGTAAAAGGTCCATGTCCCCACTGAATGTTGGAGCATCTACTGTGCTTTAAATCAAACCCCAAACCCCCAAAACAATAATAAAAAAAAAACAGTAACAAATCAGAGCCAAAGTAAAATTACAGTTGCTTTCCTTCACCATACCCCAAAAAGTAGAAGCAAACCCAAAAAACCCAAAAAGGATTAAAGAGCAAACCTGAACACTTGTACTCTGATCTCTCCATATTTCATACTTTTCTCACTCCCTTGGTTTGTTTAATCATTACCAACAAACTGCCCAGATCACACCTTCCATATCCTTGATTACTTTAGACTGTTACTTTCAGACATAGGGCTTGGTCTCTTGTCCATTTTTAAAATTTAGAAGGTTAGTTTTATTTGATTTAGTCTGGGTGAATTCCTGCCTATGGATTTAATAGTGATAATAAAATGTCTTCAGTTCTTCAAGTGATATTTACTAAGAACCATAAGTACACACACCAAAAATATCTGCTTTCTTTTGTTGCACACATTTTTGCAGTGAAGAAACAATTAATGAAAAAACAATAAAATTGTTCTCTTTAAGTATTTTATAAAGCAAATTAATGTGTTTACAACCACAGTACATGCCTACATAATCTCTAAATTTTCTCATATAACCTTATGTTATATGCCCATTGTCATCTCAACATACAGGTAAAGTATATACACACAATTTTTTCCTCGGCATAAAGTGTCAAAGAGGTCTTGCTGCCAGTAAAGACCAATTTATTGCAGTATGTGGGTAAACATATTGCAATCAAATATTTATCAGTGAAGAATTTACCTTTCCTTAGCTTAGTCCTGACATGTCAAATGCCATACTGGGAGAGAAAGGTAAAACATAACCCGCACATATTTTAACTCGCTTAAAATACCTCTACTTGCTTTTTCCCTCAGAAAAAGTAGATAGCCACAACTGGGCATGGCAGAAACATGAAATCTGTGTAGACTAGCACTCCACTAACTTTCAAATATCAATTGAAATAGAACAATTAAGCACAACTAAAAGATTTTTCAGACAGACAGCTAAGCTGCAGTAAAAGCCATTGAAGTTCAGGTTTCTAAGAGTCTAAAACATTTTTTAAAATTTACCTTAAGTTCTTAAAAAACACAGAGTAATTTTGGAAATTATAGCCAAAAGAAATATTCTCATCTTCTTTTATGACTTTTCAGAAAGTGCAGCAGGAGACACCGGCATATTCTTTGTGATATTCTACAAATTAAGAAGAATTAGCAAAGCAACCACACAAGCTATAGCTTGTTAAATGCACGTAAAGTATGAAACATCTATACAGTGTAGTGAGACACTTTCATTATCTGTTCCATTGTTTAACACAGCGATACACTGCGCCCATTAAATACAGAAATTGTGTGATAATAATCCAGTAGGGAGAGCTAGAGTGTAATACTTTTGCCAAGCACTTAATGCCAACGATTCAGACTGCATAATCAATTTGAGAAGACATTGCTATTATGATATGCATTTCTCAAGGACCTCTCCAAAACGCCTAAACCCTCTTATTTACATTTTGACTTGTGTTAGTTGCCTCAAGGAAAGAAACTAATCTTTCCCCCCTCCAATATGAGGAAGATTTGCAGCTTTTCAGAAACATACAACTATGTCCTTCCACAGACTCTTGTCCATCCTCTGCTGAAATAATCTGCCACAAGAAAAGGCTGTGACAGTCTGAATTCAATAGCATCTCCAGAACAATGACAACAATAACTGTCAGCTAAGTCAGCACCCCTTGGTATGTCATCCCACTTTTATAACACTGAATTTCACTTCAAAACTGAATTTGGTCCAACCACTGTTCATCCATTGCTTGGATATTATTGTAATCAGTCTTAATCATTATGCTCCTACAGGGGTTTATGTCAGGAGACTTTTACAGATTTGCAACTTCCAATAAATAGAACATTATCTGAAATCTGATGAAACCAAGATATATTGTATAGAAATATTCTAGTCCATTACTTACCCTTATTTGGATGAATTTTATGCCCCTCTGCATTTAATACAGCTAAAAATATTACAGTTCTGCATGAAATAGCTAGGTAGATAGATAGGTAGATAGATAGATAGATAGATAGATAGATAGATAGATAGATAGATATACCTGTACAATGAATAAGACTGCACAGGGCAGGATTCTCCAGCCTAGGGCAGTGTTATTCCCCCTTCTGCTTTTTTCCCTCCCCACGTAATTGAACACCATATGTCTGCAATGTGTTAGCAGATCTCCCAAATCTTTTCAGCTCTTCTTGCACACTCATCTAAGAAATAGGCTCAGTTATAACTAGAAGACCTGCTTCATGAAGCAAATTGTTTTCCCTGAATTCTTGGAAATGCCAGTTGGACCCAGTTATGGTGTACAGCAGAAATGCTTGTGCAGAACTGTGTTACAGAGTGCTGAGAGGCAGGACACAGACACCACACAAAGGAAATGTCCTACAAATGTCTTGGCTCTAAGTGATTGCTGAGCAGCCTGCACTTGTAACAGCAGGAAAATTACTGAGTAGAAAGTGAAGCAATTAAAAGCTGTACTGGGTCTGGCACATTCCTGAGACACAGAGGGCAACTGAACAAGTTCAATACGGCTGCACTCTACATTTGTCAACACTAAAAAAATCTACTCACAAAAGTTGTTTCTGTTCAATATTAGTCAGTCCTAAGGCACACAGTTATCATCAGATTTTTTTTACACATAAACCCATTGTATAGACATTTGGCCAGTTATGAACATCATGTAGCAGAAGCAACATCATTGCTCAGAAGGTAAAGTGATGGTTATCCAGAAAGTGTATTTATCTAGGGAGATATCCAGAAGGTAAAGAGGGAACACATGGGTCCGCTAACATTTGTAAAAAATGATCAGTGGTCAGAGATCAAATCTTGAAAATCTGAGTTGTGTTTGACAAGTGTTCTAATGTGATGGAAGGAAAACATGAAAGGGTAATTTGAAAAATGAGGATTATAATTAAACATGCCCTCTATCTGAAATATTCTGACAGCAAAAAACCACAGGTACCACCAGTCTTTCTGCTACATCATTTTTTGTCTACAAAAAATATAAACAAACCCTCTTTTAACTTAAAAAAATTAAAATTGTGAAAGCTAAGTAAAAATAGAATTTTGAAACAAGACTTGCATTAAAGATGCAATTTTTCCAAGCAGAAATAGATGCAATGCATGGTGATGTACAGATGACACTGAGCACCACTACTATTGATGCCAGGGCAGAAATGGTGTTCAAGTAACAAAGCACTTGTTGAATAGACACATAAAATCAGACACAAGTTTATATTTTTCACTGGAAAGTAACAAACCAGAATCAGTATAAAAGGCACTGTCCCCTGCTAAACTCCTGGCCCAAGAGAAATCAGGGAAAAGCACTGCCCCTTTAGAAACTGATTCCAGAGTGATCTGGGGCTGCCTAAAGCATTGGAGATGAAACACTTGCATTAATCCATGATTCTGAGAGCTGCTGTTACTTGGGGAAGGCTGAGCTCTGGTGTGCAGTGGGGAGAGATGGCAAGTGCAGCTGTGCTGTCATAACAAGGTTAACCCGCAGTCGGGGGAAGTTGTCAATCTAAATGGAGACATATTGTGGAGGGACCAGGCTGGGCTTGCCCAGCCTCCCCCAGGGAGGGATACCCTGGGAGCAGAGTCATTCCTGCCCAAGGAGGCCTTAGTGAGACAATTGCCTCCTTGGCTGAGCCAACTGGAGGGGCTCATGTCCATTTGGGCTGATAAAATTGCAACTAATGGGTTTATCCTTTCGCGGCAGCAGCAGTGGTGCTGAAATTTTAGAGGGTAGAAACAGATTATCACAAGAGGATTATGCTTGTTAATTGATATTTCTGGTACATTTGACTGGAAAATGAAGGCATCAGGATGTGGATGCTGAGCTGTCTCTGTAAAGAGATGGTTGAAATTGGGGCTTTTGCTATGGCACAGCCACTCGTGGGTGAGGAGTTTCTCAGCCTTATGTAAAACAAACTGCTTGAGGGGGAAGAACACCAAAACTGCCAAAATTCCTTGGTACTTTAAGGACTGTGACTGTGAAGGGGTTTGGTAGCCCCCACCTGTCTCCTACCCCTTCCTCCACACCTCCAGTCCTGCTGGTAACAGGTAAAGGTAATAAACATCCCCCTCTCACTCTCTCTGTCTGATATTTGCCTTAGCACCTTTCATCCAAAATGAATAATATACCTTTGCTGATGTTTCCTTGGAAATTATGTAGCTTCAAGAGATCACATAGGAAATCAGACCAGCTTCAACTTGTAATGAAACCTGGTTAAAATTTATGCTGTTCTTCACTTTTATTATTTATTGCATCCTTGCCAGAGTATATTGATTTTGTGCCAACCTCTGTTCTTGTCACAGTTTTTGTCACACAAATGAGGTTCCAGAAATGTAATGCCTATATTTTATGAAATACAGTCCTATGCCATTTCAGGATGACCTTTTCAGTATTCTGCATTCTGGTGGCTTGGCTGTTTTGAGGGAAGGGCCTATTTCCATCTACACCTTATCCCCTCAACACCTATGTTTTAAAAGTAATTTAAACACAGGTTGCTATATCAATTTCTTTTGTTTGTATTGGCATGCAGAGTTGATAATCTCCTCTCTGAAAAATTGGTGAACTCTGGACAGCTGGCTTTTCATTGTATGTGCCTCCATGCAGTCTCTGTGTAGGAATGAAGTTTTAACTACAGCAATAAATTCAGTATTAGAAACCCATGGGACTGTTTTACTTTGCTTCCAACCTATGCTGAATGTACATTTGAAACAGCATTATGAAGCACATGAATGAAGGAACAATTTACCCAAAGGAGTATCCCTCAGCTATAAGTGACTGACCAAGAGGGAGCAGAGACCCCAAAAGCAGACACAGAGACTTAGAGAGACATCACAGTGTCACCCACAGAATGGTGGAGCATACACTGGATGCAGAGAAGATGTGTTGCCCTGCAGTGGCAGGGTGAGTCCTTTTAGTCTCTGCATCTGTAGGAAAAAGGGATATGATAAATGGCTGTTCATGGTCATTCGTTATTGACTTTTCTGACAGTAGGATAAGAAAGAGGTCAAAAAAAGTTTATTTAAAAAGCATACCTGGTTCTCAGCTCTTTCCCTTTTTTTCAGCATGATAATAGTTCCTTGCAGGATTCACAAAGGCATCTTCTCCACTTAATCACTCCTATCCCACAGATCATGGGAGCTGCTGACTCCTGATTTCTCTAATGACATCTTTAGCATGTGGTATTTTCCCCAGCACACAATAATTTACTTTTGCACTGAAGATTTTAGAGCACACAACAAAAGGGCTGTGAAATTATGTATCTTCACAAGACAATCCAGTGGGTAAGCTATTTAATCAGAATTCAGGAAGCTAAGAATTTTTGCTAGTCCCTGTTACTGCTCTGGTAGTCCTCTGAGCCCATGCTCTGAGCCTCTGCTGCTGTGGCTGCTCTTTCCATCCATCTCTTCTGGCCAGCAGCTCCCAGAAGCAGGAGCTCAGAGGGAGCTGACAGCCAGCCAGACCTCAACACAGCAGTGCAAGTGTAGTGACAATGGCTCATCTGTGAGAGATCATCTAGTTCCTGTGTGCCATGGAGACAATTTGTGCATGCACAGGAAATTCAGGACATCTCTGCCTTGCTGCACACGCTTCTGTCACCTGTATAGAGTGTGCTGAAGTCCTGACACATCCTGAGCATTTCAGATTCCCAATGCACGTGCACTTTTTGTGTGTATTTGTTTCTGCCTGGAAAATGTATGAGCAGGGAGATTCTCAAGGATGTGCAGTGGAAAAGCAATCCTAACAGACTTTTGCCAGCTGGAGTCTCTGAATTGTGACACAGGGTGGGCAACCTGGGCATAGTGGGGTATTGCTTCAAAACACAGGGACTCCAGAAAGCACAGAAGTAATCATTTTATCTAAGTGAAGGGGTGGAAACGAAGTGGTGTTTTTCCTATCATGTTCAGAAGGAAAGCTGAGCAAGGCTATAATATAATAATAGTAATAGTTGCTAGTATAGTGTACCTGTGGAGCTGCATCACCCACCAGCAACTACAAATCATCAGAGCATTCCTCACTGCTCAAGTGGGTGCCCTTTGTGCAGCACCATGCCATGCCTCTACTGCTTTGTGTTGAACATCAGAATCCTGCTGCTGCTCCTGGGGACTCCCTGCCTCTCATTAAGGCAAGCAGAGACCACTATAGAAATATTCCAGGCACTGCAGAGCAGGCCAGCTAGAGCTGATCTGCACTACCCTGCTGGAACTAAGTTTCTCTTGGTTGTGAGTTCATCTCATTGCACCTTTTACAGGACAGGGTGTTACAGATCAGCCTATTCATAATTTTCAGGGGGAAAAATAGTGCTTTGGATAAATTATTTGGGGTATAAAGTAGCAGATAGAGCAGCCAAATTATAAGGCATTTACACCTCATGTATTCTCACGCTGAAATTATTAAAAAGCCTAAACTACAGTGAAGTCAGGAAAGGCCTTCCTACCCTGCCTGCACAGCTACTTGAAAGAATTAAGTCAGAAAAAACCCAAAACACTCTTCTCCAGCAAATAAGAAAAATTTTAAATAACATGTACTTTAGTCCCTGAATATGTAGTTAGACCTCTGAGCAGTTAGTTATCTTCAAACATTTCAAAGCCATTACCTCAAAAAATTCAAGGAAACATGAGCAAAATAATGAAAATGTAAATACTTGTAAGGCAAAACCTTTCCTGCAGAGAACAAGAACCCAGAAAAGCTTTAGATCAAGCAGTTTAAGGAAATACATTACCATTTCAGATTTGTAAGGGTATTCTTAGGAGGATTAAACACCTCCTTTAGAAAAAGTTCATCTTAAAAGCTGTCACTTCTCATCCACATTTCCCTGGAGGTTTAGTAGAAGTCCAGACAGCATTGCAAGTCAGAATTTTATTCAGCATATCCAAGTCAGTCTAATAAAATTCAGGCAAGCCTAAATGAATGTTTGGGAAAGACAAGTTTTGTTGAAAAACATTCCTGAGCTGTATAAACAAGGACAGCCAAGCAGCAGGAGCAGGGTGTGGGATGTGGAAAAGCTGTAATAAATGCAAGCAAGACACTGTGAGTAACAAGGCACAGCTCTGCAACATGGGTACTACCTAGAGGAAACATTTTCAAAATGTTGTAGTTATGTTAAAACATTTGACTGATGTAAACACATCAAGGCTGATCTATCCCAGCTGAACACCTGGCTCTTGAGCCCTCTTCAGATCTGCCACTGGAGGCAAAACAACAGCCAGGCAGAGCTGGACATCACACCAGGCACAAGAAAATAGAAATTACACTTTGCAAACTGCACAGCACGCTGCCACTACATGAGCCAACTGAGCACTTACTCTTTCCCAGTGAGGACAATGAGGCATGGACCTGGAAACCTGGAAAGGCATGGTTTGAGCTCAGCTGCAGCCCCAAGGGGTCCCAGGGCCACCAGCCAATACACCAGAGTCCTGCTGCCCACTCCAGCTTGGGAAGCAGAAGCTGTGGCAGTCCAGAGGATGAGAGGAGCCAGGTCAGGCAGAGCTCACCAAAGCTGGGAGCTGGATGTGTGAAACAAAGGGTGCCACACAGCCAAGATTTCCAAACCCGGGCATGCAGTGAATTGGCTGATGGCGCTCCATCTGAGTTGTTTTCTCATGCCAAATTGCATTAAAAAGAGCTAAAAGACATTAAACAGCTCCTAATATGAAGCTGCCTTGAAACAATGGCTGGAGTTGTCCCAGAGACGTTGTGTGAATATGGGAATTGCTCCATGTGATCCTGATGCATCCACTAAACAATTTCCCTACTAAACTGTTCCAGCCAGCTGTGTGAAAGGCAAAAGAGGCAATGCTTAGGCCAGTAAAATGACTCTGGGCTCCTCCAGGGCTCTTCTCTTGTCCCACAGCAGTGACACCAGCAGTAAGACTCGGGGTCTGAGCCCCTGTCCTCCCTGCACATTCCTCTCTTCATCCCAGATCAGCTTACCCTGGACTTCTGTCCAGCAGCCCAGTGCCTATCTTTGACTTATAAGAAAAGTCAGTTTCTGTTCGCTCTTGAGAATTTTTGGGAGTTGTAAACTGGTGCTGAAGCTGTTGCTCCTCATGTTGAAGACAGTTGCGGGATGGAAAGAGGCAGACCAAAGGTGTGTCCGCAGTGCTATACTACTCATTTGTTCTGTTTGCATTTAAACTGAAATAATCTAAGCTGGAGTTCTTCCCTCTGGGCTGTTCTTTTTTGTTTCTGGGAATCAAGGATGTTAAAATTTAACCTTATCTCCCCATATTTAAAAAGGCTCAATAAGAGCCATCCTTGCTGGGGGAAGGGGCAGTGAAATGGAGACACTGAAGATGGAACCAGAAGCTATACCAGTGGGGTTTTTGTCAGCAGCAGAGATGAAAACAAAGATCTGCATGGTCTAAACACACCTACATGTTTTAGGAAAGAAAAAAAAATACATGAAAAAACATGTACTGTTATATTCTCCCTGTCTAGACTATAAATATAACAGAGAAGCACAATGTGTTCATTTACCTGAACATCTCCTAATAAAAACAGTTCTACTCCCTCACTTCTTATAGCTCAGAATTGTCAGAGTGCTTTCTATTTGTGGCTCAAAGAGTTGATTTTATTCTGCATTCAGAAAAAAAAGATGCAAACAAGAAATTCCAGACAATACCTAAATACTTCTGTCACAAAGGAGTCTTTTCAGAATTTCATATAAGAAAATATGAAAATTTGAACCAGTGGCAGATCTAAAATAATAATAAATAATATTTAATATATAAAATAAATATTCCTCCTTTTTTCTTTTTCCACACACTAGTAAGATTATTCCTTTACTTGACATCCTATTGACCCAAATTCCAGACAGGGCAGGTGAAGACAACGCAGTTACTCACACAAAAAATGTCTTTTTAAGTGTGGATAAAAACATTATTTTCCTGAATTCTTGCTGGAACTTCAAGCTAAAACAACAAAAATTCACTCAAGAGAGCACCCAAGTTCCCCAGTCCTCCTGTGTGTTTATGGCCACACTTGCAGTCAGAAGTGGTGTAATAACTCCTTTATTTTTGCACTGAAGATGATAGTGACATCCATACAGCTATTCTTTGGTACAAGAGACATACAACAGATGACAAGAGAGATGGCAGGTTTTAAAAATTTTAAAAATTTTAAGGTATTCATAGCTCCCCAAATTATGGTTTAGGTCTTAAAATCTAAAAACATTGAGTTCTAGTCTTGGAAGCATAAAACTTCCCAATTTTAAAGCTTTTCAGAACAGCCTGGGAGAGCTGGTAAAATTGCTTTTAAAAAAAAGAAGAGAAGGAAAAAGAAGGAGAATTAAGCAAAAAAAAATGTTTGCACTTTTAAAACAATAACCTGACCCCAGGGGCTGACACTTTAAGAGGGAAAATGAGTGTCACAGGACAACTTACAGTAAAGCATGTAAGAACATAGAGACCATAAATCCAATCCAGAAAGAACAATAATTGAGTACTGAGTATGGAGCTGGAACATTGAGGGAAATCTGTATGAAAACAAGGAAATAAAGCTAAAGAGGTCTTGTTTCTCCCAATCCTTTTGTTCACCCAAGCAAAATTATTTCCAGAAGAAAAAGATTAACTATGATGGCATTCCCTCTGTTTTGAAAGTGATTTTCCTATAGGGATCAGTATTTTGTTCTTCCTTATATTTGTAAAACTTTTTCCCTCTTCATGTGGATTTCAAATGAAGCACATTAGAATTGCTAATAACATTCCTTACTTAGCTAAGGAATATGTCAGGTCAATTCAGCAACAGAATGAGTCCAAGAACAGCAGAGCCTGAACAGAAATAGATGTAATTATTCTGTTTTCAGTAAAAAGTATATTTGCAAGATCCTGCAAAGAAATGAATATTCAAAACAAACACATTGGAAGGGAAAAAAAACCCCAAAAACAAAACAAAACCAAAGAAACCAACAAAAAACAAACCACCCTTACTAAGTAAAGAAAAGAAATACAGTCTGTAATCACTGTAAAACAACTAATTTATTTTCTGACGTCAAAGAACAAGGTTAGGAAATGGAAGTATCAGCCTTTGACACTGAAAGGAAAATGTGATGACTACTGAATCCAATGAGTGACATGAACTGTGTTTCATGGCATCTTATACCACCAAATCCAGCCCAAAATATCACTAAAACAGTCTGATGACTGTTTAGTGGGGAGTGTGAAATGACTTCAGGGATTTCTCTCTGGAAATTGCACACATGAGTTCACCATAACAAAAATAAGTTCTAAATAATTTGGTTTAGAGTAAAAATGTTTGCTCAATATGATAAATTGCAGTAATTTCACACTCATAAGCTGCACCTGGTTATAAGCTGCACTTCCAGGTAGCCGGGAAGATCATGGACTTTGTCCATAAATAAGCCGCACCAGGTGATAAGCCGCACATTTTTTTTTTTTTAAGTGGGGATCCATGTGCGACAAACTAACGAGTTAGTAACAGAACCGCACGATCGCGGGGTTTGGTGTCAGGTGCTCAATTTGCAAACAATTTTCACAGACCGGCAGAGCCTTTAAATGCAGCCCCAGGCCCCAGGAGCCCTCCCCGTGCTGTGGGCCCCGGCACTCCCGCCCCCAGCGCTGGCTGCTGCAGCTCCCCGCCTGCAGGGCAGCGACGGTGGCTCCCCGTGGCACTCAAAAGTGGCTGCTCAGCAGGCTCGGCTTCACGCAAAAGCTGGCAGCGGCTCCACAGCAGCTTCCTCCCCAGCTGGCTTGCACTTCCGGGTTGGCTTTTCACCGGAATTTGTCCATAAATAAGCTGCACCTGGTGATGAGCTGCACTTCTGGGATCAACTCAATTCTTCAGTGAAATAGGTGCGACTTATCAGTGTGAAATTACTCTAATTGATGGCATATCATTTTGTCTACCATATACAGGTGGATAATTAACACACATTGATGGCCAGTGTGTGAAATTCTCCATAATTTTGCATTATAACCCCACAGGCACTTGCCATCTCTCCAATAGTAGGCATCATCCTGCATCTAGCCTAGAACTTCCACAGATGGGAGAGGCACTATCTCATTTTACCAGCTTCTCTTTCAGTAGTCAGCAACAGGCATGACACTCATCAGAAAAGCAGATGCACTTGTTTTATTCAATGGGGCAATACCCTATCCTTATTCATGGACCTGCAGCTATAAACTTCAGAGAGGTACCAGATCACATTCTGCAGCTGTGAATATATATATAACATTCATTGGCTGGAGCAAATAAGGCTCAATCTGTCAAATAGGGTGAATTTGAGTAAAGATGTAAAATATGACCACTGGAAAAACATGGTTTTACCCACCTAAAGATCTTAGTCTTATAGTAGAATTTATAAATACCCTCTACTTCATGCACATAGTTTTTTGTCGTATTCCATCCAAGAAGAAACAATGCCAATGTCATAGTATTGTTCATTCTATAAGCTGTCCAAAGCCCCAGAGAACTGTACTTCCTTCCACAGAGAAGAAAGAAAATCCTCAGGTAAGTATGCCAGGTGATTCCTCCCACATTACAGCAGAGCTTCAGTGCAGAGGTGGGATTGAGTCCTGGCCACCAGGGCCTAGTTCCTCAGCCTCATCCTCCAGGAAAACAGACCCTAAGGCACAGAGAAACTGATTTTTGGTCAAGTCTTCGCCAGATGGATAGAAGGTTAAATCATGTTTGATAGAGGGAAGCTCCTTGTACCGTCTCCCCAAAAAAGGTTAGCTGAAAGCTGATGTACTTGCAATATAGTTCTCTGAGTATATTTTGAAATGGATATTCTAACTAAATTTACCTAATGCAAATTAATTTTATTTTTAAACTCTAAAAAGGACATTTCATTGTTCTCTGAATCAGTGGTGGCATTAAGACTTGTTGGCAATGTCAAAGAGATCATAGGAGCATCTTTGACTGTTTATTCCAACAGAGCTTGCTCAAATTTATTTTTACACAATTTCTGTGACAAGGCTATGAAAAGCAAGGTGCTTCTGTTATTAAACTGCAGTTTCATTATTCCTTTGTTCTGTTATTTTAGACATCAAGAGACAATCTGAGGAGTAACTGGAATATCAAACCTAGCCTTGCTAGAAGTAAAAGTCCTCACCTTAACAAACAAACCTTACAGTGCTCTTTGTAGCTCTGTCCCTTGGATCCTCATAAACAATTTAATTGGTATAAACTTGAAGCTTAGTTCAAATTGAAAAAATTTCTTTAAGGAATTGAAACATTTGGAAGGGCAAGAAGTTTTTTTCACTTTTCCTGTCAGGGATATGACAAGGTGGAAAGTAGGGTGCACAGCCAGAAGTTTGGAGTGAAAGGGCAGGGATATTGTAAGGCTCCAGAAGGAAGAGACACTCGGGAATACTCAGGAATAGAAGTGAAAATTACTCCTAATCATCTTCTTTGTTTTCAGTGGTCCTAGTTAGACAGGATATACTGCTGAGATTTTGGGCTCTGGTTCAGTTTATGAGTTAAATTTAAGACTTAAAATTAAGTGCCAAGATATGACCTAGATTGAGGGCAAAGTTTCAGGTTTTAATAATTTGTAGTCTTTAAAATTAAAACCAAGAGCCTCTCTTGGATTTTATGTTATCTGAATGGGAAGAAGATCTTGCCTGTAACAGTAAATTGGACTCAACACCTATACAGCATTATTTTATGGTTTACCGGACATTTATTTCAGTGAAGTCTGCATTACATTACATTAAAGTTGAAAGGAAAGACACAAATGAAACTCAAATTCAGACCCAAGCAACAGTCAAGTCAGCTATGGAGTTGCTAACTGCATTTGTATTGATTAAATTTACATTCTGGAAATAATGAAACTAATTCTGCTGCATTTACCTTATCACGATCCTAAGCAAGGCAGAATTATTATGCAAAAGGAAACAGTGGTACAAAAAAGCAGGTTCAGGGAGAGAAAATAAACAAAACAAAACACACAACCCAAACACACAAAAAAACTCTCACTCTTTTCCTCTCTCCCTTCCCAAAGCTACATAATTTACTCCCAGCCCATAAGGTCCTTAGTTCCAGTGATTGGGATGATGGATGGCTCTACTTCAGCTGCAGCAAGAGAAGATACAGCAATGCATCACTCTGCAGGAAAAAACAATAGAGTGAACAAAGCAGCAGGACAATGTGGTGGGCAGGAAAGCCAGGGGATTTCTCTGCTGGTGGAAAAACAGACAGCCCTTCACTGGAGAGTGTAAAACAGCGTGGGGGGTTTGCACTCCTTGTGGACATGCTTGTTAAAACTTGATTGAGAGGGGTGACCGACAACTGCAGGAGGGGAAGGTCCTTTCTGCCTGAGCTCTGGTGTTTTTACAGGAGAAAAGGCTCTAGTAACTGTGCCACGGCCTAATTTTTATCAGTGTTTGTAATTTAAAATATTTGAAAGTGAGTTAGATCAGTTCATCTCTGTGAAAGTTAGGTGGCTCTGAAATTTACCTGTGAAATTCTAGAGAAATTGATGAAACATTTATGTTTTAATCTAAGTCAGTGTTCAAATTCAAATCCAATAAATCAACAATTGCTGTGCTAAACTATCATAGTTCGTAACATAAAACTCAGCAAAGGGAATACTACTATTAAATATCACATCTTTTTGGCAAGAAGCAAAAGTGAACAAGTGAAGGCCTGAGGAAATTCTGAAGGCTTAGGTGAAATGCTTAAAACAACAAGACACATCCAAAATATATTCATTATTTATGTATGTTTTCAGCACATAATGCAGTAATAGTGAATTAATTACAGCTTGTAATTTAGATGATTCAGACAGAATAGAAGAAGCTAAATATAACCATAAACAAATAAATTTACATAATACACAACACAAGGACACTTTCTAATGCCTGGAGGGGGTAGAAAATACTGAATCTCTTTGTTTGAATTAAATGCTGCAATAGGAAACTTCTACACGTTTTACAGGAAATCAAGTTCATCATCCAGAGAAACTCATATGGAACTCTAAAGATTTTTCATGGCTAAGCATGTTAATACTGCTCACTGCTCAAGCTTTCTCTCATTTCCATAGTAAAACTGTTGAGTAGCATGTAATTCTGCTGAACTTTAAACAATGAAATTGAGTTTTTCTCATTCTATTTGGGAAAATTCTCCACCTCTATCATTTCTACAGCAAGATATATAATATTTCACTCACCTGAAAAACTCAGTGAACACTCTGAACAGCAATGATACCTGCAGTTTGTCAGAGCAGTTTTATGACAGCTGGAATGGGATCTACTGATTACTGGATTTCTCTATTTACTGGATTTCTCTTTTGCTTTTCTTCATCAGTTCAACAACACTTTATACAAATAAATAACTTTCATAAATGCAAGCATGACTGCAGGTAACTAAAATATCTTGAAAGTGGAGCCTTGCAGAGCAGAAACAAAGTTCTCAGAGGACAACTCCTGTTGTGGGAGTGCATCAACCACTTCTCTGAAAACCCTTTGCGAGGGAGACAGAGGGAATTTCATGTTCAGGGTGCAGAGGAATGCCCTACCCAGAGCGTGCATGCCCTGCCTGTATGTGCCTCCCACTCCTGTGTACTTTAGGTACTTTAGGTACTTTTGACCAAGTTCAGCTGGATGCTTCTTCTTGGAGATGGAATTGATTGAGAAAAATGTTTGAGCCCTAAAGCTGCAACTGAATCAATGTTTTTTTTTATTTAACATCCACAATAGCATTAAGTACTCTCAAAAGCCAGTTGTACATGTGAAATTGAACCCCAAAGTGTGTGTACACTTTAAACTTTTATCTCTGTGAGCCAGCTCCCAACATCCTTCTGTAACTGTACATGCAAAACACATTCATTAATGTCTCTAAAACACTAAAACATTAGAATGGTGATAGGAGAGAAAAACCTATCAGGAATTAATAATTTTTGCTTTGGAGCAGAGTTTTAATGGACTGCAGTTAAGTAAAGCCTATGATCTTGCATTGACCATGGAAAATGAAACAAAATACTGGATCAGTAAGGGAGTGCTGTTAATTTTGTACAATGAAAAAAGAAAGGATCCTATGGAGCTGATCTACATGTTCATGTAATTACAGATTATTATATTACTAAATACATAGCAAAGGGAGCAAGTCACAATCTTGGTTGTTTTGTTTCCTGCCTTCTGAATGGTTTTTATGCTTTTGCATGTATTCAAGATAAATGTCATCATGAATAGTCAGAATAAGAGAGAAATTAAAGTTCTGCAGAGCTGAAATTTGTCTTCCAGTTAGAACCTACTCATCTTGCATTTTTTAAATCCCCAAATCAGAATATATGCTTTTGTTGAATTGATCTGAAATAGTGTTTTTAAAATCTGATCATTAAGCCTCTTATTATACTTCTCTTCTGGTGAATGATCACATTTTGAAAAAGTCACAACCCCTTCTGTAAGTATGAAAATAGATGTTAGAACATTATTAATAAGGTTGTAAAATCAAGCAATCATAACAAAAGCATTGAAGGATTTGTATTCAGCTGATGCCTCATGCCCTCCCTCTATAATCTATTTGCCACTGTCAAATCAGGATAATTGATCCATTCTCTGCAATGGATTGGACTTCCTGCAAAAAGACATATCCTCTAGCAAAGACTATCCATGTTCTGACTGCCATGTGCAAACCAGGTCATGCTGTTCCAAGTTCACATTTTAGTGCAAGGCAAGGCACTGGGAAGCAGGAGAATGACTGTCATTCTTTCTTTTCTGTAGGGGAACTGAGGTCAGCTATAACTCTACAGTTTAAAAATGAGATAAATGAGAGAATATGCATGAGATAATATAATATAAACTAAAACAGCTGTAATAAAATATAATCAAATATAAACAACCACCACAAAATCACCAACAGTGTGGAGAAAGTAAAGAAGAAAACATTCCTGTTCGTAATACAAGAATGAGAGGGAAGTCAGTGAAAGAAAGTAGAACTCATGCTATAATTAGATGATGCTACTCATGCAGTAGCATTTTTTAAATCTGCATAGAATATGAATGAGTAAAGAAGAAATGAGATAAAATGAAGAAAATCTCCATGAACATCTATGAAACACAGCGATGTAACTGAACTTCTGATTTGTCAAATCACAAACTACAGTTTACTTGCAAATGAATCACAAATTACAGAATTTGGAGACTATAATGGAGAAGAAATTACCCATGTTTTCTATTTCTTAAGATCTCAAAGATTTCATAATTTGACCCTATCAGAGGCCACATACTAGGTTGGAAGTGCCTTTGGTCTGCTCCTAACTGCTGTATTTACTATGTCATAAACCTGGAAAAAGGTTTTCATTTTATTATTCTATCAGCTGAGCTGGCTCCTAAATGAGGCAAAGAATGCAATCACTTGAATGTTATAACAACATTTTCACCAAGGAAAAATATCTGCTGCATTCATGAACACCATGGGTTGTTTTTTATTGGTTGAATTGTCGTTGGTTTTTTTTGTTTTGTTTTGTTTGATTTCAATCTGAAAGGTCTGGGAGCTACAGGGTTGAGTGGAACTTTTGGAATACAAGTCATGCCTACTTTACTAGGTGATTGAGGGAGGTCAGCTTGGCTCCATCCTGCCTTTCTTTTACTTCCCAAGTTGTTGATGTGTTTTCACGAGACAGTTTTGACCAGGTGTGCTCAGAGATGTCTCAGAGTCACAGACTGCTGCTTTCTCCTGCTCCCCTTGCTCTCAGGCACCTGCCATGTCCAGCGGCCACGCGCCGTCACCGAGCTCGGCCTCTCTCCGTCTTCTTCTGGCTTTTATTTTAATTCCACCTAAGAGTTAATTCCAGCAACTCCTCTGCCAGAGAGCTCTGACACTGGGCAGCACTCTGCACATTCTCAAATCCCACATTAGGCTTAATGTGCTCTGAGAGGTGGTGGGCACCTGACAGGGCTCCAGAAGGAGAGGGAAGGAAAGAGCGAATTGGAGTCATTAGCAGGATTCTGAACCCAGCAGAAACGAAAGCCTCACACACTCCAGCTGTTCTCTGCTGTCACTGTGATTATTAACTTCATGATAACAATAAGTTTGTAAGCAAATTTGTGACTCAGCTGGGGAAAAGATTGGAATAGACTACATTTTTTTTCCCTCTCATTAAACACTTCAAATACAACTGAGAGGAATTTTAATATTTAAAAAGAGAAATTTAAAGCTATTTACTTCTGGACAGCATATCCTAAAACCATCTCAGCTTGTTTTTGCTCCCATGCATCTCTAATAAGCAAATATATGCTCACAGTTAACTCTATAAATCTTTGCTATTTAGTGAATATGGAAATAATAAAACCTCTAAAGTGTTTCCGCTTAAAGCTTCTCTCCTCTACTCCACCCTGACCTTCTTCTTCTTCTTCCCCTTGCAATATTTTTAAGATAAGCAGGAGTCCTTATTGATATTCATCATAAAAACAGAGGATTTCTCCCTTTCCAGAAGACATGCCACTACTAATATGGCCGAAAACCATCACCATGTGTCAGGCTATTCAGCTCAACAGAAGCCCACTGCGTCTGCAGGTCATGTTGTTGTTTTACTGCGTATGGCTTTTGTTTCAGCTCCACCACAGAAATCCTCCTTTTATTTTTCCACCATGAGCAGTCAGCTTTGTGAGCTGAGACAGGACAAGAAAGGAGGGAGAAGCACTTCCAGAAGAGATCTGTTCCCTGGTCTCTGGAAGGATGCTGGATGAATGTACCAGTGAGACTAAAAGGTTGATGTAAGCAAGAAAGAGGAGTACAGGTGGTAGGGGCTTCCTGGAATTAACAAAGCCCCTCAATATCTTGAGGCAACAGATGCAGTGAGGTGGTGAAAAGATATAAACGTGTAACAATAACAAAACTTTTAATATAAGTCTATTGATAGTTTTTGATTGACCAGCTTTGTTTCACTAGTGAAATTATTTTGTTTATTAAGGATAAAAGTATTTCCAGTAAAGCCTCATTGAGTTTACTAAGCATAGTTATGTTTATTTTGCTTCTTTCTACACAACAAGTGAGGGAAAAGAAAAAATATTCCCACTACCTTTACTAAGGCTGAGATTATATTCAGAATAGTCCTTTAATTATTCTTTAATATACCTAGTATAATCACTACTTAAAAATCCCACTGAACACTTAAGGAAGAAATCTCTTTACAGTTACTAATCAAACACTAATAGCAGATAAAGCTTACTGGAAGAGTACAATGCTGTTTTCAACTGTACTTCCTCTTTGAATATCATACATATTTTCTCCAACATTTGGCTAGGCAGGTGGCCAGCAGGCACTGTCAAGATAATTTATGTCTCTTGTTTATTTGAATAATTAAAGTAACAACAGCACTGGAACCCTGCAATTTTTGCACAACCCCAGCTTGCACAACAATTTCCTATTCCTTCCACTTTTGTCCTCCTCTCCCACAAAAGAAATCCCATGCACGAGAAGGAAGCTCCTAATGAATCAGTAAGTTCCCAGAAAGCATATCTTTGTGAAAGGAACAAATTTCTGTGCAGTTTACCAGCAAGAGAAGAAAACTCCAGAAGCAACTCATGAACCAGCCTCCAGCCCTATGTATCACACCTCTCACGTCCACCTCAGTCACCTTTCTGCAGGGAGCTCCAAGGACATCCAGCATCCCCAGCCCTGCTGCTCGTGGGCTGCAGGCACCATTTGGTGACTGACCATCCCTGCATGCTTGGAATGTGTGAGCAGCTCCAGCTCTCCTGTTTCTGGACAGAGGAGATAATGTAAAAACTGTAACCTCAAATTTTTACCAAGAATTGGAAATCAGGACCAAGGCTCTGAATCTCACTCAACTCACCCTTTCGTGATTTCTTTGTGGCTGTGCTTGCTCACGTGGAAGTGAAGAAGAAATTGATGGAGACCTGGACTGATTCCTGTGACCAGCTAAATCTGAAGTATTCCACTAATTTTGGTCAAAAAATTTGCTCAGGCTAAGACACCTAATATCACTGACCAAAGGGCAGCCAGAGAAACTCACAACAGGACTATGCTCTTGACAGGTCTACACATTTTCTTTGTTGTTACCTTTCTTGTCTGAAGAACTCACATTTTCCCCACTTTCAGGAGATTTTTCTGAGATTCCTATGGTATGTGGATGTCTCCCTGTGCTGCAGCAATGTGGCTGGCCTTGCAATGCAACACAGCTGTTTTTGATGGGTATTTTTATAGCCCTCCTATACCTTTTCAAAACTGTCAGGTGGTTGTAAAAGATGAGAAAACAAAGTGTTCTCACTGAAAGCTTCTTTTTTTTTTAATGTCTGTAAAGTAATTAGGAGTCCTAAGTCCTATACTCCAAGCCAGGGGCAATGTCTTAAGAAACATAAATTATATAAATTGCTTTGCAGATGAGCACATTAGCTAAAAGAGGACTGTTTTTCCTGCTAGGCAGAATTATTCTGCACCAGTATGGGGGAACCAAACCTTTGCCACACTAATCCTCAGTACTGGTGGGTGGCATTATAATCCTGGTATTGTTGTGTATGTTCTCTGATGAGTGATGTCCAGGACTCCAAGGTTCAGAGTAGCAAGTTCCTTCAGTTAGTAAAAGATTTCAGATTGTCATGTTCACAGAGTTCCTTCTGGTATGTTTTTTACCTCCATACACATAACTGGCTATGAGTTTAAAAAGAAAAGAAAAATCAACAAAACAACCAATCAATAGACAGTAGTTAATATGATACACCCAACAGGACCACTCGTGCATTTCCTCCAATAAAAAAATAAAGGATACGCAGAGTAGGGTTCCAATTTATGGAGTTTTGCTAGTCAGTCACTCAATTTCAAGAGTCAGAATATTCTGCCTGTGTTACCTGCTGATTCATCACATGACTGAATGTTTTTCTCTTTTTAAAAGGCAATATTATAAGACCATACATCTATTTCTTTAGGGAAGTCCAGAGCAAAATCAGATGTCAGACATATATAAATGAGATGCTAAACTATGGTAAGCATATCTGACAGTTCAAAATTCATTATTTCTTTGCTGCCTGTCTCAGTGAATTTCTGAAAGAGAAAATAATATTACCTCCTTTATTGCAAATTGTATTATGAGATGGAATAGCTTTGTTCTATAGCCCTGGTAATATTCTTGTATTTCTACTACTAGAGAAATTGTTTTTAGTCTGGGACATTTATTGACTCAAATTGATTCTACTTCTTTCAACATATCAGTCTGGCAACAAAAAGCTTTTCGTTTGGTAGGCTTCTGTTTTTGGAAGAATGTTTGCTGCCATGTTGCAAACCCTGCCACCATGTCTCTAAGTTTACAACTGAGTATAACAGTCTTGGTGCTAAACTGATCCTTGCTTTAAGAAAATGTATATATTAAACTTCTCCGCTAGATTTTTCTTCTTAAAAAAAACAAAACAAACAAACAAACAAACAAAACCAAAACAACAAAAAAACCCAAAAAACCTAAAAAAAACCCCAAAACAAACAATGCACCAGGAAAAAAATAAAAAAATTAAAAAATATTTTTAAAAAAAAAAAAAAAAGGAAAAAGGTTTGAAAAGCATGCTGTTCAGACAATTGGAATTATATCTCTGCAAGTATTTCTGGTCTTGGTATTCTGCTTATTTTCTTATCGAGCTTCTTATCTTCTGCTTTCTTATTCTGCTTTATTTTTTCTTAGGTTTTGGTATTCATCTTATAGCTCTTGAAAACCTATCCTTTTCAAAGTTCTTTAAATTATCAACCGTTATTTTGAAAAAATTACAAGCTCACTTATTCCTTTACAGATCTTCTACAATTCAAAGCAGTTTGCATACCTATGAATGTTCATGCTCATATTTATTGATAAATATATATAAATTCATAGAGGGAAAAAGTCTCCAATTCCAGGGTAAACACACTTTAAAATGTACAAGAGGAATTTAAAAATACATATGATTACAAAATTACCCCCTCAAAATTAATTATTAAAGGAAATCAATTCCTTTAAACTGAGGTTCTGCCATGGTAATCTGTTTGATTCAAATAAGGAATTTATCTCGAATGTGAGCCCTTCTCTAGTTCTGTTAGAGACAGGCCAAGCACCCTGTGCGAGTTCAGGACCCCGTGTGCTGATTTCCCCTTAGCAAGCAGCAATTACAAGGATTAGGGGCTGAGACTCAGCTCGGTGGAGATGAGAGGTATTTAGCCATTTCCCTGGCACTGCCTTGGGGCACACAAACAGGTTCCCTTGGGCCCTGAGCAGTGGAGCCTCTTCCAGCAGCAGGCACCAGAGCAGCCCCTTTTGCTGCTGCTCAGCCCCAAATGTCACATTCCACAGGTAATGCTCATTACAGCAGCTACGGGCACATAAAGGGGAGCACGGATTATTGCTGGTGGTGGAGTGCCAAAGGTTAGTGAAAAGCTGGATTGTCTGCTGGACCAGGGTAGATAAGAACACAAAAGGGCACAAAAATGGATTTGAATACAGCCACTTATCGGTGTGCCTTTTAAACTACATTATGCCCTGTATAATGGTGTGCTGTTAGCACTAAAATTGGGAGTCTCCTTTTATGAGCGTACTAATTTATTAACATCAATTTGTGTCACTGTTTTAGCATCTCCTCTACTTCCCTGAGCCAAGGAGTAAGACACCAAGTCAGCTAAATTCAGACAGAATTCAAGTGGCTCTAGTTCTTTTCAAACAACTCTTGCTTTCTGCTGATGTAGCTCTCTGTTGGCTGCTGTATTGTTTTCTCCACAATAAAAGCAAAGAAGCACACATAAAACAAAGATGTTTATGATTTGGAATAAACTGTAGCTTTACTATTCTTTATTACTGGAAACCATCCGATTATTATGCAAAAGAATGAAAAAAAAGATCATTTATATACCATACTGTTAAATTTTATATTGAGTGATATGATAAAATAGCCAACTGGGACAAGGGGTGGGGAATGGGAGGAATGCCAGTTTTTATTTATGTCATGTTTATGGTTAGCTATGTTTATCCTTTTTTTGTCAGTTAAAGGAACATTAAATAGAATTATCTTGGATTTATGGTAAGTAATAAAGCAGACTTTTTTTTTCCATGAATGCTCAATTAGATTAAAGTATACAGTCACAAGAGCAAATATGCACCTATTTATGATTCCTTTTCTGAGACCATCCTCATGTTCCTCTCCCGAGACAGCAAGAATCCGGAAGATTTTGGACAAAACAGTGCATGTGTTTACTGCTGCACATATGCAAGCATAATGGAAGACTAATAGGACTGAAACATGGAATTCAGGGATCATGAATGAGAATGGAAAGGATACAAAAAGAACTGTTAGTACCAGTCTTAAAGAAAAAAACCCACCAAATGCAAATTTCTGGAGAAAACTATCACTCTGTCATAGACCGACATTTTGCTCAGAAAGGGATCTGGTGTCTAAAATCGGGAGGAAGATTTACTTCACTTTTCCTGGAACATGATATCTCTCAAAACTCTTTTAGAGTGTGAAGATGCCATTTCAAACCCCACCTAGTGTCCTTTTTTCTTACTTTAGAGTTGTGTCCTATTTAAGAGAGCCCTTTGTGAAAGAAGGAAAAGGTAAGCAAGGTCAAGTTTCATGTGTTTTAACAAGGTTAAACCTGCAGTTCAAGTTTGGACATTTAGTATTTGCTGTTGTATATGCTCATATACAAGATAAATTTTTTTTAAAGACCTGTTGTTTGAATCAATTCATCTCAAAACATTCTGTGAGGCTGAAATTCTGGCTCAGTCTATTGACTGCCATTTTTTGATTAGCTGATAAACGTCTGGTCATTGCTGTCAAAAAAAGAGAAAAATAAATCCAATCCATTAAGATAATTTGGTACTGCCTCACATGCTGTCTTTCAGCATAATTTTACACTGATCTGAACTTATTGCACAAGGACTTTGCCACACATCAGGCAGGTAGAATAGTGATGCTTCTCAGCTCCAGTGCTCTAAAAGGAGTTATAGCTGGGAAAATGCCAGACCTCCTGGGACCTAAGCAAAATAGGTAACTGATGGTGCCATGGCCAGCAGCTCTGAAACCTGCTGTTTCTCCTCATCTCTCTTTAATCCACATCAGAACATTATTCCTGCTGTACTAATAGCAAGGACTCTATTATCACATGCTGTAATTTCAAACAGACTCTTCTCAATGACAAACAAATGCAGACTTTTGGGATTCTGCTTCAGTTTCGTGCCAACAAATTGTAAAGGTGCAAACCTCTCTGCTCTTTTATTCCTGAATTTCACGTGGCTCTTTTGTCCACCCTACGTGTATTAACAGGGATATGCAATCAAGGAGCTATTGTTCAAAATTTTATCATTTATACACAAAATAACTGAAACAATAGGGCAGGATTTTAAAATCATCTTGCTTGTTCACTTTGTTGAAACTTACCTGACGATTCCTATTGCTTCAGATTTTCTCAGTTCATATTTATTAGTGAAATGCGTTCTTTTATGATGGCCTGGGATATAAGTCATGGCAAGAAAATCAGTTTGATTTACCTAGCACAGAAAGGTGATATTTATTACATACACAAGTGCTACACATTTCTATTATTCATTAGTAACATAACCCTATGTGCTTTCATTTTTTATCAGTGCAGAAATACCTTTGATGTTTGTGAGGAAAGGCGGGCCGTGGCCTTCCCATTCCATCCAGAGCCCAGGTGACTGACAGAAATCTGCATGCGCAGCAGTCAAATGCAAAATCCTCAGACACACCCAGCACCAGAAACTGGTCTGTGTTACACAGCAATCACTTTTTCCAACAACTTTTCTGTGTTGAAGGTACATGGTCCTCCAGCTGTACACACATAATCACAGAATCATTTTCTTAGAAAAAAGTTCCAAGACGATTGAGTCTGACCTTTGATCACCACATTGCCAACCAGGCCAAGGCACTGAATGCCACGTTCAGTCATTTCTTGAACATCTTTGGGAATGGTGACTCCACCACCACCTCCTTTGGGAGCCTGTTCCAGTGCTTTTCAACCCTTTCTTTGAAGAAATTTTTCCTGATATCTGATCTGAACGTCCCCTGGCACAACTTGAGGCAATTTCCTCATCCTGTCATTTGTTACCTGGTAGAAGAGGCTGACCTCCCCTGGCTCCAGCCTTCTGTCAGGGAGTTGTAGAGAGCAACAGGGTTCCTCTTGAGCCTCCTTTTCTCCAGGATATACACCCTCAGCTGCCTCAGCTGCTCCTTGCCAGATTTGTGTTCCACACCCTTCAACAGTTCCAGCACTTCAATGCCTTTCCTGTAGTGAGGGGTCCAGGACTGGACACAGGATTTGAGGTGTGACCAGTGCCCAGCACAGGGCACAGTCACTGCCCTGGTCCTGCTGCCACACTATTGCTGATCCAGGCCAGGTGCCATTGGCCATCTTGGCCACCTGGGCACTGCTGGCTCATGTTCAGCTGCTGTTGACCAGCACCCCCAGGTCCTTTCATGATGGGAAGGTTTCCAGTCACTCTTCCCTGTAATGCTGCCTGGGGTTGTAACTCTAGAGCAGGACCCAGCTTTGTCCTTGTTGAACCTTATACTACTGGCTTTGATCCATCAATCCAGCATGTCCAGATCCCTCTGTAGAGCAGTCCTTCCCTCCAGCAAATCAACATTCCCACCCTCCAGCATATCAACATTCCCACTCAGTGCTGTCTCTGAACTTTCTGAGGGGTAAACTCAATCCCCTCATCCAAATCATCAATGAGGACATTGAACAGACCTGGCTCTGACAACGTTACCCTTGGGGAGCCTTAGCTTATCCCACAAACTACTCAAAAAGAAATAGAGAATACCAGAGAAAATTTAAGCAGTAAATAACCAATATCCCTTTATGTCTGAAGTACCCACCTCTGCTCTGTGTTGTCTCAGCAAACAGCATCAGGCTGTCACCCCAGCAGGACTGTGTCCCTCCCTGCCAGATGTGGAGCTGTGCCATTCCAGGGACAGAGATTCCTGCTGGAGCAGCCACCTTTGCTACAGGGCTCATGCACAGCACAGCACAGCTTGTTCAAAGCATCTCCAGGGGCTTTTGATCTTCCCTGCTGCTCCTCTGAACCAGCAGTTGTGATGCTGGGGCTCACACCAGCCTGTTCTAGGCACCTGTATTGTCTGGCTGAGAGAAAACACCTCTCCAGCAGTCACAATAAATAAAACACAGAGCAAACACATAGGAAATGTTTCCTGACCCTGATGATTCCTGTGAATTGTGTAAAGCATGTGCCTCAAACAGCTTCATTCCTGGTGCAAAACACCCTCCCTCCCCAGAGTGAAAGTGCTTGATGGCTTCCCAGATCTTGTTTCGTCACTGAGAAAATAAACCACAACATAAATACAGTAATTTCATGATTATAAGCCGC
>VRYO01001681.1:15640947-15673935 GCA_009812075.1 Sialia sialis | reverse complement strand
CTACTGGGGTAAGCTGGATTCTTCAATGAAAAAGGTGCGGCTTATATTCGTGAACTTACTGTAGTTAGAAAAAGGTGGAAAAGTTGGTCAGCAGGGAGTATTATGGGCAGTCAGTAAACTAGCCCTCTCTCCCTCAGCAGTGATTAGTCTGTCTGCTACAAATCCTTGCAGTAACGGTGCTTCAGCTAGAGAACAATAACCTGCATAAAACTTATTTGTAGCTTAGGCAGTTTAACTAGAAACTTAAGCCATCAGTAAAGCCTCTTTTAAGTTTTAATTTAATTTAATCTTCTCCTCAGGGCATGGGGTATGCACAGGAAAAAGCTGTTATTATATTTTTCATGTGAGAGAGAAAAAAAAATAAAATTTGGTGAGACTGAGGGGGAGGTGGAGCAGTGCGGAGGTGGGGGCTGGGGGGAGCTGAGTAGTTCAGATTCCTTCAGGTGAACTCTGGAGAGAAAGTGACTTTTCAGTTGATGGCACCAGAGATTGGGGATGAATGGAGGCAGATCATGAAAGCCAGATATCAAAAGAGAGATTAGAGCAAGCTATTAAAATGTACATTTATATTGCTAAATATTTTTAGGACTGCTGAGTTGAGACAGCTAGCAAACAGCACATCATGGAGAACATTGATTGAAAAGCTCACTGGGTTGGGAAAGAATTTTTCATTTCATAAGTCATTTGCTGTAACCATTCCAAAAAGTCAGCAGATTTTTAAAATTAATGAAAGTCATTCTGTGATGAAGTCTGGCTTGATGGCCACTTCCTTCTCTGGGTTTTCTTGGGAGAACTGAACCTCATCCTTTTGTGCCATTAAAATTTTTCGGTCAGAAATGCTAATTCGTTTGGCGTGTATACAGCATTATTTTCTTATCCTGTTTATAGAATCCCATACAGATACAATGCTTTCCAGAGATTTTAAGTCCAATTCCAAAGAGCTTTTTCTAAGCAGCTGATACAACGCATTGAGTAAACAGTGGAGCAGAAGGATTGTCATCACAAATTGCAGTAACTACATTTTTTCAGTTGTGGAGACTTGGAAGTCTGTTTTCTAAATTAATACAGTGTCACTGTTTATTTATTTATGTCGTGGTAGCTATTTAAGTTTTCAAACAA
Organism: Sialia sialis; assembly: GCA_009812075.1. Classification (NCBI taxonomy): domain Eukaryota; kingdom Metazoa; phylum Chordata; class Aves; order Passeriformes; family Turdidae; genus Sialia; species Sialia sialis. Next base: position 15,672,816 of record VRYO01001681.1, on the reverse strand, counting down.
AGGATAAAAAATCCCTTGCCATATTCCACTTCTGGTGTGGAAAATAGACATTAGATTAAAAAAACCAAAACACCAAGATGTCTGTTACTCAAGATGGGAATTTTCATTGTTCTTCATTGATGACTATTCAGTACCAATTTTAATTTCACAGTAAGATACCACAGCATACATAACTAGTGAAGCCAAAGCTACTTCAATAAATACCTGCCATCTTTTTGACCTAGTATAAGACAAAAATCTCATTTTCTTACTATATAGCCAAACATTAATTGATATTAGCAAATTTTAAGACTATAGAAATGCTTTTTTTTTACAAAATGCAGGCATTTGTTTCAAAATGAAAACTAACAGGACTTATTCTCAGTAGTGACTTGCTCATTACAGATAAAATGTCACATGAGTATAGGCTTTCTGCTCATTGAAAGTTTTCCTTATAGTAAGATCCAGAAAAACCTCCAGAACATTACATATAAAAGTGTGAATGTCTAACAAATATTAATTAACACCTAGAATTTCACAGTTTGTTGGAAATAATCTAGATACTAATATTCTACAGAGAACCAGCAAGGGTTGGGAGAACCCACCTGCCTGTGCAGCCTCAAGTGCTGTCCTGTACCAGCTATTTTCTCTCTGTTGCCTGTAAGAGAAGTCCAGATGACAACACTGTAGATAATGTAAGTGAGGTGAAATAAATGCCATCCCTAGCTGCTTGTGTATCAGATGCAATCTCAGCTACACACTGCATTGTACTGAAATTGCTGCTCTCCATAACCCCACGAGGGCTGGAGATTTCATTTTCCTTGTGTTTATTGTATTTATTACATTATGTTAACAATAATAATGTATATTATGTCATCCCGCTGCTGTTTGTCTTGCCTTTTCCTTCTTTCACTTCAAACACCAGGAAAAAGAGTGTACTGATTTGATCAACTAATTTGCATATGCATTTCACTTTGGAAATTATCTCACTATTCCAGAGCTTTAACCAGTCTGGACCACTATTTTATAGCAGTCACAGCAACTGTGTTGTTTTGTCAAATGAAAGCGCTTTTTTCCAACTTTTATGTTTATGTCTCTTACTGAAACAAATGTAATTATGAAGAAAATAAATTTCCATGGCAGTCATTCAGAGTTGTAGTTTAATTCCGAATGGTTTACTATGTTTTAATTTCTAAAATTTATTCTGGATAAAATGTAAATGTAAACAAAAATAGAAGCTTTTAAGACAATTTAATTCAAAAATTTTCTGTTCACAAAAATTAAGTCTTTCCAGTCCTCTTCATCAACAGTCTCTTTTATATTTACATGTTGCACAATCAGGAATCTGAAATCTAAAAAGTTTCCTTTAGAAAGAAAACTTAAAAGAGGATATATACCCAAGGGCAATTGACTAAGGCCAAAATCAGCAAACCTTATTTACGATTTTTTTATATATATATCTATTTATCTCTGCCTCATATGGTTTTCTTTTTGAAGAATCAGGAAAAAAAAAAAATATCAAGGAAAATAAGAAAAATATGATTATGGAAATACAAGGAGAGAAAGATGACAGAGGGGTGGAAGTGAGAAGCTGGTAAGCACAGAGACATACAAAGAACCAGCAGATTTGGGCCAAACAGCATCCTTGGGGTGGGGCAAGAGAAACAGCTGCACAAAGATGATTGTGGGATTCCTGGCACCTGCATTTTCCTGTTGTAGTGTATTTTCTGTATTTTTCTTGTCACAGTGTAGGTGCTCTTCTTACCTCTGCTCAGCCTCCCTCAGTCATATTTTCCCTGTGTTGCCAGAGCGTCCGGGCTGTTCTCATTTCTCAGTAAAGAAATGGAGGACAGGCAAAGCTGGAGAGAAAAAAAGCCCTCAAAAATCTGTATGAAGACACCAAATAAGTGCTACTGCACTCCTTCCACAACACCCTGATGCTCTCCTGGTGCCAGGCACAGGCTCTGAAACATCTCCTCCCTTTCTCTACCTCAGAGCCCTCTGCTAAGCCACGGTGCCTGTGGCTCACCCTCACTCTCAGTTGTCGTGTCATCTACTGCCATTTCAACACCATTTGATTATTTTATTGACATCTTTAATGAGGAAATCCCCCCTACAAATCGCACTGCAAAGTTGCTTGCATGGGAGCACAGCAAATTTCTCTCATGAGCTGTTCTGATTGTGATCCGGTTTTCCTCCTCCCATGGGCTGCTCACAGTTTCCTCTTCCCTCCTTCTGACAAGAGGGAAGCTGAGTGCTTGTGGCCCTCCCCTGCTGCCCTGCATCAGCTCTTTGGGAATGAACACTGACTTTTTAGGGGGACACACTCCCCACAAACCTGCAGCGTTCAGGAACATCCATGAGAGTCCTGTGGCTCTTCCCGACCCTTCTCTTCTGCCTCTCCTCCCACTCCAAGTCACCTCACTGTCCCCCCAGCTCCGCTCTGCCAGCCAGCTCCCCCTGGACCCCTCTCGTCTCCAGACTGCCTTTTTTATGGAAAGTGCCTTCCCCTGAAGTTGCTGCTCATTCTCCTCCCTAGCAGGCTGTCTCCAGACAGAGCTTAATCCCCAGCTTTGTCTGCACATGGACTGCAAACTCTTCATATGTGCTGCTGCTGCTGTCACGTATTTGCTCAGGCCTAGAAGTCATTGCTTTGTAAAGGACCAAAATCATTGCTTTGCCTTCAGAACTATTAGTCTATTCAGGTACCAATTCAGACGCTATTTAAATGACAATTAGGGTCACAGAATTTGGCTTCCAAGTATTTTAATTTGATTAAGAATCAATCCTTCTTAATTACTTTTACAAATAATTCCCATTTTCCAGCTGGAAGCAGAGATAAGCTTGTGTGTATATATATTTTGCTCCGAGATTGGGAAAAAAAAAAAAAAAGGGGTTCTATAATTATGTATCTGATAAATTGGACAAAAGAGAGATGACAACTTTTAAAGAATTTAAAAGCAGATCTGATTCTGGTAATAATCCCTAAAAAAACCCCCACTAATCACTTTAGGACAAAATAATCTGTGACGAGTAAAGAAAATCAAGTGCAAGGGAGAAGTTGTATAATTTAGGGGATAGATAAGTGATTACCCAGCGAGATGACTGGGTTAAAAAATCAGAAAAATCTCTAATTCACAGCAGGTGTCAAAATCCAAGGACAACCTTATGATATGTTTTACTATTTTACAATAAAGATGTGCACATGGTTAGTTTAAAGTATTGGTGACATAGTCCCTAACATGCTAAACCCAGGAAACTGAAATAAATTTTATTTTAAAATCTTTATACTAATTAAAAGAAAGTAATTTAAAAATTACAAGAAACATGAAAGTATTATAGTGTATTTTCAAGTTTTTGTCCTTCACATTCCAAAATGTGATAATTAATAACTTTGTGGAGGGGCCATATAAGGAATAACAGATACAAATTTATTAAATTTTAACCATATACAAAAACTAAGCCAATATTGCTGATTTTTCCAGGTTTGTGGTAGAAATAGCAGGAACAGCTACAGTGTCACACAAAGAACAGCTGTGGTTCTGTAAAAAAGAAAGAATAGGACAGGGAGTGGCTGCAACCAAATGTATCATAGAAAAATAATATCTCTGAGGGTCTCTTTTCCTATTGACTAAAAATTATAAATTATTATATAAAGAAATTATAAGCTATAAAAAAGTATATGTGAGACTTATGTTTCTTTCCAGTTTGCTCGCTCTGAAATATAAATAGAGCACATCTCGTAGCTGTGTATAGACATATTTCTTGCTTTTAATCTTTTTTTGATTTGATGAAATTTCTCCTGGAATTACAGGCAATATAATCCCATGCCTTCTGACTCCCAGAAAGAAGAAATGGCACAGGCTCCTGGCTGTTTCCACACCTTTCAATCCTCCACATCTCATTCCATTGCCAGTCTCTTCTCTGGCTCCCTGAGGGTAGTGCCAGTGCTAGACACTGGCTTTAATTCTGGGGACAGAATTAAATAAGGCATGTTTGTGGAGAAGAGAGAAGCAAGATTCCATGTCTGTATTTGCTCTGTGGCCAAGCAAGCATAGAGAATCCTATCACAAAGCTGCTCTGAACTGCAGATCCCTTCCACACTTATCATTACAACAAGCCAGACTTCTGAGATGTTTTCCTTTACCTCTTCTGGGATTGGATATTGACTTACAGTAAGTTTTGCTAGGATTTAAATTAACTGCAACTATTTAAAATTCAGTGTCAAACATGGCAGCTAAAATAAGAAAAATCAGAATAAATAAAAGTTAACATTTGTACTGAGAGTGCAAATACACATTTTCTTTTTAACAGTTCAACCATACAGCCAAGGTAGCAAAATACATCCTAAACCTCATTGGGATGAGCAGTGCTTAAGTATATACACCTAAAGTGTATATATATTTGTTGGCTAATATTAACCTAGATTGAGGTAAGTATTAAGTTTTGACCAATAACTTAGCATCAAACATACACATGACACACAATAAAAGTTCTTTAAAAAATCAGCATCCAGCTCAAGTGATGTAAAGACTTCAAGATCTTTCCAAATGCCTCCACCAGCCATTTCCAGAAGCAGTCAGAATAAGATCCAGGTGAACTAAGATACCCCTCTGCATGCTATTTTTGACTGGAGGTGCATTCTGGACAGACAAAGTGGATAGCACATCTCAGCCCAGCATTCCCTAATGCACCTGCCCCTAGAATTACAGAATCACAGAATGGTTTGGATTGGAAGGGACCTTAAATATCATCTAGTGCCAACCACTCAATTAGATTCAGTTGTAGACACCCATTGTACATACACAGCCCTGTCTGTCTCCGCTGGTGACAGATAACAACTTCTATCACAACAGCTGTGGATGATGCATCTCCTCTGCTGGGGGTAAGAAGAGATTTTCGATGCTTCTGAAAAGAAAGAAAAAATATTTGGAGATCTTAAACAGCTCAGAAATATGCATACCCTCACTTTTTAAAATGGAAACTACATCATATTGAACTAAAAACCTCTCCGCATAATTTCTGCTTAGTTAAAAGGACAATAGGAAGGAGCCAAATTTGAACAAAAAATTGAAGTTAAGACACATGATTGTACACATGTACACAACATTTTATATTTAAAATATAAATATATTTTCAGACAGATTTGCATTTTGGTCATTTTGCTATATGGCAGATATGTTTGCTTACAGATTCTGCACTATTCACTGAGGCAACAAAAGCAAAAAATTAGTTCATCAAGTCAGTCACTGAATGAAAGTGTGAGCATATAATTTCATTTTTTTCTCTTTTCTCCAGCTGGTTTCAGCACACTGAGAGTTTCACGTGTCCCTTGGACTCCTAAAATGGCTTCAATATAACCTGACACAGACAATTTCAGTCTAACAATAAAGGAAATCAAAATACATAATGCAGAATCATTCAGAGCTGCTGGGATTTTAAAATCCCATGCCCTTTGAGAAACTTTCAAAATAAATGAAATGTTTTATTAATTCTAACAGCTTAATATACAGAACTAATAGAGGTGTAGTCCATTCATCATAAAAATCTTTGTCTTCTCCCATAATGCATTAATTTCTTTATACAGACAGATTGCATGGCTATGTTTGTATGACACTTTTTCCCACTCAGATCAATTCTAAGACCTCTGAACTAAAGAAAATCATCTTTCTAAATGGAATACTAATTTTAGCTAAGCTGCTTTTGAAGATGATGCTCTTTTAAAAAAAGCCAAAGCTCCATACAAAAGGTAGGGAGAAGAGGGAGAGTGTAGCTGATGAAATGCAAATGAGGCTTTTCTCAGACAGCTGGCTGCTTTGGGATGACATGTGTGATGAATGGCTCTTAAAACATGAGCAGGCATCAAGCTCCAATTCAGTGTCAGACTGGCAAAAACAGCAGCATTACTGGATGCTTCCTTTAATTAATGCAACACTTCTGCATTAGTCCGGACACTGCCGATAAATGGGGAAGAACTGATATCAGTGGTAATATCAGAAATCTTTCAACCTTGAAGCTGAGATGCATTAGCCAAAAGCTGCGGTATCGTAAAAGGTTTAATTGTATTTGTAATGTACCAGTGCACCATGACAAAAACGGGAGATAGTGTAGGCAGGACAGAGTAAGCCAGTGATAAATGAGTGTGAGTGAGCGATTATAAAGCAGGGAGGAGTGTGGAAACAGACAATAGACAGCAGAGAGGAAGGGGCAGCAATGGGGGGTTATGATAGCAACAGCTACTCTAATGTGAGAAACAGGTAACAAGAGAAACCTGCTAGGGCTACAAGCACAAAGCAGTTTAACATAAATCTTCCCTCCTAAACAGGTTTCATTGACAAAAGTGAGATTTACCACTGCACCTACTTCTGGCAGGACTTCATGGAGAAGGCTTTGTGAGCCAGTTATCAACTGCAAAGCATCACAACTCACTAAATCAAGCACACAGCACAAAGTTTCTTGCTAATTGCATACCAAAGTAATAGGATACACACACTGTTCATCCATTGTGCTGAATTTTATGTTTTCTGCCACAGCATGCCATAAAACTCCCATGCAATTTTTATGCTGTCACATAGTCAGCAAGTGTGTGTAATAATAGCACTAACAGCTTTCTTGAGATTATTTGAAAATAAAGACTAATCTTCCACTGAAAGTATCAGACTTTGTACACAGCAAGGCCACGCAGCATTTGTATGCAAGGTGTTCCTGCTTTGTGACTGCCATCAGCTGCAAACATTTCTGGAGACACCATCTTTTCAGCAAGTAGGCTAAGGCACATAATTAAGATTAACAACAAGTTCTGGTGACGTTCTTGAAAATGGTCTATGCTTAGTGTTTCTGAGAAAGTGAAGTATTCCCGTAATGTGCTCAAAGTGATTTGCTGTTTCTTGATGACACCTTTATTCATGTGGTGGCCTTTTGAAACCATTCCAGTTGTTCTCTCCCATTTTCCTGCACATGAGCGAGGTATTTATTGTGTGTACCAGGTGTTTATTCTGTAGCTTCAAAACTGGTTTTTTTTCTTCGTTTTTCATTAAACTTTGTTTTATGAAGCCAAAAAAAAAATAAAAAATATCTGTTGCTTTTAAAATGAACTCCAAGATCAATTATTGTCAGTGTTTAATTTCTAGCATGAGGAGAGAGTAAGGGAAGAGAGAGACACTAGAGAAAGAAAAAAATTCAGGCATCAAAAACAAATGCTAAAAATATGTACTATGACATAGACAGGGTTTCTTTGACCACAATATAGAAAAAAAATGCTTTCCTTATTGTATTAGATCACAGGTGAGAGAGAGTTTATCAATTAAGAAACTAAGAACATAAATATATTCTTCCTTGAACTGAGGCTAAAGATGTTAAAAAACCCTTATAAATTATTTTTCAAGTATAGCATATTTTCTCAAATAGGAAAAAAATGCAATATATATATTTCAGTGGTACTCTTCACTCAACTTCTAAATTGTTTTCCTTATTAAAATTTCTGTATTATTATGCACAGATATGTTTTAATACTTACAGAATGTCAGAATGGAAGGTAAGCTGGCCAGTGTTATGCCATGAAAGTTTTGCCCAGGAGCGAAGAGAAATAGAAGGTTAGCGGTTTTGTTTCCTCCTTGAAACACCCTTTTTTGTTAAATATTTTAAATCTGATTTTAAATTCTGTGTCTTAGTTACCACCACAGGTACCACGGTTTCAAAATATATCTGTAGCTCCAGAAAGTTAGTTGGAAACCAGTAATGATTAGCAGGGGAGTTAAACAGAGAAGAGGGTTAAAGGCAATCAAAACAATACTTTTGGCCAAGAAATTCCCAAACAAGTTTAAGAACACAAAAGCCAAAACCCAATGAAACAAAGTAGAAGAACCTAAAATCCCAAACCCATAGGTTTCCTAAATTACTAAGTTTTACAGAAATGGACCTGACTATCCATATTTTCAGACTAATAACTTGTCATAGAACTGAAAATTGTGGTGTCAGTTTCCCTTGTGCCTGTTTATTTCCAAGGCCCAGTACCTATCCCAATAGGCTTATAATCCTGGATGTAAAGAGCCCTGTCACATCATAAATTTCCCTTTGATGTAGGCAAGACATCAGTCTACTTGCTTTCACAATTTTTCAGAAGAAAACTCCATTATAATACAATGAATTAATTCCAGTTTGCTGGAATCTTTTGCCTAGTCATAAAACGGTGAAAGTACAAAGGCAGTCATGACCTAGCTTGTCTCAAAATTGGCAGCCAGTGCTTATGTAATGTGCATCTATTCAGGAGGTCCATTTTCATTCTTAACTCCTCAATTTCCTGTAGTGTACTTTAGCTCCTATATTATTTACAAAGTACTTTACCACAGGATAAAGAGGCTGTGATCCAACCATTCTCTTCATCCTACCATGGGGGAGACCATTTAGTGTCCCTTTTCCTCCCTCCCTCATCTCATATCTAATGTACAGGACGAAGCATCCATTTGTACTAAATGAGAGATGCCATCAGATGTGAAGGGTGCATGTTCAGCCAGGATTGGATAATGATATGCTTACTCATGCTTACTCCATTAGGAAGTTTTAATAGGACTACACGAGGATCAGGTGCTAATCGCTGGAACAGCATCAGATTGCAGTCCATAATTTGGCTCACTCCTTCTTGCAGAGCAGCTATTCTGTGCTGATGGCCGAATTGTATCCTACTCTGAAAATTCAGGAAGGCAAAATAAGAAGAGGAAGGGAATTTAAAAGCTCCCTAGCAGTATGGTTGCATATCCAGAGCAGGGCCATCAGGTAATTGTGCCTGCTCTCAGCAGTGGCTGGGGTGCTGGTGTGCAGATAGCTCCTAACAAAGCCCCATTGTGCTCCTCTCCCTTGGGATTTTACTTGGACACCATTTCCCACTAATGGATGCTGGTCATGAACAAGCAGCTATAAATCACTTTGGCCAAGTTAACCCAAAGATGTGCACCAAATTTTAGTGTCAAACTGTCTAACACGCATTTCCTAATAAATAGAAATGTTTTTTTAACAGAAAAGAAACAACCAGCAACATAGGTTGGGGATGAAATCATCCAAGGGCCAGGACAGAACCAGATGGCTCTGGATTTCCTGGTGCAGCCAGCCCCAAGCAGTGTGGAGGGACACAGGCCTTCGCTGTTCTGCTAAATCAAGAAGTGAGATCAAGCACAAAAACTTTGATGAAAGAAAAATATCCTAAAGATGAAGTGTTTATAGCAAAGATTTTGATGTAGTGATTACGGGCAGAAACAACAGATCTATATGTATAAAATATGTGTTTTATATAATAACTACTTTTAGGACTGTGCTTTCATTTTTGCCCAATCCCCTAGTTCCCTGAGATCTAATGATAGGATGTAAAGATCTTCTTTATAATCCAGTTATATGACCTATAATATTCAATACTGACAAGAGGCCAGGAGTGCAGATTAAGTAAGTTTGTAAGAATGCATAAATCTTTAAATTGTGGGCTGAAATCATTTTGGGCCAGAAGTTTTGTGGAAAAGTTTCCAAGATTATTTAATAGCAGATGCTTGAAAACAGAGACCTTCCTGTGTATTTAAGAATTGTGAGCCAGGCACCCAATCAAGAAGCTGGCCCTGTTTTGCTTGCACTACTGCCTAGCACAAGATAAAATGCAAAAGGAATGTGGTATTTTGTTAGTTTACAACAGTTCTAACTTTTATACATTTTGTGATTCAGACACTGCAGATTTTGGAATCATAAATGGAGCCTGCACCTGGGTGGGTGATGACACTTAGATCAAGTCACATTTCAGTTGTATGTTCATCATGAAAGTTTTTCATTAAAAATTTTCATGAGAGCTATAAAACTTTTCAACAGAGAGGAGACAGAGAGAACTATAACTGTATACTTTAAACTGCTTTAAAAAGAAATATAGTAATTGATAAATCTTTTGGAGCAGATGGTCTTCTAGCTGATTTAAGAGGTATGGGGTCCCTGGGAGCAATTGGTCCGGGAACATCAACAACTAATTTTCTCATTTTTCACATGTTCCAAATTCTGCATTCTCTGGAATGCTGCTAATTGTTTTACTTTAGTTCTGTTCTCAAGAGAACCCTAAATAATTTCATTTCTCTCAGAAGTTTACACATAATCACTGGAACAACTGAATTTGGTATCTGAAACTACATTTTCTATGTTCTACTTATTGACCATTTTACATGCTTGGGTAATCACATCGAAATTATTTTGAGGGAAATCAGAGAAATGAGCCACGGTTGAATCGCTTGTGCAATGCACAGATGATTTCACACTACCCCTGCCTCCCCAGAAGAAATTAGAGCAGATATGAGGTGTGTGCTGCAAAAGGTGGTGTGAGTCAGAGCACAAAAATGGAAATCAAAAACCCTGGTAGCTGGCCTGTGGCTAGACATTTCATCCTTTATTGACATTTTTATTTAGGTAATAACCTCTTTTTGGGCAGTGCCATGTGTTTATACCGTGTTTTCCACAGTGCTGTCTTTAAATGAGATCTCTGGATGCAAATTAAGTGCAAATATAAAAGATCATAAAAAGTACAAATATAAAAGACACACAGCATTAATGATATTGTTATCAGAATTCATTGTCATTTTTTCCTTTCTTCATGGCTTGAGAATATCCTGCACCAAGATTTGGTCCTAAAACCCATTTACATTTTTGTGATAGGAGAGCACAAAAAAAATCAACTTTTTTTACTACAGGAGCAGATTAATCAAACTAAAAAAGCTATGGCAATCAAGATTCAGATAGACATTTCCTTTGTTTTGAGCAGTTAGTTTAATCCCTCCTTGGCAAAGAAGGGGCATGAACCAAGAGCAATCCAATACAATGTGGGCAGTCTACTTGGTTTAGTCAATGAAGTACCTTTATTCTTCTAAGAGAATTCTTATTGCCAAGATTGCTGTTGCTATTTTCATTTTACTAATCTATTTTGACAAGACGTTACCTGGCAGACAGCACTTGCAAAAAAGTAATAAATTCATAAGTCATCTCTATCATGATAGTTTCATAACTTGCTTGGTGTAAAAATCCCACTGTGTTCTCACAGTACTACTCCATCAATTTTAAAACTAATCCCTCTGCATTGTACATCACTGCATTATATGCATCATTACACTGTAACTGGAAAAAGGAAGATTAAGGTGTGATAAGGCCTAAGCATCTTCATAACAATTTCAAGTTTGTGAATACATAAGATGCAATTGTCAATTGAAACACGCATTCACTTTAAATAATAGTCTGTTAGAAAAAAACCCCAAAACCAAACACTGACTGGGCCTGCTTTCCAGTCCCTCTTTTGTTTTTTTGCATCAGGTTTTGGTTAAGTCCTTATTCCAGTTGTAGTTATTTGGAAATTAGTTTAAAAAAAAAAAAAAATCAGTATTTTTCTGCAACTTTTTCTCCCAGGATTTTTCATCCCTAAACTTCAAGGTCAAAGAAATCAAAAAACTCAGAAGAGGAAAGCAACTGCTCAGTTGAGATGATCAGCAATGCACAGCAACTTACCCAAAGAACAAAATGTTTAAATTTTGGTAAACTTTTAGCAAATGTCTTGCTCATTTCATGATTGAAATACTTTTTTGGGGTTTTTTTTCATCAATTAAGAGGGAAGCACCATTCCAAAGAGAAATTGCCTTTGATTGCAAATAATCAATTGTTCAGGAAGTATTGGACAGGAGTATTTTCTGTGGTATAGTATCTTACAACTTAGACTGGGAAAATCCTGGTCAAGATGTTCACTCAGTTTTTAAGTAACCTTCAAAAGCTCCAAAACATTTTCCCTCTACTATTTCTTCATTTCCTTTTGCTCAAGGTGAAGCTGTACTGGTTGAAGTAGATGCACTGCTGGGGCACATCCACCTTCATTAACGACTTAGCTCAGTTATTGTGACCATCTAGTAAGATGGATGAATGTTACATCACCTTACAATCATCAGTTTTTTACCCCATCAGAGCAGAGCAGAAGAATTTAGACAAATGATTTATTCATCAAAACAAATAAAAAAGAACAGATTCAGCTGACCTGAAAAATAGTCACAAAACTGGGTCAGATCCATCAAAATGTTTCTACTGGATTTCTATCTCTCTCTCTCTCTCACACACACACACAGAGATACAGATTCACATTCCCTATGAAAGCCAGAAGGGCTGGGACTCAGTTTCATCACTGCTGTGGTTGGGACAATTGTGGAGGAACTGGAAGGCACCAAAGTTTGTTTTGCTCTTCTGCTTAGAGCCATGTGTGCTGCTCCTGGTAGGTCCAGGCCCTCAGGCTCCATGATCTCTCAAAATACCCCCTACTTACAGCTCTCCTACATGGTATGAGGTGATAACATATATACTGGGGCCCAGAGGAATGAAAATCTCTCTCTCAGTAATGACAAGTGCTGGAGTTGCTGAAATGTCAGTGGCCCAAGCCTGGGCTCAATGAATTTGGGTCTCCTACTTTTTAATAACCTTAGTTCTAGGCTGTCCAAATCTCTTACAGCTTTGTCACTGCACCTGTAGCCATGTCTTTACCTCTGCTGGTTAGCATTAATTAAAGATTCCCCAAACAGAATCAATATATTTGCTCTTAGATAGGATTGACTGATCCAGAAAATGTTAAGGGAGAGAGTTCAAAGAGAGGAAAAAAAATCACACTGATGAGAAAAAAACACTTTTTCTGTTCAAAATCTTCACATCCCAGGTCAGGGGGAATAAACAGTACATCACTGGTGCTTTCCTGTCCATTACTGGCTTGTTCTAGTGGGCAAAAATGCAGGTGATCCCTTGCAGAGCACCACTGAGAACATTTCCCGTGCATGCTATTCCCTTGAACGACACGTAGATTGGATTCTGATTCAAGCTAATTTGTTCACTGGTAATGAGCTGTGATATCATTACCTAAATATAGAAATAGGTATTCAGTGAATATTTTAATAAATGCAGGAGTGGAAAAGAGTGTCTCTTGCCTAGCCATAGTCCTTTTGAGAAACTAGAAGTCTAATAATGGGAGTTGTTTCTTCTAATGCTTCTAATGAGATAATATTAATAGCTTTCAATCAAATTACCTGCCTGATGCTGAATACCCGCTAACTTGTATCTCATACTCATTTTTATTCAGTTTTTTTCAATAGGAAATTTTGCAAATTGATATTTTAAGGACTGTGTTCCTGAAATAAAATTAGCACATCCTATTTAGACTGTCATCGCTAAAAAGCGGCAAATTCTCAGACATTTTTCATGGGACAAGAAAGTACTTCAGTTATTTTGATAAAGACTTAAAACTCTACAAAATGCTGTTCTATTGGGGGATCATAACAGAATCTTCCAGTAATTTCCCAGAAGTATGAACATTGCTCTCTGTGCTATAAAAATAACTGTAAATGCTCATTGTCTTCCTTCACTGTCTATGAACATTTTTTTGCAAAATGTTTGTAAAGCTCTACAGGATCATTGGACAAGCTTGGACAGATCTGAGTACATAAGCTATTAAGGACTGGAAGTGAGACATAAGTTATGTTGGTGGTGCTGGACTATTGGCAATGAAGAATGACCAAAAAAAAGTTAAATTAAATGTCTTTCGGGGCACATCTTTTTTTCTTCAGCTGAATCCCAAATCATCCTAAATTCACATACCACTGAAGACCAGTATTTGAAGCATACATGAGATTCACAGAGTTATGAAAGTGACAAAAATGTTTTCAGGGACTTATATTATTTTTTTGGTAAGAATGGACACAAACATGTAGTCTACTCTTTGGAAACACTTTCTAAAATTGTCTAAATCTTTAAACTGACTTGTCATTCTGTCTCTTACAGTTCTACCACTTGAAAGAAACAAACTTACTAACAACTATTTCTTCATCTGTGTGAAGATGTTTGCCCTATAAGACCTTCAAACATTTTTTAGTCACACTTTCTCCTTTTCATTTTGAAGTTGCTTACCAATTTAACAAGAATCACAGATCAAGTAACATTTTATTGGAGCTGTTCTCCCAACATCATTGGTTTATGATATGTTTAAGAGACAAAAAGAGTCCAGCTGTAATAACCATGTTGACCATGTAGTTGCCTCAGAGTCCCAATTTGGTCAGCTTGTTATTCAACAATTCATATTCCCTCTACTTTCCAAATATTTCCTTCACATGTCCTTCATGATCCTTGCTTTATGAAGGAACACAAACAAACAAAACCCCATAAAACATCTGGGCAGTTTTCTATGTACATTTAAAAACGGAGGCATTTTTTAATTCCCCAATAAAACTGGGAAAACCACACTAAGCAAAACTTGACATTTGTGGTGAATAATGACCCTTTGATCAAACTAAAAAGGTGATAGCAAAAGAAAAACACCTAAGGCACCTAAGGGCTTTATATCATTTCCACTCAAGGGACTGAAGTTCAGAATATATGAATGTGAGAAACAATGGTTTTCATTTTTGCATAAAACCTTCATATTTATAATCTCAGGATTCCCTTTTATTCTTCATAATTGCTATAGACTTAATTTTGTAGGTCAAATTCCAGCAAAATTGAATTGGTCTTGAGAGGAGAAAATTCCTCAGCAAGACTTCTTCCCTAATTTTTAGCACACAGTAAGACTTTTCCCTGTATGAAGAGACTTTATATTGGAACAGAAATAAGCTTTGCACAGTCTTCAAGGCATATACACTGTCACCTAGACTGTGGCACTGCATTCTGTTCTTATACTCCCTGTGTACCAAAAGACCCTGTTGTGTAATATTGTACAAGTTTGTATTTCCATATATATAGGCACTTAGATCCATTTGGACAAAAGCCCTTTGTCTGTGGAGAATACTCATGATTTCGAAGTATGGCCATCTGTTCTGAGATTTTAAAACTAAGGCTGCGTGACAATAAGTGGTTTTCCTCACAATAGAAATGCTATACAATGCTTATTGCTTATTGTACGTTGGCTACTGTAGAAGTTTTGTCTGAATTGTGGTTTTATTCCATGGAAAGTTGTGGGGGAAGATGGCTGTTACACAATCAGTGTAAGAACAAATGTTGCAGGTATTTGGAGAGTGTAAATGCTCCTCCACACCAAGAAACCACTGATGACATTCTGGCAGTGCAGTAGTTGCCTACCCAGCAGAAGCCTACATAGATGTCAAAAGGTTTACTTTATTTCTTGTCAAAACAATTATCATTATTCCCCTCCTCCCTTCCATACACATACCCATATGCCTTTTTGCTGGATTGGCTTTTCTCTGGACAGCTGCATGGTGAATTAATACAGACCTAGTGTATGGACACCATGCCACTCCAGTGTTGCATAATCTCCTTCTCCCAGGTGGTATTAATCATTAGCTAGTTGCATTGAATAACAAAAGCAAATCCATAAAGGATTAATCACAGAAATTAAGTTTGGGGTTGATTTCTGAATAAGTCGTAATCTATAGTGAAAATGCTTCATCCAAAGAAAATTGGCATTTTTTTTTCTTTGCTTTTTTTTTTTTTTTAATTAAATGTGGAAGTGAAAGGCCAAGAACGATAAGAATATTTCCTAGCTTCATCACCAAATCATTCTTTTCTGGTCAAGATGAAGTCCTTTATCAGTCAAGCTCTCTGAAGCTCCAGCTTGCATCTGTCTGCACACTGTGCATTGCACTAAAAGAAAAAAGGAAGCTTGCCATTATCTCCATTTAACTTTATCTTGTAGCTGTGCTAAATGAGCTAAAATCTCACTGATCCCAATCAGGTTTTCCATGTAGACCACAAAATTAGAGCTTGATTTTGTAAGTGGACAAAAATATCCCATTTTAGATGTTTTTAGATGTTAAAAAACCCATTCAAACCATCCAAGCATCCAAAAACACCCCAAACAAAGCACAACAGACACAGACCCTCTGTGCTTCATGCAGGAACACATATATTTTTAAATATTGCACATAAATAGAAGCAGTATTACATCTACTGGCAGAAATGTGTCTATTAAAGCCATCCACCAACAGAACTTCAGGAAAGTTAGATGATGAATTGCAAGCAGCTGCATCTGTACTGCACAGTCAGGATTTTATAATAAGCCTGTAAGTAATGTTTCTCTGCATAATTTTCTTACTCAGCTGAAAAAGAAGGTCTTTCTTGGGAAAACCTCAAGAATATGTCCCATGGGGAATTAAAAGAGATTTGGGCATCTAAAGCAATCAATTAGACGCCTGATTTATATCCTCAAAAACTATCCCAAGCCCTAATGACACTGCACAGCCATGCAACCCAAACTTTCCAGCAGAACAATCCCCTACATAGCTTGATTTGAGGCAGCAGTCTCACATCACACCTTAACCATATGGCCTGATGCTCAGGACATGTACAGGTGCTTAAACATAAATTCCATAAACACAAAATCTGACAGACGTCACAGCAGCTCCAACAAAAGGTAATGAGTGTGAAACCTCAGCCTAGCCCACAGACTGCTAATTAGGGCACTCCCCTGGGAGGTTTTAGCTCAAATCCTCTCAGATAAAGGATGCTGAACAGCATCCTGACTGTCCTTATCAGCCAGAGACCATACAAAAAGAGCACCCACACCAGTGTTTCACAATACAGTCCTAATTCCTCTCTGGTTTTAGAAAGGAGAGACTTTTACCCAACCTCTGTGGGATGTTTCAAGAGTGTAAGGGGAAGAAAAAGCTATGCATTAATTATGTCCTATCTAGAGCAGTATTTCCTATTAAATTCTGTAGGTGACCAACACATTGTCCTGCATTTTTACAGCACACAGTGCTCCTCGTGAGCAATATGTGAAGTCTGTGCACTGCTTTGATATTCTGCAAGACTCTTCCTTATTTAACTATGGTAACATTCTAATTCTCTTTTAATAGCTGATTTTCCCCCCAAATATGTCTCAATTGTTCATTTGGCCATATTTCAGGCAAACTAAATATATCCAGAGAGTCATCAGAGTATCACAGTATTTCAAACTGTTTAAAGACGTTGAAATGTACATCACAAAATAATTGTTCAGGGCAATATTAACACTAAAATTATGTAAAGAGAGAGCTTTTATTTTCTATGCGGTATTTATGTGAAAAATTTAAGTGTCAGGCAGAAAACAAAGAGCAAGTGAAACATATCACTATTGCAGGTCAATTTGTGCAGCTTCAAGTGAGCCACAAATGCTCTCTCTCCATGCTGTGCAGTTGGTGCTGCTCCATGACAAACCCTGCAGCCATCATTCCTGGGTGAGAATCTGATGGACAGAAGAAATCTGAAAGTGCCCTTCATGTCCACTTTTGTTTCAGAAGGTAACATTAATTTGTTCCAATTGCTAACGCTGCTTGCTTTATTTGTCAGACAGCAAAGATCTGACCCAGCCTTTTTCTGGGTATCCTGCATGTGGCGTGTCCTTTCATCATTCAGTTACTATTTCCAATTTATGTGTCTATTTGCACTGTTAAATGATTTTAAATAATGCTTTGCTCAGGTTTTAAAGGTTCTGCCTGTGGTTTTAGACTTAAATTCTTTGGCTGATAAAGCAGGTACGCGAGTCACAGAGGTAGCTGTGAAAATTCACTGCTGAGTTAATTGCTAAATAGTCACAGAAAACTAATAGCACTTGAGCCACTCTTTCTGAAAGTCACCCTGAACAGAAATTCTGTTATTCTGTTTATCAGTTTCACACAAGGGCAGCATCCCACCACACACCAGTGCCCCTGCATATTTCCCAAATGAAACCACCCTGATAAAATACCTTTGGGTGCCAGGAAACAACACTCTTCTCTTTATTGCTGCCACAGCCATTTCTGCCTTGCCCAGAGGCTGAAATCGCTGAGTGCCCTTCCAGAAGGGCCAGCCAGCATTGCCACTGGCAGAGCAGTTCTCCACACATGCCCAGACAGGAGGGATGGCTCTTCCAGGCAGCCAAGCAGAACTGCTTCATGGTTGTGACACTGAAGAAGGTGCCCATTGGAACATACCAGACTGTCAAGCAAGAGAATGCACTTGGTTTGCAAATCTGCAAGATACTGAGGTCTGAGTTTACAGCAAGAAATAACTCTGTCATTTAAACTTCTGTTCCTCAGCAACATTTGTGGATATAAAAAACACAAATCCTACCTGACACATGCCACGCCACTGCATTTTACCTCTGTGAACTCAGGTAAATATCATGCACCTGATGTAGTAGCCACACTGGTTGCCACCAGTCTCATCTTTCGGAGCCATCCTCCAGCAAACAGCAGCATGAGGAATCTGCAGTGCAGCCACTCCAGAGAAATGGATGTACTGTGTGTGCTAACCCATGAGAAAGATTTGACTCTTACACAGCCATTCACTGCACTTTTATTAATCAAGGCATATAAGGGAAATGTCCTGTTGCCAGGAGGTCAACAAAAATTGTATCAAATGCAAAAGACCAGAAGATATACATTGCATATTTTCAGACTTTTAAGATGTCTGGATATTCTATTTTTTTTCATTTTCATGCCACTGCTTATCTTTGCAGTCAAACTAAAGAAGAGTATTTTGCCGACAAAATGGTTTTGAAGACTGTGATAACAGCCTAAGCCCTCCTTCTCTTCCAGGTGGTTGCTTTGGTTTCATGTGGTGCACTGTGCTGCTGTTGTATTTGTTTAGCAGGGCAGCTTCAAATACTTAATGCTTTCAGTGTGTTAGTCAATTCTTTCTTTGTTTCACTACACACATAGATACAATGCCAGGGAAATTGAAATTTAAACTAGTCACAGAATTTCTGAAAAATAGATGACATAAAAGTCACTCACCATAGTAAATCATATCCTGACATCTTAATGTCTTGCAGTAATGAGAAAATTCAAAGTTATTTCTAGTGACAATTGATCATACTACTACAGTCTTCATGAGGAACATTAGATAAAATGGGAAAGTGCCATGTCCATCTGCTGAGAAAATAGCTCTAAAGCAAGTTTAGAAGAAGATTCTCTAAATCAATTGATTGAACCTTTTAATGAGATAAAATTAAGTCAGATTTGATCCTAGAATTGCACTGCTTATGATGCTTGGACTTCTGAAAACATTCAGATTAAATCCAAAACCATCCAGTCTATTATGGCCACTGTGGGTGGCTGTAACAGGACTGGGCCAGCTGGGGAATCCATGGGGTAAATATAGAGAGATGAGAACGATGGAGTTGCCAAAAAACAAAGAATTTCTAATGTAAAAAGAGCAAATGTAGAAACTGCATTGTACAAGGGGCACCTTCCAAAGACCCCAAAACCTAGAACGCACAGAGGGAATAGATGGGGTGGAGGGCACAGGATCCATTCAACAATGAGGATAAGGAGCAAAACCATAAATGTAGCTGGCAGTCAGCCAACCATATATCAAAACCAAGAACAACAGAATTTGTACCAAACTTATTTGTAACAAGCTGGTTAACATATTAGTTCCCATGAGACAACTCTTTTTTCTACTCTCTCACCATGATGTCAAAGATGTCCTTTCTCCTAGCTGGGTGTGTCCCAGGGTTTGAAGCTGAAGCTCTCTGTGTCTGCAATTTCCACAGTCTCTTTCCCTCCTTTACTTGCAGTTTTGTTCTGCCTGGGTATGGCAACATGAAAGAAAAATGGTACAGAAGGGAGCCGCAAACAAAGAAAAACCTCACAGTGCAGAGTGTTCTTGCTACTGAAGCCAAAATGTCATGAACAAAGAAAAGAACCAGCACCTGAATTGTTTTTGTATATACTTTTCATCCAGCTTATATTTTTCATCTGAAAGCTCAGAGGTTTCTTTAACAGCGTTGTTAACATCTTTCATGAAATTAAGATTTTCAGAGTCACAGTGCTCTTTCCTAAGGCACACCAACTGGAGAAGATGAGCAGCACAAAAGGAGGTAGAACTGCACCAGAATCTGAATGCAGGGTGTCAAGAGGATGGAGCCAGGCTCTACTTGGTGGTGCCAGGAAATGGGCAGGAACTGATACCCAGGAAGTTCCACCTGAACATAAAGAAGAACTTATTTCCTATGCAGTGACCTAGCACTGGAACAGGCTGTCCAGAGAGGGTGTGGAGTCTCCCTAAGTGGAAATATTCAAAACCATTGGTGAAAATCCTGTGCAATGAGCTCTAGGATGATCCTACTTGAGCAGGGAAGTTGGAGAGTGCTCCCTTC
Source organism: Sialia sialis (assembly GCA_009812075.1). Classification (NCBI taxonomy): domain Eukaryota; kingdom Metazoa; phylum Chordata; class Aves; order Passeriformes; family Turdidae; genus Sialia; species Sialia sialis. Next base: position 15,652,736 of record VRYO01001681.1, on the reverse strand, counting down.
CAACCTTGCCCATTCTGAGATTGCATGGAATCGGTGAATATTGTTCTTACAGTGGGGCAGAGAGGAAGGAGTCAAAACCATGTCAGACAGTGTGTCTGTGGTCTCTGGCTGCAGTGACTGCAAAGCAAAGCCCATGGAGCAGCACCACTGCCACGCCCTGTGCCCCCACCCCAGCCACCATCCTCTGTCAAGCACTTCTGTGCCTCCTGCCAAGACTTTAGTTCCTGCTCCCCCTGGCAGCTCTCATTCTGGCATTCCCTCTGCAGTGCTGCAGCAGGGAGAGAGACTAATGAAGGGTTTCATGGGGGATTGAATGCATAGCTGAAATTTATTACTGTTATCATATTTTCCTATGGCAGTCACCAGACAGGGCCTGGGGCCACTGTGATATAATCTGAACAGGCATAAAGAAAAAGTTGGCCAGGGACCCCCTGTGGAAAATACAGTTTTGATTAAGAGTGTTTAATACTTAAATCTTATTTAGAGGCAAGAGAATTAGGTTTAAATCAGAAAGTCTTGAACATACTCAAGGAAAGTTAAAAGCAGAATTCCCACTGCACAATTGAAATCTCACGTGATATGGATTTCAGATGTGTCAGACATGACAGTAGAACAGGAAAGCATACATTTACAAAAATTTTGAGAGGGAAAAAAAGTCCTTTTGAGAAACAGGTTAGATAAAGAGCAAATCTGGAGACTTATATTAATTTATTTTATCTGTAGGACTCAATGCAAAATCTTAAACCCCGTCATTCAGTAAATCATATTGAATCATACTAAACTGAAACTTTCATTGTTTTCCTAAATTTTGTTAACAGTCACTACATGTTTCTGTGCTTTGCTCTTCACAATCTATGATCTTGCTTTTACTGAAACTACAGGAAAATGAAGTTCCAAACTTGTGCTTTGTAGCACTCACTTTGTTAAGTATAAAAATGTCTGAGCCATACGAAATTTATCACTATTATGACTTCACCAAGAGAAAAAACATCATAATGGGAAAGCCTTTCATCTAGAGCAACCCTGAAACTGTGATATGTGCACCACAATCTTCAACCACAGCCTAGTTTCTGTAAACATCGTGACAAACTACATCAGGCATCAATTCTAACACAGCTCACGAGATGCTCGTGTGTTTCTGTGTACATTTGTGGGCAGAGACACCTAAATCCCAGTGAGCCTCCTCTTTACTGAGCTTTAGAGGGTGACACACCCCACCAGACAGAGCAGTTTTGGTGTGAGAACAAAGAAACCAGGCTGCTGCTATGGGCTCAGTGCATCACAATTGCTCAGAAGGTCATTAGGTTGTGCTTGGATGGTTAGACCATGCTGAAGGCCGTCCTATTGTTTCCATCCTCTCTACAGCCAGCATGTCTGCCCTTCTGACTGCAGACCTTACAGTAGCTCTTCCATCTGGTAATGAACAAAAACAGAATATGGTTTGTGAGGCCCAGATTCACTGGAGCAATTTTCCCTCTTGCAGATCTTCCCGCTCAAACCATCAGAGCTATTCTCATGAATGAAGGTCGTGCTAAGAGATTGAGACAACAGAATTCTTTCGATATCTGACTTCTAGGAGGCACTCAGAACACTCTGAGCTCACTGCTAAAATAATGTTTGCAAGAGAGCTACTGCATGTAGGAGAGATTAACAAAAACAGTGGAGGAAATAAACACACAGAAGGGAAGACAAGAGTAAGTTTTTTCCTAAGGCACAACTAGAACTACACAAAGGCAGTGCCTTGAACTTGCATCCTTGTTAATTAAGTGCATTCTAAGCTATATAATTGGCTGGCTGCTAATCAGAAAAGAGTAGATGGTATTTGCCAAGGTTTGTTGTTTTAATGGAAGGAGACTGTAAAAAGATTTCAAACGGTGGCACACTACACAGTCTCCTTTTGTACAGAGCTGCTTTGTGAACATCTTGCAAACGATAGCAACACATTTCATCTTTGAGTCAGAACACTGGGAAAATGCCAGGCTAGCCCAAACTGATTTGGGTACCTACATCCCTTTCAGCAGATGTCTTCAGAATGTAAATGCTGTTAAGATGCCTATAAAGAATGGGATGTGATGGGAATACACATTAGTGAACAGGAAAATGGCCCATTCCATGCATATACACATAAAACTACATAAAAAAGAATTGTTCAAAGGACTTTGCTGGATTGCTAACTGTATAAACTAACAGCCTTTCTTTTTAAATCGAGTTCACTGCTCCCTTTCAAGCATCATTTGCTTTGTCTCCTCCCTCCCCTTGGAGGCTTACAAAACCTGGAGCTGATTCCTGCAACCCCACACTCTGTAATCCCTTTCTTCTGGTGCTTCTTCCACTCTTTGGTTCCTCCTCGCACTTCTCTGCTCACTCAGGAATATCTCAAATGCAATTTCCATTTTTCTGCAATTGTTCCCTCAGTAGTTCCTTCTTTTTGAAAATCCAGCACTCTGTCTTTCTTCAGAAACTTTTTTAGCTTGTCCCTGCTGACAGTAGCTGAAGCAGCCAGCACACCCATCACCTCAGGAAGAACAAGTGGGTGGGACTGCTCCTTTTGTCCCTGCCAGACTCCGTGGCATCCAACTTTTTGATGCTGTCTTGAGGGACTTAAGAGAAATCCAGGTGTGTCTCTACTGTGCACAATATTTTCAAAAATTTGGAAGATATGTGATACAAATCTCTCTAGAGGAAGTTTGGATGGTTTTTGAGGAGGTTGAAAAAAGCAGCATTGATGACAGACTGTCACCCTTCCTGTCACATGCATAGTGTGTTGGAGGCACAGGTGATGAGATATCTTTTTTTTTTTTTTTTTCTTTTTTTGCAGTGGAGAGAAACCTCTTTTTTTCTGTGCCCTCTTTTCTTGAAATAGCACAACACCACTTTTGCTGTACTCCCATCATCCATCCTCACTTGCAGCCTGCTGTAAGCTCCCAGATCACTCTCACCTACACTGCAGGATCAAGTGCCTTAGCTGGAAAAACAGATGTCACTCTGGCCTCTAAGAAACTGCTGAGAATAACTGTGAGGAGCCAGAAGTTAAATTCAGCTGTGGTTATACCTTACCTCCAAAAGACTGTGGCAGTTCTTTCCAGGAGACTCCAGTGAAGGGCCATGAGGAAGGTGTGCAGTGGGAAAGATGCTCTCCTTCCCCCCATGCTTGTTAAGGCTTTAGCACCTCTCAGGGATAAGCAAGGCTGCTGCAAGTCTCCTGGTGGGGGAGCAGGACTGGCTCTGTAGATATCTCCTTCTCAGTTACTTGACAGGTTGAAATTTCCCTAAGGAGTCCAAGAAAAATAAGTTGAAATGAAGTGCTATAAATGTGAAACAGCGTGGAGTTTTCTCAGGTAAAGACAGGGCATTATGTATAGCCAAGGGGCTTTCTTCCTCACAGATTTCAAAGGTCTCCTGTGCACAAAAGCAGTAGCAAACTGCTGAAAGAAAGGTTACATGCATTTTAAATGTAGGCTTAGGGAACTTTGCTATAGGAGTTATTCCTGGCTCCCACTAAGATTCTAAATATACTATTCTTTGTGTGTGAATTTTACATATGTTCTTGTTAAAAAAAAAGGTCACACTGTGAGTTTGTTATATTTTTACATTTCTGGATGTAGTGGATTCCAGAGATGTAAATTTTTCTCTTCAAAATACTACCAACTATTACCATTATTTGCCTGAAGAAACAGCATTTTTGGCTGTTTCCAGCTGATAGCTACAGATCAGTGCAGTTTGAACATCATTTAATCTACTGAGAGAGCTCTAAGTGAGCAGAGTTGATGGTTTTGTGGAGTTCTAGTTGTCTGCTCCAGCTGAAAGCTAGTTGTCTGCTTCACTGGAGATATAAGCTGAAACAGCTGATCAAGAATGAGATCTTATTTGAATAGTTAAACACTGGCTTCATCTGAGCATTAACTAATTTGCATGGCAAAATTCCAATTTACCATCTATCACTTAAATGACAGCTTGTGAAACAGTAGTTCAGTGTACTTCCCTTGCAGTGTTAGATTTCTATTCAAATCAGGAGAGGAAACATATGCGGAGTGTGTGTGTTGGGGCAGTCATTGTGAAACACACACACAACGCATACTTAACACCAAAAGCTTCAGATATGAAATGCAGAATATAAATACGGAAACTATTCTGCTCCATTTTTCAAAAAGCCCAACAAATAAAACAACAAACAGCAAACTGTTTGAATTTAATAGGGAAAAAAAAAAAAAGTTAAAACCTTCTCTTAATCCATAGGACCAGAGGCATGTGGAAAATATAAATTTGTTTCCATGAGCGTACTAGCAGCATTCCACTGACTTGCTCCTTAGAAACTACAAATGTGCCATACACATACCAAAAAAAAAGTCTACCCATTTTTTTTTTATGGAAAGAAAAGCCCTGTGCTTGTGTTCCTTGGTTTAGGGTAGCTAAAGCACCCAGTTACAAAAGAAATTATTAGGGGTAATCTAAAATCTGCTGTTATGCATTGTCACGCTGCTGTCACCCAGGTGCTTTGGGCTCAGGAACTGGATGAGATCTCCTGTCTGAAAACATTATCTGCTTGGGGAGTATCTGTATCCATTACAAAGCCAGCGTGCTTTGAGTCTGGAAATTGACAGCTTAAAATAGGAGCAATTTTGGGGAACAGGAGCAATGGTGACCAAAGCACTGTTGCTTTCAGACTATTATTGCAGAGCCAGACACCCCTCTGAGGTTACTCAGAGCCTTATTACTGCAGAGCCTGGACACCCCTGGGGGCCCCTCACAGCCAGGAGGGTAACACAGCCTCCCATCTGTCGCTAGAAATTGAGAAAAAGATGCATTTTGACTTCAGGGAGGTTTAAAATTGCTGGGTTTTTTTGGTTTTTGGGGGGTTTTTGGGTGTAAGGATAATCTAAATATACTGCTACTCTGTTGCATATCAGGGTAAAGCAATATAAACAAAATTCCCTCTGAAACAAGCTCACTTTCTCACCACTGTCCCAAGTGCTTCTGCTGCCTTGCAGGTCCCTTGGCTCCCACAAAGCATCTCAGTTTTGGGCTGCAAAGACATCCATGGTACAGTATGGTTCTCATTGTATTTCAGACACTGTGAACTCAAGGAGAAACCTGCAGAAAATATCTGGGTTTCGGCACTGTGGAGATAAGCACGGGAAGCCAAGCAGAGGCTGGTGCAGAGCAGCACAAATAGCACCCTGCTGCATCACTTGGCCCTGAGGACGGGGAATTGCTGCTGCTGGATTCAGTTCCCACTGCTGATGTGCCCAGTGCAGATGCTCAGTAGAAGCCACTTTTACACCAAGATAGCATATCCCCTCTTTTGTATGCAAGTCACAAGCATGTGCCTCCCAAGAGCCTTTTCTGTGTAGAAATAAATGCAGCCTTTCCCCAAACCAGACCCCAAGCATTACAGAATTCTTCTTTGGCTACCCTTATAGAGGTGATTCTACAGCACCAGGAGATGCTCAGAATCCTGCAGGAAGTGGAAGAAAACTCACTTTTTTTTCTTGAAAAGTCAAACAGGGTTGACATTCTAGCTCATATTTCCATATAAGAAACCAGAGAGCCCCTGCTCTAGAAGAACCACAGGTTTTTGGCAACACATGGTGTGGGATCTGTGCTCATGGGGGTCCTTCCCCTCACACTCACTCTTGGCCTGAGCAGAACAACCCAGCAGTCCTTGCCCCAGGATGATGGGTTAGCCAGGCCAGGCAGGATAAACCAGCTCTTCCTACCTGTGGGAAATAGAAAAGGCATACAACTCTCAGAAAACTCTGAAAGCACATCTCAGGATGGAGAAATACAAGAATGCTGAAGATGCAATGACAAGAAACAATAAGGCTGTGAGCTGTGCAGAGATAAGCCTTAGGAAAATATGTTAAGCAAGATAGTAGAAATATATAAGCTTAATAATGGAGCTTATCCATTGTTTTAAGCTATTACTAGCAAGCATTATTCAAAGCAAGATGTACCTGCAGCTTTATCAATTGGCCTAAGCAAATGCTAGTCAGCTTTTAATATTGTGCTAGGGGCTAGAAAATTGTTAAAAGACTTTGTATCAAAGAGAACTTTGTTTGCTGTTGTCAGCAGCTCAAGCTGTTTCCATCTCCCATGCTTGGCTCTATAAAATGAGACTGATGGCTGTGATGGAATAAAGGTTTGAGACAGCTGCTCCAGCATTCCCATCCCATTGTTTGTGTATATATATGTGTACATATTAGAAAAAAAATTAAAGTTACTCCAACACCTGCCCTGCAATCCTTAGAGATGGTGAACTCCTCTTGCTGCTGCTTCTATTCCACTCTGGCCCAATGGCCATGGCTGTGAAAAAACTCTGTGCCATTGGCTTCCTTGGGCTGCAGGAATTTCAGGGCAGTGGGGCTCCTTCCTCTGGTGTTCAGCTCCCTGAGGGAGCTGGTCTTGAAGCTCTCAAGTGAGTTGTTTTTTTTTAAATAGTACCAGGCAAAAATAAGAGATGATGGGTGCAAGTGATGCCTTTAATTTCATGGGGTCTAAATGCCAGTGACATAGACTGGTGAAATGGGGCTCTTTGCATTCCATTTGAGAGAATGACAGGAACTTGCTGCCATGTTTATAATGCTATGGTGCCACTTTTTAAGGCAGTGATCAAACAGCATTTCAGCTCTTTTCATCAACAACTTAAATACATGATCTTAAAAAACTCACTTCTGCACAAAAATCTAACTTGGAATTATGGATGCAAGTAACAATCCAAGTTATGTTTTGCCAGAAAACACACAATGATGGACTTTTTCCCATTCCATAGACTCATAGAAGGGTTTGGGTTGGAAGGGACCTTAAAGACCATCTATTTCCAATTCCCCTGCCATGGTCAAAGCCAGACCAGACCAGGTTGCTCAGAGCCCCATCCAACCTGGCCTCGAACACTTCCAGCAATGGGGCATCCACAACTCCTATGGGCAACCTCTTCCTGTGACTCCCAATAGAGAAAATGTTCCTAATATTAAATATTTCATACTCAAAATGCTGGATTTGGCATTAATGCGTGAATCCTCCTCACCCCATTCACCCAGGTAGATCATTATGAGGAGCTGTGCAAGTGTCTTGTGCCAGAACTACCACAGTAGGAAAATTCTGCCCTCTGTGTGTGTGTTTGTGCTGGAATGTGTCTGGTTCCAGTAAGACATATATTAAAAAAATTAAAAACACGTGGGAGAAAAATCAGTTCTTAAAGTCTGTGGTCACATTTCAATCTTTTTCATTCTTGAGAGACACGTTTGGAAGAGGAAATTAAGAAACCAAAACCAAATACACACAGATGAGGGAAAAATGAGCTTAGATGTAAACATACGACCCTCAAAGAGCAGATGGAAAAAATGCAGCAGCCCTGTATTTGCCTCTGAATTTAACCATCACTTATGATTAAACAGGTAATCACAAAACCACACAAAAAGTGTGCCCTGCTGACACACTCTTAATGCACCAGGAAGACGCTGGCGTTCTGTGGGCTGTTTGCTTACAAAGAGGAACTGCTGGCTCTCCCTTCTTTTCCCAGAGGAGATGGGCATCTTGCCAGTGTTTCATTTTCAAGTGCCATTGTTCACCTAGGGCTTTAGCAAAAAAGCTTTTGCTTATTTATTACTAATCCTAGCCTAAGTAATGATCTCTTTAAATCCTTTTACATTTTAAAACAGATTTATCAGACTATGACACCAAACATAATGTTCCCCCAAACCCCTGGCATTTATTTTTTCATTTAATAGGTAATTCTGTAATTTGCACATCCACGGATTTCTTTTTTGGTTCATGAAACCTGCTTCGAGGAGCATTATTTTGTCAAAATATAAACTTTACACAGCTTGTGTGAGGGCTCTTTTCAACATTATTTTGTTAGTTATGATCTTGACAGCACAGCAATAGAGAACAATTTTTGTTGCATACTTTATCCATGAATCTTTGCAAAATGCAGATTTCTGTTAGATAGAATGCATGCTTTTGATAAATAATAAAGTATTTTTAGCAATATAATATTTCTTTATCTTCATTATTTGGTATAAATTCATGATATAACCTTGACCAAAATGAGTTTGAGGTTGATCTCATCCATTATTGGTAAATGATGCTGTGAATATCAACTGGCTACTTGTGTAACTCTGCCAGCCTTCCATAGAGTGCTGCCAGTCTGTTATCTACACTGTGAAACAATTCACCTGCCTTTTCACTACTTTTGTGTCAATAGAAAACATTTTCTCAGCAATTTACAATACTCTTCTGAAATATTGGACTTTTCAGAAGGTTGGAATAAGGCAATTGATGTAACAACAAATACCAGCAACAAATCCATCCAATCTTCGAGTTCAGCAGTGCAGTTCTAAGAAAACAAATGGTCAAAAAAATCCCAATGCCTATTTATATAAAAAGTTTTAGCAGATTATTTAAATGACTCATGGAAATGAATATTGTGAAATCTTTGTGCCAGAGTACAAGAGCACCCCAGAAACTGTCAATGCAATATTGTGGTTCCAGTCTACACAGAAACCATTACCTCATGCTGGAAAAGGGAAAATGAGAACACAGCATCTCTGTACTGCGATTGATTTTGTTTATCTTTGCATCAAGGAGGCTTACCTTTCAGCAAATATTGGAAAATGGAACATTTCCATAACTTACACCCATTGGCACAAACCCAATGGGATCTGGAAGGGGAGGCAGTGGGAGTGAAGAAGAAAGATCTGGCACATGGGACAAAAAGAAGGAGATCCAGCTTCCTAATTTCTAGCACCCTGATAGCCTCTCAGTCCCCCCTAAAACAAACAGACTAAACCATACTGGTAAGTTACATTATCTTAGCAAAAATTCACTTCCTTTTCAATTACATTTAATTTCCACTTCATCTCTCTCCTATATTTATTCCACAAACAAGCCATTGTGTTATTAATGATTCAGAGTTCCCCAAATCTATAGGTTTTATGGATTTTATGTCAAAGTGGACTCATAATATTTTAATGAGGAAAAAGAATACTATTTTACTGTACTCACGTCTTACACTACTCAGCCAACAGACCTGTAAGCAATTCTAAATCTTTCTGTAACAGCACCATGGAGATTACAAAAACGAAATAGGCATTACCAGCAAGCTCTGCACCCAGCCCTCAAAAAGATTGATGTTTTCCTGCAAGACCTTTTTTAAGAACTGGTATGTTTGTAGCAAATTGTTAAATCCTCTCCTATGGTTGTACATCTACATACAAGGTGTAAGAAAATCCTTTACGGTTTTGTAGCAAGCAGAAATTAGGTAGATGATAAAACAGTGCTATCAGTCACATTAGCAGTCAAGTGAATTTGATTCTCCTCATTTTTATGAAGACATCTAGTCTCTCTGTGCATGCTCAGAGACTTAGCTATTCACATATTAGAATGACATATTTAAAGTGAATTTCACATTAGCAATGCAGATGGAGGAAGGAATAATCTTGGATCATTAGATGGTGGGAAAGCTGGTGTTGGAGAGTAGGATGAGGGTTGGAAATCCTAGATGAAGCAGAAAAGAAGGTTAGTAGAGTGCAGGCAGTATGGTAAAAGCAAAACCATATAATTAGAAAAAGAAGGCAAAACTGCCATAGAAGAGAAGACTGGAGGATGTGATAGAGAGTCTGGGGGAAAGCTAAAGTGATCAGACAGAGATTGGCAGCTGGCAGAAACATTGAAGTGTTCAGAAAGCAGCATTTCAGTGACACTAATTAATAGGAAATGTGTTATTATGGACAAAGTTGATGCCATTTTCTCTCAGAATAGTTTACTGGGGTGTGGCCCCCAGCCCTCCAGTTGTGCCAGTCACTTGCTGGTAGATTAAGATACCAAAATGGCTCCTTGAACCATTCATTTTAAGCCCTATTGTACACACACAGGCACATGAACAGAAAAATGCTGCAATGGCTGCTTGGGAGATAAGGAATTTGTATAAAGGAAAGGGTAAGACTGGGAAGGGGGAGAGAAGGGATAAGGAAAAAATCTCAGGGAAAAAAAGGAGACATTTAAGAGACACCAGTATTGAAATTAGCAGCTCATTAATTCTCAGCTTATTTTCAGTCTCTGTGGAGATTTACCATATGTGACAGCTACTCAGCCTCCGAGTCCGATTAGAACAGTTTTCCAACCAGCAGCAGCCCCAAGTGCCACCCAAAAGCCTCATCATTTCCAGCAAAGTTTGATGAGCTGGTTACTCTTTACCAGCCATGTCTGGCACACTCAGTTGCAACTGGCCTGCCATTTTTCTTATATCAGTGCTGACAGATGAGCCTGATTATCAACTGAGACCCACCTTGCTCCTGCTCCTTTGGACAACAAAGATAGCAACTGAACTGAAAGAAAATTCCAGGAAAAGGAATTGAAGAGAAGTTAAAAATGTCAATAGATTTTCCTGGAAATTTGCCTGCAAAGCCTATTGTTTACATATCCCCCTCCATACAGAAGTTTGAAAGCATATCCCAGGACACCTGTGCTAATGCTTGAGCCCCTGCCCTGGCCAGGTTTCTCACAAAGCTCCTGGATGCTCTAGGCCAAGATCAATTTGTCAGTGTCAGGTTGTGTGATGATTTATGACCACAGCTGAGTGAGGATGCTGGCCATGGTCTGTCTCTCCCTAACTAGCTGTGTTGAACTCAAGCCATCCCAAATCCCTTACAGGCTATGTGGATGCATGCTCAGAAAGGCTGAGGCTGTTGAATTTCCAGGTAAAACTTTTGTACTTGAAGGAAAATTTTGGAAGAGAAAATGTGAAACTGTTCAAAGCTGCATTGCACTTTGTACATACAACATATCACAAAGGGAGATAGGCTTGTCTAAGAGATATGAAAAAGATTCTCAAAGTCAGAATTTTGTTTGGCCGGGATTTTTCACATCACACAAGTTACCTAAGGAATATATATATATTAAATAAATAAATAAATAAATAAATAAAATCTTTCTGAAGATACACCAGATGCACCTGTAAAAGTGGCAACAGGTACCTTAACAGGTACATAGGTGCAGGCCACCTTTAAATTAGTCTGCTCTGGGTGAACATTAGGCTCTGACTTTCCTTAAGCAAACAGCAAAGTAGAAGGGGATCAAAGAACAAAATCATATCTTTAAAAAAACAAGAAAAACTGAGGATAAGAAGAAAATTAAGAATACTGAAGCCAGAATACACTTAAATGCTGCAGTTGAGAGGGTAAGAAATAACAAATGTAAGAACAGTGGTGTGAAAAATTATAGTAATTTCACATGTATAAGGTGTACCCTGTTGACTGAAATTGTGATCGGAACCCGGAAGTGCATCTTATACGCTGCTGCACCTTATATATGGTTATATAAAGTTTGGGAATTTGCCAACCCGGAAGTGCGAGCCCACAGCAGTCCCGAGCAGAGCCAAGCCCATCCGCCTCCGAGCTGAGTCAGTAAACCTCACGATCCCACGATTCCACTACTGATTCATTACTTTGTTGCGCGCAGATCCTCAGTGCGCCTTATACGCCGGTGCACCTTGCACACGTGAAATTACTGTAATTACATGAGGAAGGAAGGTCCAGGTGGCTTGTATGAACAGGATGAGATGGACATTGCTCTCTGAGAAAACCCCACTCATTGTTTGGGACTGTTGTAGGTAAAATGCTGCTAAATGTGTATGAATGGATAAGGATCAGATCCTGCCTGGCAGTGAATTAATGCCTGGATCAAACTACAGTAATTTCAGGATTATAAGCTGCACCTGAATATAAGGCGCACTTCCAGGTAGCCGGGAAGACCATGGGATTTGTCCATATATAAGCCGCACCCGAATATAA
>VRYO01001681.1:15595771-15639947 GCA_009812075.1 Sialia sialis | reverse complement strand
GAAAGCTTTATTTGTTTTACTGAATAAGAAATTCCATTGTGAAGAGATGTGAAAATTGACAACATTTCAAGTTCTATAAAGAGAACCAGAAAAGCTTCTTTTAGCAGCACTGGCCAATCATTACTGTTTTTGATTTCTTTTCTCAGTTCAGACATCCAGCTTTATCAGCAGGATTGTATTGGCTACACCTCAGTTAAGATCAACCTGAGTATATTGCAGGGAAGAGGAAGACAAAAACAAAAAATGAAGAAAAAAAAAGAAGAGGAACAGAGGAAAAAAAAACTTATTAACATTTCCTCGCTATCACAGAATCCACTAGCAGGTCAAAGTTGTAACAATTTCATTTCAGAATAAAAAAATCAATGCTAAAGAAAGATGAAACATCAGCTACCATGGCTGCTTCAGGTGTTATGATGCCATTATAGCACAATAACCTTATTATTCACTGCAGTTGTTCTTTGCTTGTCTTGAGCACCTGTGACAAGCGTTCCTGAACCTGTGCACAGACAAAATCTCAAATTAAATCTGACAAACACAGAAAGTGTCTTGAGCTAACTTGACCTTCCTTTGCAGTTGTATATTATGGACCTGTTCATTACCTACTCTTTTTTGTGCCCAACAGGACTCATGTTCCCTGTAGATTGTGTTTATTGAGAGCTGATAGTTATAAGTGCTGACATTTGGCAGGTTTTGTGTACCTGGAAATTAAAATAAAAAGAATCTGACAAAGACATTTTAAATAACATGAGAGAACCTCCCTAAACCTGTGCACTGTATAAATGCAGAGGGAAATGTAGTTGCTCTATTTTCAGAGGCTCTTTGTGGTGCTCAATTCCCATTGTATGAGTGCTACTAGATGTGCAAGCACATAACTGCAAATATAATGTCAAAGTCATCCACATTACAACAAGGTTTCAGATGCTCCATAATGAAAGCTTCATCAGAGAGTGAAAATTATTGGCTCCCCGTTGATGACTTCTACAAAAATCGTGAAAGTAGAAAGTTTGCCAGCTGGATTCATCTTCCTGTGCACAGTCATTTATGAAGCTTTGAAATTTTTAACCATTGGCAACAATGCTGTATAGTTGAAAAAACTCCAAGAATATCTGTTCGATGACAAACAATGGTCTGCTAAATAGAGACACGCTGTCCTGACAGCTCCAGCTTCAGCTATATGGCATGATATGTGCCAGCAAAAGCAGAGAAGACATTCTGTAGCATCATAAAACTGCTTCCAAAAATGAGCACCCTGCAGCTATTAGAAACTGCGTGAGAACCACCAAATGTCAGCCTCATGCTCAACAACATTCAGTTTAATAAACAGATTTAAGAAAGTGAACAGCAAAAGATGCTTCTAAACACCCTTAAGACTACAATGAAAATATTGAGTAGTAGACAGAAAAAGCCCATCTATTTACCATTTAAAAAAAAAAGGGAGAATTTTGTGTCTCTGTTTTGTTCCCTGGGACCAATTAAGAGCATTCTGTCATTATTATTGTCAGCACAAGGAACAGTTTACAAACAATAATCAATTCACTGACACATCCTAATATTGATAGTCAGAGGCCTGCAATGAGAACACATCCACATTGTTTTGATTTTTAACATAAGGGTTTTTCTTCTGAAATTTTCTTTTATGAGCAAGTGTTTAAATTCATCCAAATCTGAAGAAAGAGAATGGCCTATGGGCAAAAGGAGAATTTCTGTATACTAGATCCATAATGTGCTAAAGAACTTTCTAGGAAAATAAAGAATTCTTTTTTGTCCTAAAAACTGTTGTTGAAATACTGCATGTCATTTTGTTCTCCCCTCATTTTCCTTTTCTTCTCCTTGCCCTCCATGGCTGCTCAAGCTCTGAGTGTCACCATGAGGTGCCAGGGCAGGCACAAATACATTCCTGCCAAAACAAACATTTCCTGGCTTATGACATGTTTTCATTAAAGGGCATTGAATTTACCTGGATTTTGCTTCTTTTTTTTTTTCCCAATAGTGCTGCTGCTGCTATATAGTTTCTTCACCCAGAAATCTCCACCGAATACTGTCACACTGAAATATTGCCAAATATTGTAATTCTGTGATCCAATTAATTAAGGAAAAAGTAGTTGTACAAGTACTGAAAGGTTTTACTCTCAGTCAGAGTACAAGGGTACTTACCATATTTCAGAGATCTAGTACTTTTAAGTTTCCAATTAACTAATTGACATCAGTTTCTATGAAAAACATGCCTCCTAAATCCCTCTGTGAAATCAGAAGTGTAACATATCAGCAAACAAAAGCTGAAATTCATATCTCTTCTCTTTTATGTGTCTGGAGGAGACTGCAAAGTATATGAAAATATGGAAAAAGTTATACTTTGAATATTATTAGTGATAAATGCTTGTGAAAACACTTGGGGTATGGGTAACCCTCAAAAGGTCTAAAAGAACATATGATAGAAAGGGATTCAAATTCATGTTTCCATGTTTGGAAACAGTTTTTTTATGTACCCAAACATTCACATAGAGGAAATCAGAATGTGTTTGAATGTCCCAGGGCTGCAAAGTGCACAGAGCAGAAAGGAGTCCTTTGATGGGGAAAAATCTGCTCACACATGACAGAAACTAATCCTTCATCTCCGATAAAGGAAAGACTAAAGTTTTCCCACAGATTTCATCAGATCCATGATCTACTTGCAGGTCACCAGCGTTGAGAGTGACTTACTGTTCCAGCTGTTCCAAGGTGCATTTCTGCTTGTGCTGACACAGGGAATCACGCAAGTACAGCAGACACATGGCCAAAATCCTTCTGCAACTGTGACCATTCCCCTGGGTTTCTCAGCCTCTGAATACAAGGCTGAGCCACTCAAATCAGGACTCATCCATCAGTGGCTCTCCCTTAGTTATAAATACTCTAAAGGCACCCAGTGACCTAGTTTAAACTGAAACCTCGTGTTCCACATAGACCTAATGTAAAGTGAACTTTTATACACCCCTGAGTGTGATGTGGCTAAGACAGCTTTCTGGGCAAAGAAGGACAAAAATAGAAAAGCCTCATTATATGCCTAACAACAAGGTAGAAAATATGCAGATGAAGTTTATGCCTGGTGGGAAAAGAGAAGGAAGAAAGGGCTGAGTAGACTGAAGGTAGTTTGAAGCCTGTGACATCAGAGTAAATACAAAATATTTATTTATCAGTGTCTGCAATTCACTGGGAGATTTGAGGGACTGGGAAAAGAATGGCAGAGGTTTATTTTAAATACAAACTGGATTGGGTGACTGTCATTTTAAGAGTGGGAGCAGGGGAGACAAGTCTGCAGTAGCTTGGGAGAGGAAAGTGTTTCAGGCAATTGGTGATTAATTGTACTCTGCTATGCCACATCTCTTTCTATTAAACCTTAGATAGCCAAATCTGTTTCCTAATTGTTTTTGTGTTTCTCAGTCTTCCTTTGTCTTGCATAGGAGTAGGCAATTTCTGTGCCATCAATATCTCATTAAAGTTCCTTGGATCTGAAATGCCTTGTTTTGTTTTTAATTTTGTTTTCTGAGCTTTTTGCTACATTTTATGACATGGCATTTTTTGTTTGCTCGTTGCGGTCCATTTATTTTCTGGCATTCCCTTTCCCCAGGTTATAGCTTTATTTGTTTCTCTGCCTGTTGGCACTGGAGGTGTATGTAAATTATTGTTGCATGCTTCACCATCACCACCTATTGCTCTTCATTTCCCCTAATGACAGTCCCCATCTGAATGCTGGTGCCTGCTCAGGTTGCACATGTGTAGAAAATAACTTCAACTCATCCGTGAGGTCTTTTTTTAATTTTTCATATTTTTCTTTTCACCCTCTTTCCTGCTGTTGTTTGCCTCAGACTTGTATTCATGAAGCGAGGAATGGAGATGCACGCTTTCAGCCTAGGGCAAAATCCTGCTGCCACTCGTGCAAGTAGCAGCTTAGAGGAAAAGGAAGGGCATTCACACAAATAGCTAATCAAAGGGTTTTTAATGATACTCATTAGGAAAGAAATTCATTAACAAGCCAGCACAGAACATTCCCTGAAGGGAGAGTGATGTCACTGGTCACATCAAAGTCCCCACCTGACTAACACCTTTATTGCTGTTCATAGTAAGGCCAAGTTAGCAGCAAAATCAGTCGCATTCAGTTCCTGCCAAGCAAAAAGTCATCAAAGCATGGTCATGGAAACTGGATCAATTCTGGTTTACTAATAAAAATGGCTTTTCAACTTTTCACAGCGATGTACAGTTTAGCACTCACCACTGATGCTTTTGAACTCATGCAGTTTTGCATTTTCCTGCTCCTTCTCTCTCTTATTTGGGTACCTCTGACCATGTCCCCAGTGTTGCCCATGGCAGTGGTGTAGTCCTGCAGCACCACAAACCTCAGCTGGATGGATGCCAGCGCCCCTTTTCCAACAGAAGTCTGCCAAAGGCAACCTGATGGGCAAGGTTCAGTGGGGAGCCCACTGAACTGTGGGCAGATCCCTCACCCAGACAAAGCACCAGTGCAGGCCTGCCACAGCTTCCCCACTGCCCAGGATAGATGCAACCTCTGAGCAGCAGGGCTATTTCCAACCAGCAGGTGTAAAACTGCCTTTTTTTTTAATGCTCTCACCATTACTTACCTATAAAAGGGACTCTATTTTTCTGCCAACTCATTCCTAGAGATTAGTATCGGTACCTTGGGATGCTCATTTGCTCTGTAAAAATTAGGTTTTTAAATAGACTGGAGCAGAAATCTGACTTTTATTGCGCTGCTCTGATACAGCAGAGCTCAGTTATGAGAACAAATTGTAGCAAGCAGCTTCCTGGTTGTTATACCCACATAATTACTACGGGCTGCTACATGAAACCCTGCTTCACTCTTACGCTTAGAGCAAGATCTCCATTTTGCAAGGACAGAGCAAGTTCTATTATGCATTTTACTGCCAAAGGAGGTCAATTAACTTTAATTGGTTCTAATTAGCACTTGCTCAAGCTGTTATATTCTTTACCTGCATCCGAGTGGCTCTCCAAGTGCTGCACAATGGATTCCTGCTTTTGAACACAAAGGAGAATTACTAATGGCATCCTTGAAGGCAAAAGATGCACTGATCAGCATAAATGGGGAACAAGTATCAGCACAAATAGTTGCAGGCCTTTTTAGAAAAAAAAAAGCCCACAAACATTTTGTGCCCATCTGGCTTTGATCAATTGAACTGAATGCAACTGTGCACCTTGTTGCTTAAAGTTAGAACAATGTAAGTACACAAATGTCATTATTCTCTACCATAACTTCTTTACAGATGAAAGTTAAGCACTGGAAAATGCAGGGGGTGGGAGGATGCAGGGACAGTATTGCAGCTCTGAAAAAAACAAATGGATCATTTCAGTGGCAGCCAAAATAAAATACCAAGAAAAAGAAATAAAAATTGCCAAACAGACATATGAAATGCTGTTTTCTATGATTTTTGAGCATTGTTTTAAAAGTTTTGTGTTAAATTGAAAGTTTTCAGTTTTGGCAATTTTTGGTTTTTGTTTGTTTGTTTTTTCCATTCTGCTAAAGCAAGAGGAACAACCCTACTTGCCTAGATGTCAGCATAAGCCATGTGAGTCCTCAGGATGTGGTGAAAATTCAGCAGTGAACTCAGGACTGCCTGCCACAGACTGAATAAGAAGCCAGATACCAGAAGAGATGCTGCAATGCTGACCTCTGCTCTAGGAACTTGTTTTCTGCTCCGGTCTTCCTGGATGTGGCTACACAGTTAAATACAGTTCTGCTAAAGAGGAATCCAGCTGTGGAACTCAGAGATACTTCTCCCCAAATAACCAGTCCACTGTGCACAAAGGCCTGGCCCTACATCTCCTGTGGGTCCCATGAGGTATCTGTATCTCACATATATTGTGTATTATTGATATATTGTTAATTTAGGTGGAGGAGAGTTGGCAGGAAAGAGCTCAGTCCTCCAGAGAAGTGGGGAACAAGGTAGACACAGCAGAGCAGATGTTTGGTGCCACTGCTCTCCTGTGTCTCTGGTCCCCCTGAATTAATAAAGCATTTATCCATGTATTCAGCCACTGAATGCATGCAGGGCACCCCCCTGGCTCTCCTGCTCTTACAGCCCTCCTGCCAGACACTCCAGCTTGGATTAACCACATATTTAAAACAAGCACCAGATTTAGTGTCCCGAGGATCCAGGCCTCCTATGGACTTTGGGCAATTTGTTTTGGTATGAAAACCAAAGGCAATGAAGTTTATACATATTATTGTACTGTTCAAAATTGCATCTGAAACTGTGGTGGACTTGGCTGTTTCTAAACCAGTATGTGTTCCTTATTTTAGTATTACTTTTTCCCTTTTTCCTACTATTTGAATGTGCCTCCTGAATGAATTGTCTGCTGCCCACATGGTTTTCAAAAACAATTTATATTTTAGCTAATGTGTTCCAGATAGATGGAACACAAAACATATGTTAAAAAAATAAAAATGAAATTAAAAAATCCTCCCTCAGTAAACAAGTACCCCCCAGTCTTTACAAAAGAAAGTGAACTTTTTTCTTTTTAGTTCCCCTGCTAAAACTTCACAAGGCCATTAACCATAAAAACCCCCAAGCTGCATAAATTGTAGACAAGCCAAAGGAGCTGCCTGTAATTTTTTCTTTTTTAAATAAAAGTTCCTGCCAAAATCTCCCCCAACCCTATTCCCTTTCCTCTTTCAGTTGTGAGGACTCTTTCTCAGCCTCAGTACACACCTCTTCTCATGGCTGGCAATGCATGGGCTGAGGCAAGCATAAACCAGCATATAATTCTTTCAGTCATGTCTTCCTTTTGCACTGGTGTGTAGTTAAATTAATGTACTTAAAAACATTCCATGCACCTTATCTTTAGTACTTTTGCCAAGGGATGGTGTTTCTGTTGCATTTCAGGTGACAACCAAAAGGTATTCTAAAGGTTTGCTGACTTGGATTTGTACTTGAGAAATTAAAAGAAAAAAAAAATATATACGAAAAAAGGAAATGTCTGTTCCTTGCATGACTGAAATGGCTGCCCATACAGCAATACACCACTGAAGCACATGGAACAATTCATTATTTGGTCCTTCAGCCCTCCTGCATTTAGAATTGAGCATCTATTCAGCACAAAGATGGAGAAAGATTGACCTAGCACCTATCCACACATTTTGGGGTATTCTCTACTGGCTTGGCAGTAGCTCCACCAGTACCAAACCCCAGGTCTGAGGGTTCAGACCAGGTTTTCCACATCCACTGCCCTGTGGGCTTTAGGCAGAGCCAGCTGTGCCCCTGCAGTGCTTCCCCCACACTGAGAGAACACAGCTACGAGCAGAATATTCCCTGGAATAGCTGTATCAGTGTGATTACAGAGGTACAACTGTTCCAGTGGAGACAGGACATCAAACAGAAACCCCTAGGACAGGCACTGTTTACCACTGGCTCGTAGCTTAGTTCAAAAAACAGTGTATAAAAAGTTCCTTGTCACCTGTAAGTGGACAGTGATGATTATAGCTCAGTCTATGTTATTATTGCCTGATTTTCCCTGTTTGGGTTTTCACATATTGACTTCTTACTCAAGGTCTTTTAACATAGATTTGAAATGTGAATATGTTTTATTTTTTCCCCAGTAAATATACAATACACACTTCAACAGTACTATTAACCAACTTCTTATGCCAATTAAACTTTGCTCCACTAACAATACCAATGAAACACATTAAGAGGTCATACTTTTTCGTGAACAAACTGTAGCCAATAAACAGTTTTTAAAAAAAAAACAAATTAAAAAACAATTCTAAGTGCTGCCACAACATCCCTTTTTTTTAAACACATTATTCACAATAAATGTTTTAATTTTTTTTTTTAAAAAGAAGAATACTTCTTTTAAAATAGTAAATTAAATGGCATTTTAAAAAATATGTACTGTGGTTCATTGGAAGTACACTGTATAGAAAAGAGAGAGAAGAAAAAGAAGAGACATCACCTGTAAGATAATGGAGACACTTTGCCATACACAACAACACCTTATGTAATATTGTAAGCAAATTATTAATGAACAAAAATGTACAGAAGCAGATGGACAAGTTAGTGAATATCATGGTACTGAACAGCTTTAATACTGACACACATTCACTTTCCAGTGGAAGAGATAAAACACATATTTTAAAGTAATTAGAATGGCTTTATCAACCTCTAATGATACTGAATTTTGAACAGAACAGAGTGAGTAAGGTGTTCCACCAAAGCTCAGCACAAGCTTTTCAATTAAACGGGGAAAAAACAACTATTGCTGACTGAGTTCAACATTTTCCAGATAATTAAATTTGAATTGTACTCTGAACAGTTTTCTCTTCAAAAATAAAAACCATGCATATGTAATTATGCTGCATTTTTTATCTTACTTGAACATTTTTGCACATTTTTAAGTTATGTTTTTAACTATAGTGTTTCAACGAGCAGGAAAAGGGCATATACTTATTAGTCACATATGTAAATAAATTCACACTTTTTTTCCTGAACTTTTTTTTGTTTGTAACTTGCTAAATAACGTCTTGTTCTCAAGGGACTTAACTAGCATTTTTCATTATTCAATAGTGCTGAGTTATAGTTGATGGCTGTAGTGTTTTATCTTATCATGGAACAAGTTAATGAAATGAAAAGCAACACATATTTAGCATCGTAATTTACTTTTCTAAAATTCTGCCACGACAAAAAGTGTTCTTAATACTGGTGAGCTCCAAGGCAAAATATAAAACAACATAGACTGGTTATATGAAAAGGGTATTCAATGGAAATTTGTGCTCATGGTCAGATAACTAACAGAAGTAAGCTGTAAGATGCAATATTTAAATTAAGCATCAAACTAATGGGTGGGTTAGCCACACACAATATTCTAAGAAAAGCTTGAGAATTTAATCTTTGAGGTTTGAGAGGTAAAGAAGACTTGGACAAAGTCATGAAAATTAATGAAGAGACAGGATGCTGTCATTAATGTCCACTTACAGAGTCTGGTTTATTCAAAAAGTGTATAAACATGCATTGTTATTTCCTCATCATAGTGGAGTTTGAAGCCACTCACTAAAACACAGGTCAAATATTTCCTTTGCTTATATCCAACTTCTTGGATGTATTGTATTGCCAGAAATATACTTAATGCAAGCCAAAAATAATCTGACCCTTGCTTTCCTTCCAAACACTAAACATTTTACTACAAATTTAGTGAATCCAACTTCAGCTCTTGCAGACTTCAGGTATGGAACAGAAAGGGTTGTGTAGAGTGCATCAAAACAATTAATGTCATGAATTTCAGTGGTGCAGCTTTATCCTCTATCGTACTGTACATGTATTGGAAAGATGAAATAAGATATTCTGACATTTCAATTTTTTTGGAAGCAGCCTGAATATGTCTCAATAATAAATTGCATTCTTATCTTTTTCCCAGGTATTCCTTGTGTTTATATGGTTTGTTTCTCCTGGAAAATCTCTGTCCTAAATTTTGGGCTGGAGGAATTAACAGTAAAAATTCTTTCCTAACTGCAAAATAAAAACAGCTTTAGTGAAACACCTTAAGTTCTTTTGTTTGTAGCAAGGTTTGCTTTTCTTCCCCTTTACTTAGTGGCATGGGATGGCTAAAAGCAGATACTAAGGGTATCATTCTAGTGAAAGGGTCTAGGCCATCTCATGCTACCTTTAGTTTTCATTTTCACTCTTTAATCTCACACTTCCAGCTTCTGACCCCTTCTTAAATAGGAAGAGCAACTATGTTGCTTACTTTTAAAAGGTTTAATCTGTCTCTAATGTCTTCACTGACATCAGTTTTGCCTGTCACTTTCTCATTTCTACACCCCAATGGAAAACCACCTAACATACTCCTTTACATCCAGCATTATCCAAAGTAGCTTACAGGACGTAAACCTTCTTCACACATTCAGTCTCTTTTTTCTTCATGTCATGAGGAGTAGAATTTTGTGCTTATCACCAAATAAAATTGCAGTGCAAACTTTAAACATAAAAGTTACACAATTAAAAGTTAATATATGGCACCACAGCCTATTAATTCACATATAGTACAACAGACCAGTAAAAACAGACATGAATATGAACATAGCTAAAAAGAAGGTGAGCTTGCATAGCAATGCAACAAAAGAAATTATATACAGAAGGAAATCCTTTTAATCCTGGAGGATGATTTTTTTTTCTTTCTTTTTTTATATACTCCTGACAAGGAATAGTTTAAGGTGGATGGTGTATTAAAGAGAAGAACACAAGTAAAGTATCTGTGGGATATGTGTGGCTGTGTGTCTTTACATTGCATTTACAGGTCTTTTAATAGTACATAAATAAAGAAAATGTTCATTGCACTGTTTAGTGTCATCACTTCCATGAGTTCAGACCTGATGGTCCATCAGAGCAGCTTGCAATGTGTCTTCTCAACTACTCTATAGAGAGAAACAAAAGAAGGAGAAAAAGGTTGTAATAAGGAGAAAAAAAACACACAAAATAAAGCCTATGGCAATATTACTGCAGCACAGGATGAATATTCAATAGATTGTGAGAACGAGGTTAATTGCTTCTAAGATGAAAAGCGAGGGATGCTAAAATTTAGCACTTACCAACATCATATCTGAGATTGCACATTTCAGGGCTCCTGGGTCACCATTAGCTCTCTACAGCTACAGGGCAGTAACCAGGAGGTGCTGAGGGTCTGACTGCAGCAAGAGGATGCAGACATGCCAACAGCTCCACTGCTGTTATTACCATTAATAAGTTTATTAAACACACCAGTATGCCTGAGCATGCTGGGCTTTTGATGATCTTCTTCAAACAACAGAGTCAAGCCTTTGGGCAGCTGGTACTGCCAGCACGTACATAGCATCATCATAATTGTATACAAAGTTTCACAGATATTGAGCGATAATAGAACACAAATTTGGAAAGCCATTTCCCTGTCCTAGGATGCTGAGGAGAAAAGTGGATATATAAAACTGAAAAACTGGGCTACACAATAAAAAAATAGGACCTCCATCTCAGAGAATACTTCTCATCAAGCAACAGGAAATTAAGGAGAAAGCTGAAGAAATATGTCATCGGCATTTCCAAGACGAGCACACTACACTTTGCCAAAAAAAATTCCAAATTACGAGAATTCCTTCTCAATTTTCCCCATGCCTCATCAGCATTACACACTGAGATGCACCATGTAGATAACTCTGGCATGGCTTACACAGATTTCAACTGGTCCAAAGCAAGGAACAGAAGGACAACATTTGTTTGCCATCACATGAAATGTCTCCGAATGCAAAATCATCTGGATAAAGATTAATCTGATTATCACACACAGCTCCCTACTCTCTTCACCACAAATATTTTTGTTTGTTTTCTTAAAAGAAACTCTCTATTTGGGAGTTTCAGCTGGAGCTAGGGGTAAACTTACATAATTCACCAGTAAACTGTCCTTGAGTGTTTGCTCCCACATGGCCTAAGCCGAGAAGGTCACTGGCATTGCCTTGGTGCCCTCCTCGCAAGACTTCACCTTTTCTAGGTCCAGTTGATCCTTTCGAAGAAGATGTTCCTGAAGAGCTGTGGCCACCAGGGGATGGGAAGTTGGGTTTACTATATGGTACGAGTGCCTCTTCTAGAAAAGCAAAAAAAAAAAGCAAAACAAATACCAATAAAGCCCTAGAAGTAGGGATAAACAAGCTATTCATTTATGCACATCATATTCGTTCAAATCTGTCTTTTGTCTTGCTTTATAGCATAACAATTTTACCTAAGAAAATACACAACTGAGAGTTATATCCCAAGGACAGAGAAGCCAGTATGAATTTAAATCTTGTTTCCTTGTGAACTCTTAAGTCAGTTTGTATTAATTATAAAAATCCAGATTCATTATGAATAAGGGATCATGAATCATAGATACTTTAATAAAAATAGGCAAACACACAATTTCCAAAACAATGAAGCTATGATTAGATTTTTGCTTCAAGCCTACATAAATGTGCTTTTTCCTTTTCTTTAGCTTAAATTATGGCAACATTACCTCAATCAGTTTAGATAAAGAAGTACAATATCAGCTAATTTAATTAGCTACCAGCAACTCAGTAATTTCTAACTACACAAAGCACATTGACAATTTTTTTTAACTGGTGTTGAATAACATTGGAAAATATTATATTATACATTACAGCTGTAATATTTGGGGTGGATAAATAATCCTACAGCATGTTTCATGTTCCATTATGAGCAAAAGGCTTACTTTTGCTCACTTGGATTCTATTTCTGTGAAGACCTGTAATAATGAACTTTCAAGAGCAGGATTAATGACAATAAGGCATAGGACTGTATGTCATCATATAGCATGAAGTAAAACAAGACATCACTTCTGATTAGAGTTTCCTGGAGATGTTGTTGCAATAATCCAAATCTAAGAAGCATTACAGCAGCACTGATTTAACACTGAAATAGAAGCACTATTTTATGTCTTTGCTGTTTATGATCCACTTTTGCCATCTCAGAAGCTGAAGACAGAGATCTTGCTAAATATAGTTTGATTCAAGATAGAATATGAGTATATATGACCAACCTCAAAAACAGCATTGTCCCTTCTGAAATCATTGGGATTTCTGCTGCTTGAATCTTGCCTTTTTTCCCAGTGAATTTAGGCCAAAAGGGTTTTCTTTATTTTGGTTTTTCAATTGTCTTCACTCTTAAAAAACCTTTTGAGGAGAAATGGACTTTCTTTGACAGAGGGCAGGAACAGAGAAGGAAAAGTAGGTGGGGATGAATGGAAAGAAAGAGGAGACAGAAATGCTTTTATTCACAAGCTTGAAGCCTTTGCAAAGACTACAGCAGAGGCATAATTAACTCAGAGAAATGCTAAATGAGAGCAAATTTTTGGAAGAAGGATTTCATTATCTGCCACAAGAGAGTAGGATGTGGGGATTCCCCGTGAGATGCTGTTGAACTGAGTCTGTTTTTAAGGTAAATCTGTTACAGGAAAGGGCAGGCAGCTGACTTCTTTCCCTGCCAAAGCATCTCCCTCTGCTCCTGCCCAAGGGACCAGAATATTTGGGCTGCAGAATGGAAGGGCATTATCAGTGTTTTGTGCTATGACTGTGTGCTGATCCTGCTGAAATAAAAAGAAATGCTTGAAAGACACTATAAAATGTCATCTAAAAGCCACAGTCTCTCCTAAATCATGTTACTTGTTTTTTTTAATGTATCAAGACCTAACAATAGAGTCAGATGCAAGCTTGGCTTCCAAAGGCTGGCTAAAATATGGAACAGTTTGCATTAAGGCAGCAATAAAGCAGCAGCATAAATCAGTTTAGCAGAAAGCTGGATACATTTTTAAAGGAGGAAAACAAAAGTCACTAGCATTGCAAAAGAGTTGGAAGATGACATATATAGTCAATTGATTTGTTTTTCTAGCTTGTGGACTCAGGATAAGGCCTCCTCTGGTTTCAATGAAATATTGAGGAAAAAACTACCATGAATAAATATAAAGTGCATTATCATTATAGAGCATATGGTATGTTAAATTATCTGTTGTGTTCTCAGAAATAAACATAATCCATAAAATAAGAAATTGTGACAGAAAATGAAGGCTAGGTTTTACACAACATTCTAGCACATGAAAAGTAGACAAAAAGTCTCCAGTCCTGAGAATGGGCTCACATTTATTAAACTCTCCTAACAGTGCCCCATGTCCAGACCTGCAAAGAATATGGAGAGGCTTGGCTGGTGCCTTTCTCTTTGAAATTCTGGGCCATTAATTTGAAGATATAAATCTAGCCCCTGTGAAATCAGGATATGTGTGTGTAACAATGCTTCTATATCTCAGAAACTAACCAAAAGGCTTTTCCTGTTATCAAAGCTATTGTAACCTGATCTAGCACCACTTTCATCAGATGGGGAGCTGAGAATGTCATGTTTGATGTGCTTTAACTCCAGTTCTACAAGGAAGTCACTGCCATGAATTCAGTGATCTTGTTTATACTGAAAGCAACCAGTGAAAACAGAGATCCCAGAGTTAGGTATTTTTATTCTATACAACTTCAAACTGAAAGTCTTGCTTTCAAAACTTCACTCACAGCTTGGTAACATCTGAATGAAACCTCCTAAGTTGCAAATTATCTATTTTTCTGGAAGCTGATAGCTAATAATAACTCTTTTTTGAAAATATATTGAAAACTAGGACAGAATGGATTTCCAAAGACCTATGCCATTAATAAAGGAAAAGGGAAGAAGCACAATTAATATTATTAAACCACCCAAATTTAGTGATATAAACCAGCATCACGCACAAGAGTAGCCTTTTTTAAATCTACCAGAGAGAAGAATACAGAGCAAGAAAGCTGCTGTACAAGAGGCTGGAATGAGAATGCAGACAGAGAGATCTGAAGCCCATCTTGTCCACAAACTTTATGAACTCCTCACACCAGGATAAACTCATAACATCTCCTAGAGGCATCATTTTTTATGCATAAAGGATATGCACTTGCTCTCAGCATCCTGAATTTGACAAGAACAAGATACCTGTAACCACTTCAGTGTAGGGCACTGGAAGTGTCAAGATCAAATTCTCTTTATTTATGGACAGATAAATGCATGCCCTGCAGGATGGGAATTTTACTATTGTATAAGCTCTGCATCACAGAAGAAATGACAAATTCTATTTGCACACTTGTGAGGCAGAGGAAAAAGAAGAGACTTCTTTCTAAGCAGGTCAGAGATGCATCCTTAATAATAATTTCCAAGGGACTGAGAAGTGTAGGGTATATTTGGGCTATTTTCTATGTGTTTGTACATCTTCTCAATTGCAATTAAAATTGCCATTTCACCAAGCAGTGTGAATTTCACACTATTGTTAAACTGTGACTTCATATTGTGATTTCAGAACATGAGCAGCCACTCACATGTTTATGCAGGCAACATATTAGGAGGTTTTAATAGTACCATCATTGTTAATGTCTAAATATGGATTGTATTTTAAATATTTACATTTTAAATACAGGTAGCAATATTTTCCCTAGGAGGACTTTATTCAGTAAATCCTGTCCCCATGAATGATTTGTCTGCACACTACTATTATTTTTTTAGTATGTCAATGGTATTAGTGTGTTAGATTGACACACAGCTGTAAGAGTGAATAAAATCAAGAAAAATGTGGAGAGTTAAGAGTACCTCTAGTGTGACTGTTGGAGCTATGTACATAAGTGAAGAAACACTTCAGACATGGTACAATTTTTTTGTTTAAATCTTACTTGTCCTCTTGTATATCTCTAATCATCATTGCACTGGGATGAGGTGATGAATGGGTTAAAGAAAACACCCTAGGATGAAACCGCAGCTTTTACTTGAGGTCAGGCTGAGAGAGGGTGAGGCTGTGAATATTGTAGAAATGCAGCTCCAGCCCAGCATCACCTCCTCTGCACATCTGTGCAGATCTGAAATCCATTTAGGTGCTAAAGTCAGCGTGGGGCAAGGTGCAGGTCTTGTATGAAGGTAAAAACCTGTGCTGTCATCTTGCTGGGCTTAAGAGATGAATGCTACTTTGTCATATCCTCGCATAAAGAGAAGAGAGTGTTTTTAAAAGAGCTGAAAAGAATGTCAGTAGCTTAGAAGGATCAGCCTTCTTGCAGACTTGTAAAAACTGCTGCCAACTTGGAAGAACTGGAAACATGGCTCTATATATATAAATAAATACATACAACTAACAAAAGATACTGTAAAAATCTCTCTCCTTCCCTGCTGGCCTGAATCTGTTCTATTTTCTCCATCACTACGACTGAGAACATTATCAACTTCCCAAACACTGCAAAGAGCGCACCGAGTCAGGTGCTAGTGAGATTTCATTGTTGCAGGAGGGGAAGATGGTTGGATCACAAGCCCTCGTCTCACTTTGTCTTTCCATATTTTCCAGCCTGATCCTGGCGAGTGCTGTCCCAGAGAGGTGTGAGGTGACCCTAGAGCCCCGCCAGGCACAGAGCCCTCAGCAGAGGCGTGGAGCAGCCGCCTGCCTCGGCCGGCGCACACACCTGATCCGAAGGCTTGTTTGTGTTGGGCTTTCCTGAAATCCTCTTGGCGGTCTGTAGAGCTTATCCACTCCTGGGCTTGCCGCTGCCACTCTAGAGATGTCCTAGCGGGCCGGTCCAGGGAGCTCTTTGTGTCATCTACGTTGGCTGCTGCGTGCTGCCTCTCCAGAGAGCTCCCCTTCCTCTCAGCAGAGCCTCCGCGCTGGCCGGGCACTATGGGCTGCCTTAAACCCTGACCGGGGGGCGGCTCAGGTGGTGGTGGAAGATCTAAAAAACGTGAATAACATGCAGGTGAACTGATTTTTTGTTTTGTTTTTGTTTTTTAATTGAAACAGAAGGTCTGCTTTCGACGCTGAAAAGAAATGTGCCTTGCAAATGGTACGAGCCGCTAAATAATTCGATTTTAAAAGGAGCAAATTTCACGTTAATCAGAAAAGGGTTTTGACTCTGCTAGCTCTTTATTCTGGTTGCTGTGTGTCTACCTCTTTCTAACTTGCATAAAAATCCATAGACTCTGAGCCCTGACTTACACTTCCAAGCACGGGATTTACTTTCTGCTCGGTGTACTCCAGCTGTTTTGCTCACTAACAGCAAGGAATTCAGAAACGCTGTGGAAAACTGACCTGTGCCAGCTGACAGTTTCCATTCACCATACTGGGGCTTGCTTCACCTATTTTTGGGCTACATTTTCAGCTCAAGGTGTAAACTCAAAATCTAATGTAGATCTTCATCAAAATAAATAAAATGCCACAAATATTGGGAAAAAATAACTGTGAAACCTACTGTGATTGAAAAAGCACCAGCACATCTCTGAGCAATGTGTTTAAATGGAACCACCAAACAATGGGTGAGAATTTTAGTCAACAAAATGAAGAGCTAGACTCTTCAGAGACTAGAGGATGATCACTCTTAAGTTTAGCAGTCTTGCAAATATAACCAATTAATACACAATTTTAGCTAACAGAAAGACACTTTCCTGGTCTCTAACAACTCCTGTACTTTTCAAGTTTTTGATTTGGACTACTAAGATGCTTGTAGAATTGAAGGTCAACCTTTTAAACACATTTGTGGGGGCAAAAGTGCAGTTTTCTATTAGTTCACCACCCAAGATAATTACAGATTCAGGATAATTCTAATTCTAAATGCAACTTTTTCATATATGATAGACTCACAATAGTCTAGATTATTTAAAAGAAAAAAAAAACAAACAAAAAATGGAAGCACCTTTAGTATCATAATAAAGATTCTTCTATATCATATATACATTTTATACAAGGAACACTTTTTGATAATTCTCTTTTGGGGCAATGGATAGCCCAAATAAATCTCTGCAGCCACACCAACTTCACAAAAACCTACATTAGCTTATGACACATTTGGGTCTGACCTGTTTTCCAGTCCTTTCTATCTTACTGTGTTGTGAAGGATTATCAAGGAATTGAACTTGGCTCAGTAACGAGGACGGAAAAGTAAACCTCTGTTTTGCCTGCAGGGAAGTCAGGTGTTTATAACTCTAGTGCAACTGAAATTCATTTTATAAATTGGTCAGGGGGCCTTTGGAGGGAGTTTATTTCAAAGTCTCTAATCTAGCTTTATATAATGCTACACAGAATTTTTTTCCATGTCCTTGCTGTTAGAAGTGATACTTATACCTCATATATGGAGCAGAAATGCTTCCAAAGTCACTGAGATGTCATTGCAGTCAACACTGTCTCGTACCAATAAATGAGGATGTGCACGTTATTTGTGTTTGCAAGAGAAAAAAGTTATCTGGTGATGCTCCTGCCCCTTTGCTCACAGCTGAAGTGCTGTGCCCCAGATTAAGATAAGCACCCTCTGGCGAGAGCAGCCTTTTAATAATCTGCCAGAGAGCCTGGTGCATGCTTTATGTTCAGCACTAATTTATTTGAGAAATTTTTCGTTATGAATATAGATGCGACCTTTCATGACAATGACTGCACTTGAGTTACTGTAGGTGGAAGCAGGAGGGTATGGGAGCTTGCCAATGTTAAAATTGCTTTATAGTGCTGGCTTCCAAAATGGCATTTCTTATAATTGATTTTATTGCGATCATAACCAGTTAATGTACAGAACCACAACACTGGCATCTGCTTATGCAATCTGAAATAGAGATTACTGAAGTTGTGATTTACAAGCACTTTGTGGAGATGCATTGAATCCAATAAACACAGGCATAACATGACATCGGACTATGCAATTTCCCAGATACAATATTTACCAGTCAATATAACCAAAATTTCCAAGTAGTAGCATAGGAAAAGAAAATTAATTAAAATTATTGCATTATTAAAATTTAAACAGACTACCCTACTTCAGAAATTGCTGTCTAATAGTTGTTATTAATTAGATACTTAAAAGGAAAGAAGGCTTGTACTTAAACTATACTGCATGTTCTAGAACTGGCTGCAACTCATGGAATTACTGTAGAGTTATGGTGTTGATCTACTATTAACCTGATTATTGCTTTTATCTATCCACAAAACAAACATAAACACTGACTTATGCAGAGAAGTGAAATGAAACACCTTGTCGGCAAATTTCCTTGGGTGCTTTAAACCTATGGATGAGTTGAAGAGAAAAATAAAATTTATCTTGTAATGAAGCTTCACAGAATTCTAGGAGAACTATAGGTACTTTGGAATTAACATCAACTGGCTCTGGTCTGAGTACAAACTTACTGAACTGTATAACATCTGTCTGAGAAGATCTGTAAGAACAGTTACTAATTGTAGCCAAACATCACCTGACTGAACTGTTTGTTTCTTCAACTCCTTACTCAAGTTGACAGCTACAGTAACACCTACATGTCCTTTTTAATAAAAGAAGCTGGAAGAGAGCTTCATTTGGAAATATGGCTTTTGATTTGCTCTACAACTTACATCCTGCATTGTAAATCTTGTGCCTTACTAAATAACTAGATATTCTCTCCTCTCCTGCCTGAGTTGATAGAAAGATTCCATGTATCTGGAGTCATGAGTTTCTTCCTCCAACACCACTGAAAATAGTTTTGCCTAGCCTTGGCTTTCCTACCCCTGCTAAAGGGGTAACAGAGGTCAGCTGAGTTATAAGTCTCAGATCCTCACAGGAATACTTATTACCCCATAAAGGCAATTATGTCAATCATTCCATCATGTCAATTCCTTCAGAGAAGTTCTGAATTCAGAAATATAGAGACTTCAGTGGGATTTTCAGAGAGGATACACAGAGTGGTAACACTGATTCACCCTCCTTCCATCTAAATCCCATTTATTGCTCAGGTGGTAGGGAAAATACCTGAAAGCCTGCACTGAGCTAGCAACTTTCTAGGTCAGTAGGATGTCACCAGACTTTCATTTTGAAGCCTCTAATGGTAGGATTATCAAACCTGCAAGGCAATTCATAAGTGCATTGGTGGGGAGGTGATGGTCTTATTGATTTAGTAATGGAGGGATTGTGATTGAGGAGCTGTAGGACATGTGAGTGCCTCATGAGGGGGAGATGGATATTCAGTCTGGGATTACTCCAGCCCTTCTTCAGAAGGCAGAGCATTGGCTAAATGATTCAGGCACCAGCCAAGGTTTGGCGCAGCCTCTCATTATTAACTGGAAAAAGCAGTAAGTTAAAGAACCTTCAACCACAAGGACACACCTTTCTACCTGTGTCAGTGATTTCTCCTCCTAGGGGTGATAATGACTATGACATTTAATAAGCCTCTGAAACACTTTCTAGCATAAGGTAAGTATTTTCTCAACATTAAAAATTATTTTTAATACACAGTAGGAAATTAGTAGCAAGGCATGGTAACATAAGCCCTATGTTCCAGTTCTCCTTTTCAAACCCTAAGCATATTTCCCTTCTGCCTCCTCTTTGACATTTTTTGCATATTGTGCTAAGGTAAGGAAGGGCTTTTAACTTCAGTCACACAATTACCATGCTACAAACTATATGACAGAATCCACTGTTTTGCAATTTATGATTACATTGTTTCTAGGAAAACAAATTATCCTTGAGCACTAACACTAAAACTCTCCTGTTTGTTTTTGGGATTTTTTGGAGGTTTTTTTATGGTGGACTGTGAGCTCAGAATGAAAGTCTTGGCCATCTGATGGATTCATAACATATTTTTCCTCAGTGGATTTGCTGTTTTCTCCACAGTCTTTCAGGATGTGGAAGTGAAAAAAAAAAAAGTTGCACAGTAAGATAAATATGAAGACTCCATCTAGAGTCTGTCTCTGGAGGCTTCTGACCTGCAGCTGAAGGAAATGAAGAAGCAGGGTTTTAGGGGATTTGTGTGGATTGCTGTCAAAACTAAGCATGAAGTTGAACCCTCAAATGCTTACACGGTCTGAGATGTGTGTGCTATGTGTTAAATATTACAGTTTCTTAGGTCTTTTGCACTGTCCCACATGGTTACAGTTAACAAGGAGGAAGCACTCGGGATGTGTATGGGAATGGGCAGAGAAAGCTGGAGCTTTCTTGGTCAATGAAAATTGAAAATGACAGACATCCGGTATGTGATGAGACAAACACAGGATACCAGGGCTCATCCAACTGGGGAATTTGAAAACAACTGGCAAATTGAGTATATTCTCACAAGAAAAATCCAAGAGGAAGCAGTTATAAGGGAATGGATTGGAGACATCAGAAAAAACAGAGAAAATGTATAGTGATGCTTTCCACAGAAATCAGCATGGCCCAGGGCTGAACAGACTGGCCTGGATTAGGGCTTGGAATTGCTGGATTTAGCTGAGGCTCTCCTGCTTGCTCTTTCTAGCTATAGCTTAAGCATTGTGGTATTGTCTGTCTTTGTAAAGTTCATTGCAATATTCCACAGAAAACACCCAGTTACCATTTTTAATTTCTGCAAACCAGAGATTCCTAAATTCAATTGTTTACATACATGCAGGTGGCAGCAGCAACTTTTAGCTTCCTTAATTGACAAATGATCTTTTGCAAATTTAACTATGACTCAGACTTGACATTACACTTTAATGACTCATATTTAGTAGGAGTTGAAGCGGAAAACTGTACCATTTGTTTGTTTGTTTGTTCCTGTGTTAATACAGGATGGGAACAGTTCCTCTATTGCTCCAGGACATTATAAATTTTTGCAACATATCACAACAAATTTAACTAGGTTTATAAAAGACAAATATTAATCTAATGGCATCCGAAAGCTGTTATGGTTATTTCCCATGTCTGAGAGGTTGAAGGAAATAGTATAACCCCGGTATTCTGATTTAAATATATGAAAGAAACTCCGGTGAGATTAGTATTTTATAAAAGAGAAAAAAAAGGCAATAAGAGTTTCCTCCTTCAAAATGAATCTTAGAATTTGATCTCTTTCACTAATTTAGAACAATGCCAAATTTTATGATGGAGTCATTCTGTGAGGAGCCCCACTTCCATCTGTCTCATGACCTGAACTGGAACCCCATTAATTTTTCTGGCACTCACACTATGGTAAAACACTTCTGTAGTACTAAGAAAACAATCCTGTAGCAACACTTCTGTCTGCAGTTCTGTGCAGAAGCAGAAGGATTAGTGTCTGTAATACTGAGTGCACTACAAACTCACATGTACACAGAATTTGTGGCCTAAGATGCTCACAGTTCAGAGTGACAAGATATGGCACCCAGAAGGATTAAAAAAACGCTCACAGCAAGAGTATGGCCACCACTACAAGTGCCATCCATAATCTTCCAGTTACTGTAATTATAGATATATCTATTCAATGCATCTGTGTGGTAGAGAAGCCTCTGTAATATATCCACAAGGGGAGAGAATTGATGTTTGAAGGAACTCGGATCCATAGGAGAGGAATCTAAGCTACTTTAAGCTGTTTCCACAAATAATATCACAGTGAGAATGAGCTGTAGAGCAGGAATGTAACAATAACCACCTTGGTGAGCACTGATCATTTCTACAGGTGCAAGGCCAGGGATCAGAAGAAATAAGGGGGAGGTAGCCAGATGGCCACCTTCCTATCCAGTCTTGCTCAAAACCTAACAGGCACTAACTGTGTCTCTTTCCAGACTCAAGAAGCATAGACAAAGAAAATGTAAGACAGAGCTGATCTTAACTATTAGAAGAGCAGGACAGACATGCCTGAAATTTCCAGATGGGAAGTAGTCGTAAGAGAGAAGTGGAGATGTAAAAGAGTGAGACACAGTCACTGAGGTCAGTGGATGTCAGGACTGAAGCAGCACGGACAAGAGGTGAGGCAGAATCATGGGAAAACATGGCACGTGTTGCTGTAGCTGTTGGGTGTCTGTCAAAACCAGCACAAACCAAACAAGTCCTGCAGGAGCAGCTCTCTGCTTCTCCTCAGGAATTCATGACGTACAGCTACTGCTAGTGGTGGCAACTTTCATAAAACATAAAATCACCCACAGGCCATTTTTCAATCTCTACTCACATGCAACGCAGTCATTTTGGGGTAAGATTTATAGATCTGAGAAACCCTAAGAGAGGATGATGTGCTGAGAGCAGAAATGGGGAAAGTTTCCTCAAACACTCATGCAGCAACCCGGGGACCCCAGCTCCACCAAAGCAGGGACGGACTGCTTGCACTGTGACCCTCCTGAGGAGATGGCTCTGCCTTCTTCTGCTGTGCACAGCAGCCTGTTGCAGGTTTTCCTTGCCCAGCACTCACCGTCCGTGATGCCCTCCCGGCGATGAGGCAAAGGGGGCTGCTCCAAACGTCCGCCCTTGTGTTTCTTCGTGGGCCTTGGCCTCTGACCCTGACTGACAGCTGCACTGGTGCTGCTGTCAGTAGAAAATGGACTGCCTGGCCGAGGTCTCTGAGAGGAAGAATATGCTTTGCCTAAAGATGAAAGAAAAAAAAGAAAAAAGAGAGAGAAGACAGATGAAAAAAATGTTATTGCCTTGAAATGGGCTGTTCTACTAATGCCTGCTCCAAAATATTAAATCAGGTCTAATTCTCAGAGGCAGGTAAGTGCCCCCTCAAGGTACCCACTGATAACAACTGCTTTAAGACACACCACAACAAGTGAGGCAGAGAAACTTGGCATCCTTTTGTCTTTAACTTTTATAATTAAAATTATTCCATCTGTTGTGATAAAACTACTGTATGCCATGGAACTCCTACCTGCTCTGTGTGCTGAGCAGATGTGTCATAACAACTCCTCAGCCTTGAACAGGGAAGGAAAATAGTTCTGCAATCACATTAAATTTATCTCCTCCTGCCTTCTACTTTCATGTTTTCTGAGCCAGATTCTCATTTTTGGGGCCCCCACATGCACTGTATATCTGGAGTAACTCCACTGAGATAAACATAACTGATTTTACAAGCTATGTAGCACTGTAGCACTGTATACTTAAGGGTTCTCTTTTCTCAAGAAATAAAAATGGAGACATATTTAAATGCTAAAATTTCCCAGTTAATTTTCAGTACTTTTATCTGTTAAAAATATATATTCTGACCTCAGATTTATTTATATTTTTTGATATCTGTTGAGTACATATATATATACATACTATTCAAGCTACATGATTTCTCTTAAAGAAATATCTTTGATGCTGTTCTATGGAGCAGATCATTAAAAGCCTCGGAATTTAAAGAGCACAATTCATTTACTACATTCACTTCCTCTTATTCTGATATTTTTATTCTGTTAACTGGACTTAATATTTAATGATAACTGATGAAAACTAAAAATCACCATCTTCGACTTTCTTTTGTTCATGAGTATGTCGTTTCTGTGAAATTTTGGAGATGTTAACATCTCAATTCATTTAGAATTGGTAATTAAAGTTCTTACATATTTTAATGCTATCTGCAGTGAAAAATGCATAAGCCAGCCCAAACTTCTGCTCTTTCAGTGCTGCTCTATGCCCAAATGGTGTAAGAGATGATAAAAAGTGGCAAAATGGGTGATTGCTACTTTTTTGGTCAACTGGACCCATGATAGGAAGGAGGTCTTTTTATCCCCTGATTAACTTAGACCATGGTCTACCCTGCAATGGGTTATATTTTCTAGTAAAGCCTTCCAGCAGGTGTGCTTACTTCCTACATGCATTCACATACAACCTGATCTAGAAAAGCCTAAGTGGGAGTAATATACAGCTCAGCATCCTATTGGAAACATTCTCAGTGCCAAGAGGGCAAAGTCAAAAAGCAGCCATAATCTCTTCTAACATGTTATTTCGCATACATGTTAGGATAATATTTCACTATTTGACTTCAGAGATTTTGTGACTGTCTCAGGCTTCTACCTTCTGGCTGTTGTGCACCCTGGGGAGGGCACTGCTCTCAGGCAGGCTTGTCCCCAGCTGCACATCTCTGTCAGCTATCAGAGGTGACCACATTTGAAGCCCTCATTTGGCTATTCCCTAACCCTCCTCCACAAAAAAAAAAAAAAAAAAAAAAAACAAAAAACCAAAAAAAACCAAAAAACAAACCCTAATTGAATTTATATAGTCTGAAAACAATGCCTTTGCTAACCTAGCTCATTTTAACTAAAATTGGGTTACAGAACACCCGCCCAAGCAGCTAATTCTGGAGCTGGGAGAAAGCAAGGAATAAGCATTTGGGAACATTAACCTCTATAGCTGGCACAGCTGCAGCCAGACAAAGACAAGTGATCAAGCCCTTGTTTTGTGGATAAGGATAACACAGCAGATGAACATAGGCAAAATATTAAAATTTCATTTAAAAATAAAAATAAAAAAAGACTCCTAACGCAAAGAAATTCAGATGTGAGCCTGAAATTCCATCCCAGCTCACAGCAAGCTGCACAGATGTTTTGCAAAAATAAACTTACAATATACATGTGCAACTAGTGAATGCAGGACACAGATTCTTCACACTTATTCTTTTGACTAAAGAAATATGATTATTCATTCAGAATGCTGGTTTAAAAAAGAAATAGACACCAAACATTCTCTTTTATCCCTTTACTAAAATGATGCAAAATAAATAGCACTGACCTAAATCATACATGGGGCAAATACAAATGATGTGCAGACTCCCACAGCACATTTTTCAATGCACTTAATAACTGATCACACCATCTTGTATTTGTATGCAGTCCTTCCAGTAAGAACTGCTGAGCAGTAGTCAGACTTTCTCAGCAGATTTAGTGTGTTTAAGTGGAGACAAGGATGAATCCACTAATTCTTGATTTAATTTCCCAAGGGCGTTAAAAAGGAAAGCTGTTTGAACTTCATGGCAAATCACATGATGGCTTCTGGAAACTGGAATCAAAGTGTCTGGCAGGAGAGACACATTGCATCTGGATTCACCAGTGCCTCTCATGTTGGCAATCAAACCTTCCCACGTGAGGCTATCAAGCTGGACATCTCCTTTAAGTATCTACCACTGAGAGTGTTTCACAGCTGTTCTAAATGGGTGAAAATAACTGTCCAGACTGCAGATGAATACAGAGTCAGGACCTCCAGGCTCCCTTCAGAGCAATGATACTGCAGTAAGCAGGGGCAGCACTTCCATTTGCTTCCATTTGGTTTCTGTGAGGAAAAGAAGGGAGGGCTGTTTGCATGCGGGCTTTTATTTTATTTCCATTTTTCCTGCTGGGTCATTAAGAGAGTAAGAGGGTAATAATCATAAAGTCTCTACCACAACTGCTGGATCGTTTTTTGTACCCTAGGTTTTAATGGTCTGTCTGAGGAATTGCACACATCCTCACTTTAAGTGCGTTTGTGACCTAACTAAGCTGGGAAAATACAACTGACAAGAGGGCTCTCATCCCTTCCTTGTAGTTTCCATTCACACAGCTACAATAAAAAATCATATTTATTATAAAGTGTCTGGGTTTGTATGTCCATTTAATTCTGTTATCAGCATGTTTGTGGTGGAAACCACTTCTGAAAGGTTTGACATAAGTGACAGTAATTTTGATGAATCTTTTCATTAACTTTTACTGGAGCAAACACCACCACAACAAAGGTTGGAAAAGATTTGCTCCTTTTAGAACCCGTGAGACCCTTCAGTATATTTTAAGTTATAATTTGGCCAGGTGTGTCCATACTAGATAAGCTAACATCTACATGAGTTTTCTTGTTTTGTTTTGCCTTTCTTTTTTTTTTTTTTTTGGTGAAAAGACATATTTGCTCAATTTTCCATTAATAGAAGGAAACAACTGAGGGCTTCAGCTGTGGTGAAATAATCTTGTAAAGATGACTCTGTCTGACCAAAGCTGGATTTTAGGACTTTGCCATCAACTCTTTCCTCTATTCCTAAAGTTCCTAAAAGACCGTCCTTGCCATGAAGTTATTGCATGCAGAAAATCTACAATTTTCAGCCCTAACATGTGAGACTTTCTCTTAAATACACGTATTTTACTAAAGGAGAGACTTCATACCATACTAATAGTCTAAAAAATTTAAATTATAAGAATATTATAGGACCCCTCATCCAGAATTAGCTGAGGAAGCATAACAAAAAATATGATCCAAGTTCATAATCTGCTATTAGATTTGTGGATTTAAATAATTGGTTATTGTAGCTATTTTGACAAGACTAAGGAAATGCAAATGTATCCTTTTTTTACCAGAATAAAGATAATACTTCTTTATATTTTTAATAGAAATAAAATGTATGGAGCTTTAAAAATAAGAACTAAAATATATTTCGTTTTCAATAATTAATTTCAGAAAATTGGCTGTTTTCAAATGCACTATCCACTTTACCTGTGTTACATTTTACTTGGCAGATTCAGCTGGCATAACCAAAATGAAATGTTATCAAAACATATTAACTTATTGAATTAAGGATTTTTTAAATCAGCTATTAATTATGCTTTAAACAGTTTGTATTGTTAACAATCAAAGCACACCAATCCACCCCATGCTCAGCAAAACTTCACAGAAAAACACACTTTTGCAAGATGAAATGAAGCAGAAGAGCAGAGATGGAGATAACAGTTTCAATGTGATGGTCATCACTGTAAATGAGAGATTTTTCAGAAACTGAAATCATCAAAGGCTGCAAGGCAGAATTAGTAATGTCTTCAGCTAAATATTAAGTGAGGGTATGTCAGTAAATCTAGAGCAGAGTCAGCACTGAGGGGAACTGCAGCAGACCAAAGATGAAGATTAAAAGCTTGTGCTATTCATTACTTCAAATCACTAGAAGTGAAACATATGCAAGGTTTCATTAAAAATACACCGATAAAAGTATCTCCATCCACCTTATCCCATGCGTGTTAGACAAGTGTGAGACACAGCTTCACTGAGAGAAGGACAGGCAGAGACACCCTTCATGCAGAAAGCATCAACTTGGAGTCTACAAACCTGTTCTTGTCAGGCTGGTTCCATCCAGCCTAAACCCAGCTTTATCTGCTGCTGCAACCAGTGCTTGTGCAAAAGTGCCGCTGGTAAAGATGGAGTCGTCTGAGGAGCTACCTACACTAGATCTATGACTAGAAAAGTTACGGTCCTCATCAGACGCAGAACCCCAGCCATTTACCATTGAACCTAAAAACAAATGTAGGGGGCTAGTGAGTGGTGCACATTTGATATTCTTTGTCCATCTAAAGTTTAAAGACCCGCTTAATACGCCCTTTCTCAACAGGAAACCCAAAGTTCATTTGACACAGCTTGGTACAGAAGAGCAATATCCATCTAAAGCTTAAAGACCCACTTATTGTGTCCTTCGACAACATAAAAACATAAACCCTGAATTCATATGACAATTTGGTACAAGCTAGGTGGGATCTCATTTGCAGCTTGCTCCATGTAGATTTGCTCCTGTAAACAAAATAGCAAATATTCCCTACAAATGCAAAGGCTCCACAGTAAATTCTTCTGAAAATTAATGTGTTTTTTTTTTTTTCCTGTGATTGAATTGAATTTGGCTGGCTCTGT
Organism: Sialia sialis; assembly: GCA_009812075.1. Taxonomy (NCBI): domain Eukaryota; kingdom Metazoa; phylum Chordata; class Aves; order Passeriformes; family Turdidae; genus Sialia; species Sialia sialis. The sequence continues at coordinate 15,612,085 of VRYO01001681.1, read as the reverse complement.
TATTTTTTACTTGACTTGTTACAAATCAGTATCTAGTTTGATATTTGCCAAACCAAGTCTTAATTTTGGATTGCATATATGTAAGTCTCAGTAGATATGGCTTAAGTCAGACCTAGGCTTCAAGAGTTATTCTGAACAAGACTGGCACCATGTACTTTTGTCAATCAAAACCTTAAAATAAATGAGCAGTAATGGCCTAAAAATAGCTGATCTAAAGTAATTCACTCTAGTGGATTAAAGTAACATTTTGAAATGTTAGAAATATTTAAGATTCAAGAGCAGAGCAAACATATGCTCAGATTTAACACTGAATCAGTCGCTAGACCAGTGTTGGCCTCACGGTACCTTCTAACAATGAATTACCACTACTACAGGAGAGGGAGGTGATAACAACATCATAAAAATTCAGAAAACCAGATACCAGAAAAAACAATATAGAAATATTGACATTATTAAAATACAAAGAGCAAAATAGACAAGGAAGAATAATTCTCATTTGCTTTTTGCTTATAGTTTCTTTTATTTTTTCTGAAGCATGAATCAAGCATCAGCTACCTATCAATTTCAAAAGTTATTGCTCGGTTCAATTTTTATTTCTTTTTCGAAGTACTGCTGTGAGAATGGCCCTGACTTTACTCAGATAGCAGAGCTGAATTTCTGTAAATGCACATAAAATGTGTAGCAGTACAGTAGCCTTTTTAAAAGCCATGTCCAAGAAAGCATTGCTGTGTTTAAAGTTGTTAAGTAGTAAATCAATAGTGACCTGCTTATTGGTTAATTGATAGGCTAATTAACTAATGGCTGTGTCAAATATTAAAAATGTCCTGCAAAAACAGGTCATGAGTACAATAAATGAATCCTGGAATTCAGCAGCATGCTGCACCACAAAGCCCAAGAACAATGGATTATTTTGTGATGCTGCAGTGACCAAACCTTTTAATGTCAGAGAAGTGGCAGGCTGTAATAACAAAAACCTGTGCACCCCTCAGATACAAGAAAAGAAACCAAAGAGGTCTGTGGAGGTCTGACAGGCAGAAAGTGTGTTGAGTGCAACAGAGAGTGACAGAGGTTGATTCTGCTTGCCAAAAGCACACATAAAACTGTTATTTTCCAAACAGACTTGACCTGATGCAGACAGATGTGAGGGAGCCCAGATAACAGCAAGGGAAGGCTAAAACTGAATTTCCTCTGAGAAGACATTTTCTGAACTAACAATCAAAGTGTGATAGGACATCACAGAGAATGGAGAGCAAAGAGGCTTAGCAACAGTTACTGACGATGTATGAAAAGAGATACTACAGATAAAACACTTAATGAAGATGTAAGAAAATGAAATGCTGTAACTGAGGACATTTTCAAACAATCACTTATAGACACATTCCACAAAACATGTGAGCACAAACTCAAGCATAGAACTGTAACTAGAGCTACACATATCAAAGGGTCATACTTAGATGCTGAAAATTTAACACGTGTGCCATTAATTTCAGGGCCCAAGGGTTTTGTGTCATGTATTCTATTGTCTATGTAGAGACATACAAAACCATATACAGAGCACTTTTTGTTATCAGTGTCATTGTCCATGACACTATGGATGTTTTAGAAGTACTTTTAATTTCTATTTGCTCACATTGCTTTGTCCATTTGCTAACCACAGCTGTTACACAACACACAATGCACATGGTGAGTTGGGTGAGGCACTTTCAGGGTATGTCTAGTAGCTGCTTTTCATTTGCTTTGTTAATCAGTCAAAAAAAAAAATCTCATTTTAGATATGAAATATACTGAAAACCTGCAAAAGGACATAGTGTGTGAATACAGATATTGTTCTAGGCACTCACAGAGAAGACTGCTTTTCTAAAATTACCTACATTTTTATTATCAGACTGCCAGTTTTCTAGCCTAGCCCTATAAAAAGGCTCTGTTCCTCAACTCCTCCACATTCCCACAGACAGCAAATATTAGCAAGGATAAGAATAGTGTGCTCTGGCCATGGATCACTCTTCCTCTCCTCCAGCCGCTGTTCTAGGAGGGACCTGTCGTGCTGGAAGCATAGCTCTATTCCTGCAGAGACATGAATTTTACTGCAGACCCCACCTGCAGTCCAGCATCCATTTCTGGGCTCCCTGGCACCAGGCAGACATGGACCTGGTCAAGTCTGTCCAAAGAGGAGCCACAACAATCATCAGAGTGTTGGAACCCCCCTTCTGTGAAAAAAGGCTGGGACAATAGTTCTCTGCAACCTGGAGAAGAGAGGGCTCCAGGGACATCTTCCTGCAGCATTTCAATTTATAAAGTAGGGTCATTTCAAAGACACAAAGAGGTTTTCTGATAAGGCCTGTAGTGACAGGACGAGAAGCAACATTTTCAATCTGAGAGACGGTTTAAATTCTATTTAAGGAAGAAAGTCTTTACAGTGAGAGTGGTGAGGCTCTGGCACAGGTTGCCCAGAGAAACTGTGGATGTCCCGGTCCTGGAAGTGTTCAAGGACAAGCTGGATGAGGCTCTGAGCAACCTAGTCTAGTAGAAAGTGTCCCTGTCCATGGTAAGGGGGTTGGAACAAGATGACCTTTAAAAGTCTCTCCTCGTCTAAACCATTCTACGTTACTTCTGGTTGCTGGAAGCAACTTTTTATATAGAAACTTTTTCTAACTGCTGAAGTCAGCAAAACAGGCTGAGACATATACAGCACCCACAGCTGTGTATGACCAGGGAGCTAAATGCGAAATCTCTGCATTATTTCTACTGATTCCTGAGCTATTCAGTTTCCCTGCATTAACAATTTATTTTCCCCAGCAAAACCTGCAGCAGTAAATCCTGTTTTGCTCTGACCTGCCCAGGAGGCATGGGAGTGCTGGAGCCCAGCCTGGGCATCTCAGGCCACCCCACAGCTGTGGTAACACTGCACACGTGGGGACTGCTTGTTTAAAGCAGTCTTGCTTTCCAAATCAGATGCACATTGGCTTTTCTCTGAATAAAGGCAGAATAAGAGATGCTGACGTTCCTTTCAGATCAACTGTGCATTTTGAAATGGGATGATACAGGCTTTTAGTGTCTCCTTTACATGCAGCTCACTATGTGTTTTCCAAGAGCACGTTTGAGTTTTTATGCTTTCTGGCAACTGTAAATTTTACTCTTGCTGACAGCAGCAGTAAATGCTTTATGCAGAACAAAATCAGCTCTGTGAAAAGTTGAACTCTGTTTTTGTGCTCCATAAAATATCTCTTGGTGCTAATGCAAACAGAAAGCTTCTTTGCTATCAGGGAAAGGTGAGGCAAACAGAGGTGCCAGCTTCCAGTAGACTGCATGCTACTGCTTTTAGTGGCATTTTGCTGGCAATAAAAATGCTGTTTTTCTTTGTAAAGTGTACTGTTGCTTTACTTAAAAATAACAAAAATAAAAAGTCTAATGCACCTGTGAAATAAAAGCTGCTCACAACAAACCAGGCACTTCTGAGAATTCCACTGGATACTTCTCTGCATCTACCAACTCCTGCGTGCTTACTCTGTGTGTTTTCCTTTACAAGACCATCCAGCACATATTAATGTTAATTCTCTGCTCCTCTGCAGTTTTTAATGGAACAGGGATAGACTGCTTAGGTTTCTGAAGTGTGGGTGACATCCTTGGGGACTGACGCTATTTCAGCTGAAAACAGCTACAGAATTCTTTTAGCCTTTGTACAGGACAAAGATATTATCCTCTCTTGGATATGTCTGACCACTGCCGTGATTACACAGCAAGAATGTCCACTGATTTGGGTGGAAATGATGGAATAGAAATGTCAATATTCGTTGTACTATCAGAATAAGGAAGAGTAATAGAAGTGAATGCAGAATCTAAATATGATCGCACTGCAAAAAACTAGAGTTTGTTTTTTACTTTCCTGCACTATAAATGCCCATTTATTTAAATGTATACACCTGGAATAAACCTCTAAGAAACACCAAAAAGAAAAGGAGGAAGAAAAAAACCATAGGTAGATATTCAGCACTTCACAGGTCCAGTGATAATTAATGACCTTCATAAACATCTAATGAAAAATGAATTTATGTCACTTAGCCAAATTTATTTGTTTGCATTCCATCCTTCTAGATTTTCTCGGTTTCCATATTGCTGAAAGGCACAAAAAAATCTCAAATTTATTCAAGCTGTTAGAAAAGAAATGCACATAGAACATTAAGTAGTTGCTCAAATGTTGCTGAGCAGTAAAATACTATGATAAAGTGGCAACTTGCTGTGTCTCTATTACTTCTTCAGCACTAAAATTAATTTATGATCAGTCATCAATTCATTTACATGTCATTTTATGCTAAATCTATCGTTGCTGATGAATGCATATCCCTAGATCCATTAAGCTAGAGTAAAGTCTGTGCTTTATAATATGACCCTGCTAATTGTTGCATTACCATTTTTATGAGATACAAAAAGTAGCAGTTTCCTATTTTCTGAGCACATCTTTAATCCATGAAGCACATTCTTCCTATTAAATGCAATCTGTCTAACTGCTTATAAAATAGAATTTTTTGCAATAGGTATCCCTAAGCAAATCAATACAAATATTGAGCTCTGCCATGGTAAAATATGGCTCATGAAAATGATATTGTGCAGTTTTCAAGAATTATTCCATTTGTGCTCTGACACAGTGAATGAACATCTTTTTTCCATATAGACAGTGATCAGTAAGTCTTTTAATCAAGACCAAAACATGTCAAATAAGGGATATTCTTCCTTGCTGAGCTATACAATCTACAAAGATTTTTATAATTTAGATCTATATAATTCTATTGAAAAAAAAAAAATGCCACCCATTTGTTGAGGCACTGATTACAACAGTATCTCCCTGTTTATATCAGTTTGTATCAGTTAGGTAGAAGAGGTCTTGCTCTAATTTTCCATGCTAGCCAAAATGCACCAGGACTGAAGACACAACAGCTCTCACTCCCAGCTTCACTGGTGCTGCAGGAGGAGGAGGAGGAGATAAGGAAAAGAAATGAAAGGGCAAAGAAAACCCCCAAACCATAACAATTTGACCTGAAAAAACCTAGGATTGCTCTTAGTGACTTCAGTGAGAAGCAAATTAATTTCTTCTACAGTCATCATATGCAATTAATTAAGTCTATTAAAGCAGAATAATGCAACGGACTCTTTGTGGCCATTAATGCCATAACTCTGCACAGCAACTCATTACCAAGGCAAACATTAAACATAAGAGAAAGAAAAAACATATTCCAATGTGTCTCTGAAAGCAAAAAATAAGCCTAAATAATTATGAATTAAAAGCCAAGTGAGAAAAAAAATTTACCAGTGTTTTTAGGTTCTTTCTTTCTATTTTTTAAGCAGATTTAGTGAGTCAATATCTTAACAAACCATACTGGGAATGAACGAAAACCTTGGCTTTAATTTCATATTACATCCCACAAATATGCAAATCTAAACCCTCCTCCTTGAGTTCTCTTTGTGATATCTGGAGAATGCTAAGATACAGTTCCTGTGCACTCCTCCTTTCTTTTCACTTTATTATACACATCAACATTATATCTCTGCCACCTGCAAAGAGAAAAGCTTAATAGTGCAGATTAAATCCTTGTCTGAATCTTCAGTTAGCTGTGACTAAAATTCAAGGGCCTGGAAGACAACTTGACTTTTAAACAGTTTAAAGAAGCAGCACTGTGGTGTCAGAGGGATTCAGCAGTTTGTGCTTTGGCTCACGCAGTGCCAGGGCTTCCCCTGGGAGAATCCCACATTTAGCACTGCAGGAAATCCTCCTTCTCAGCTCAGCCATGAAGAACAAAGCCCCATTTCAGAGTGGGGATCTTTGAGGCACTGCTGAGGCTTGCTAACACCACAGGGTGAAGAACTTCGCCCTGCTCCCTCCACAGCAGCTCTGTTTGCAGGAACTCTGGACCAAGGGATGTCAATCTAGATTCCTCACAGACACTGAACTCCCAGGGCACTTCAGAATGAACAGAAATATTGCTTCATCTGGGTCAGCTGTTCTCATTTGCCTCCATTTCCAAACATGTTTAGAGAAGTGAAAACGTGATCTATAAATTCCTAGAAAGATGCTGGCTGAAATCACCAAGGGCTCCAAGAAGAAGCAGCTTATATATTCTCAGCACAAGAAAGAACAATTTAGTTATTCTACAGTACTTTAAAAGCAATCAAATTGAAGAATGAGAAACAGCTTGGGAACAACTGAAGCAATTTGCTATACACTCCTTAACATCATCAAACACAGCCTAGAAGAGTTAACAGAAATGGATAAACAAAAATTAAAATTCTCTTTTGAAAAAAAAAATTTGCCCGAGTATAATAGGCAATTTCCTTCCACCCTTAGAAAAAAAAACCTAAGCCTAATACAAACTCTTCTAAAATCATATATTCATATATTGATTCATATATTGACTGAGGAAAGCAGAAATAGTTTCATTATTTGGAGATTTTGCCATCTTACAGACTCTTTAGGCTAACACTCTGGGTGTACTTCTGTAAGACTATCATTCCTTAACTAAGTAAGTCTAAATGTTGCCTAGGTGCTACAGAGGCAATCTATAATTTTGCTTCCCTTCCAGCTGCACATTCCCTCCCTGCAGTACCAGCACACACCTTGCCATGCAGTGAACCAGAGCAAGGAACAGATACAGCTAGTAAAATACAAGTAAAAGAAAAAGCAAAAGAAAAACCTTAATTTTCAGCTGCATGAGGCCACAGGAAGTTAGTGGTGGTGATGAGAGGAAGTGTATTTAGATCACCTTAAGTACACTCCCAGTCTATAACATCAAGTTCTGCCCAATTTCTTCCAAACTATCAAGAGGCCTTTAACACTTCAGTAATTAGACATTTTACACTCCAAAAATTAAACAAGATTTTAAAATATTATAACAAGTTTGAAGGTTATTCCTATAAGTAGAAATTTTAATAAGCACTAAAGTTTCAAATTGGAGCAGGAATACAAATATTCCTTATTTGCTTTAGGGAGGATAGTTCAAACTTCACCATTAGGTGAAGATGCAAATGTGGAAACATTCATTTTCTGATTTACAGATACATAAACATTGCCATATTAATATATACCAAATGAAAAATGTATACTACCCTGTTTTCATTTTTAGAATTTATTTATTGCTGGTCTACCAGTGCAAAACTCAGTGAATTGCTAACAGAAAAGCTTCTGAGCCATTAGTGAGATATGCAAAAATATGCAGAATTATAGCCTGAAGGAGATTACACTAGAAATTCAAGAAAAAAAAAAAATACTCATGCACTAAAAAGTTAACCTTCTCAGTTCAGGGATTTAAACTTTAACTCTATGGCATTCAGTTGCATCTGGATTTCAAATCGCAGCAGAAGAGATACAATTCTTAAATCTTAATTAGATTGACAAACAGTCTGGCTCTAGGGTGAAGGAAAACCTGGAAGGTGGGATTAAGCTACACACTATTTCAGGGAAAGGCAGAAAATGATAGTATTGATGCTCCATCACTGTCATGTTCCTGCAGTGTTTTCAGAATAGCAATCTTTAAGTATGAGTGCAAAGGCCTTGGAATTGCAGAGGTCCAAACAAAGAAGGAATTCAGTGATGCTGTGGTAGGAAGTTGTTCTGAACAAGTCTCCCTTAAGGTAAAACCAGCAATCAGTGCTTGTCTGCTGAGATCAAAAGCTGAAGCAGCACCCACTGACACTGTGACCTTGGGGATATTTGGGTCTGCAGCACACCTTCACCTTATGGACACAGTACATTATATAGAGGCCCTGGTTCCACCTAAAGAGAACTACACTGATGCTCACAAAAAGTACATGACATCCATATAAAATCTGTGTTTTTAAACCACAAAGTCTTTCACAGCCTACATTTCACCAACAGTAATTTAATTCATTCAAATTCCATGCATTAATTTATTACCACAGGCCTTTCTAGGTCCCCTTTGATGATGTAGCTTTTCAAGGCATGCAAAGGACAGGAAGAAGTGAGGGAAGGAGGGTCAGAATTATTTAACAGACTTCCTAAAAGGGAACAATTACTAAATTCAGCAATACAATGTACTTCAAAATACACATTTTCCTACATAAATGTTGCATTTACTCTAGAAATAAATGTTGTGGAAATCTAGCTATACTTACTCTGAAGTCTTTAACTTCCTTCTGTTCATCTGAGAAAGCATTTGCCCAGCAGAACATCTAAAAGTGCTTTAAGATAGCATTATTATGCTGCTCCTCATTTATGAAATATATATTGCTAAGCTGAGGTCTTCCCCCTCCTTTTTATGTAACTGCCTTGCTTCTCTAGTAGAATGAACCTTTCACGAAAGCTAGGATATAACTGAATTTTCTTTCAAGTCTTTAAAGCTTTTTAAAATTCATGAATTTCCTTATCATTTTGCAGCAAAGCAAAGTATTTCCAAATCCTTCTTAAACTTTAGTGTTTAGTATTAACATTTTAAATGCTACAGAAACCGAGTGGAATAAATTTTTCACTTAGCAAGTGTCTAAATGCTGATGTATCTTACTGGTAGCAACAAGTTGGTGTCACTGTGTTTGGTTACCTGTCACAGAGCTGTCTAGATTGTCCATACTGGAGCCTGGAGTATGCTCCAGACCTCTTAGTGGCCTACTGATTTCTACAGTTTCTTCTTCAAGATCATCCTCATCATCATCATCATCTGGAACATCTGTTTCCAAATCTGAAATAAGGTTTCCAGATACGTATCCTAGGGGAGGAACTGGAGCCTGAGGAGGTTGTGTATTGCTTTGGATGTGCCTACACAAACAAACAGGAAAAGTTATCAGAATGGATGAGCCCATGGTCAATAAAACACAAGCCTTTCAACAAGTCCTGAAGTAGATTTACAAAACGTGCTTCGTTAGGCCAAACTCAAGAAAAGTCAGTTCAGTTATTCACCACAGATTCTAATACCATAGTGTCTGAACACTTTCCAGTCTTAAAGAAAAAGAATAAAGATTAAATACTCTGGGATGGGGAGGGTCAGGATTGTCTTCTCACAGATGAAGAGCAATAGACAAAGAGGCTACATAAATCAGGTAGGAAAGCCATGGAAAAGCACAATTCTGAATCCCAACCTAGCATGTAAAGTATCTCACCCAACATTACCCCTTACAAATCACACACTGAACCAAAGTTTAATCTCACTCCTTCCGCTTAAACAGATGCAGTGCCTGAAGCAAAAATCACCCTAAAGATGAGGAAATGGCCAGTAAGACAGAAGAAATTTTCAAGTCCAATTAACGCATCATCAGCGAGGCCTTTTCATTCAAGAAGTTTAATTGATTTAATTGCAGCAGTATTAGGGCATGCATGTGTGAAATTGCTGACTGCAGCAATCACAGAAAAAAAAAAAGAAAGGAAAAAATAAGACAAAAAGGCACCCACAGGATAACTAAACTTGCCAAAGGCAAGCAGGGCATTCAGTTTGATTTGCCTGGTCTCTGAGAGAAAAAAACACCATCAGCTCTCAGAGCAGCATTCCCCACAGCACAACAGGTACACAGCAAGCTTAGCCAGGGGAGCCAGGCATGACTGGCTTGGCACAAGAGCATGTACCATACTTGAAACTGCTAACTTAGGCATGTGGGAATCCTTGGGTGTCTCTACATGAGGTGCCATGACCTGATCTGAGTCGGCAGCACTCTGGATGGGATCCAGGATTCTGCTGGTCTCTTGCTTGGACATCAGTAAAACTGAAGAAATTACAATTGTCACCTGTTTGGCTCCCAGCTTTAATACATTTTCAGTGGAAACTTGTGCTAAATTATTGCCTACATGAATGAGTTCTCTTTATTCAATGAGCATTTCTTCCCCAATTCTATGATGTAAATCTATCAGATATGAGAAAGTCATGATAAAATGTTATGTACCACTGGTAACTTTCCCCGCCTCAGTGTAGGTTTTAACTTACTGCTTATTCTGAATCTAATTTCCTGAACAAGTGCTTCCTTTCTGACATACAACCCCCTTCTGATTAACAGTTATTGAACACTTTTCTGCCTGGACACCAGGTTTTTAGTGTTCTACGCAGTGTTCTAAACACTGGGGCACTAAAGGGCACCACCATCTCACTAACCCTCAATAAACAGTGTGATTAGCTCCTAATCAAGCAAAATGCTTAAGTATATGTTTAATGTTAAGCTTGTGATAGAACAATTGAAGTCAATTTCTCATGTACTCATAGTTAAGCATATACTTAAGTGATTTGCTGGATCAAGGCCATAATGATTATCCACTTTTCCAGTAATCTCTAATGGGCTCTTTCTTAAATTCCTAGTTGGCTGATCTCTGTATTTCTCAGTTGCTACTCCCACAGTAACCCATCTGACAGGTCTCATTTTGCTGTTAATTTTCCCCTGTCTCTACAATGGGCAGGTTAACTTTGTGAAAAGAAGACTAAAAAAAAATACTCCTTCCCAGTGAAAACAATGGAGGGCTTTCTGCTAACTTTGACTTGCATGATACAAATCCAGCCTAACAACAAAAGTATGCTAAAAAACTCCATGTCATAAAAATAATTTGTATGTAAAAATCACCCTCAGCATTTAGCCTAATACCCAAAAGGTACGAAAAAAAGGTTATGTCCTTGTTTTGTTTTGGTTTTTGTTTTCAGAGTTTCAGGCTCAATTACTGTGACCTTACCCAGGATCGACATTAAAATCTGTATAATCCTAAGCACTTATCGAAGTTCCCAATCAATTTTCATTTCTCCAAAAAGGGAGCAAGGCCTTTCCTGCCAGCTGCACGAGGCTCTGGTGCAGCGTCCTGCTCCATTACCCATGGCTGGCGTGGTTTGGAGGGCGTAGCAAGGGTAACAGCTGCACGATGCAGCAGCCACTGCCTGTGCTGGCAGGGTGTGCACCTGTGTGCTGGCTCAGGAGCCAGTACCTTCAACAGGCCAGCTCTAGCTGCTGCCTGGGATTTGGGTCTGTCCCACAGGCAGGTTGGGTTCGGTGCTTGGCTGCAGCAGGACCGAGGTACCCTGTTGATTGAGTGCAGATTGCAGACAAGCCCCGAGGCTTCCACGGTGCCCAGGGAAAACAGCTGGCTTTGGTTTGGCACTGCCTGCCTACCTGCCTGATGTATTTATGGGAGCTCAAGCTGAATAACTTGGTGGCTTTATTGAGCAGGGAAGAAAGGCTGCTCCTCTGCTGGCAGTGTGCCATTCAGTGAGCAGCTCTGCTCTGCTCCGCTGAGAGTCGCGGGCTTTGTCTGGGTAGAAGAGTTTAAAAGGACAACTGCTGCTCAGGGAGCATCCAGGCAGCAACTGACCTTCACCACATCCCCAGCCTGGTGCAGCTGACAAGTTCTTTTTCACTCCCTGAAGATATTGCTTCTGTTTGTTTTGCAGAGGAAATGTTACTGTGGTATTTGCTTGTTCTTCCTTTAAATAGGCATAAAGCACTCTGAAACACTAGATCCATCCTGTAAATACTAACAACTTGCTTTCTGCTGTTTCTGGGTTTTTCCTACGAGTCAGAAGTTGTCATAGTAGTTCAAAGTACAGAGATGCAAATACTTCATTCTCAAGTGACACAGTGTAAAACCTGCCACATTGCTATTTCAATTATAATATTATAATTATATTCTACTCATTTATAATTGTAATTATTTTTAATCAGGAATTCAGAATCTTATTATTTTTTTAATCCTAAAAAATTCCTGTCTTCTGCTAGCCTGAAAAGAGAGCACTCTCACTGTACAAATGCTATCAGGATGTGGGTACTAACTACTTAGCTGAACATGTGCAAAATTTTAGAGGAATATTGTTTCTACATGTTTTTAGACAAAACTTAGCATTCATTTTACCAAGTATTATGATTTTAAAAGCACATACAGATGTGTAAGGCCTTCCAACTGTGGGCAGAGTTATGCTATTTCTTTTTCCATTTTACATCTTTGGAAAGATAACTGAAATGCTGCTGAACACAGCCATTATTTACATAAAAAAAAGAAAAACGTTGTGGTTATTATTATTATTATTACTATTATTATTTCATTTCCCTTATCAGAGGTGACCCCTTTAAACATTTACCATGTCTGCTTTGCTATATCAAACTGGTAAGCCCTTGTTAACTCATCAAGGTGAGCTTGAAGCATTGGCTGCATCTCCTCTCGTGGGGAAGGTGTGAGGGTTGCAGTTGACTGCTGCCCAAAGGAGATGGCAGGAGATGAAGCTACTCCCCGAACAGGAGGTGTGGGGACACGATCATCATCTTCTTCAAGCTCATCCTCCATGCCCTGATGCAGGTAGGTCTGAACCGGCAAAGGTGGACACCAACCATCACTGTCATATCTAAAATAAAAACCAAATAAACTTAGGACATGTCAAAACTTATCTCTGCTGCACAGTAGAAGGTATAAAGGGCACACAAGATTCCCGCTACAGTTGGAAACCTTGCACACAGTGTGAGTTCCAAAATGTAATGAAAATAGGGTCATAATTGTTTAGATTGTCCTTGCTGAGTCAATTGAATTTTTCCCACAACAGCTAAGCAACTTGAACAAGATATGCAACAGAAAAATTACTGACCCATTATCACATTCGTTAATGTTGATTAGATAATGTTACACCACAATCAACAACAAAAATGAACTAATTCATTTCCAAGACCATTAACATAGGAGAATGAATATTGACCTGGACATGAAAATAACAGCATTCTTAAAAGGTAGAGCAAGCTTTATGTAATGGCACTTATGCACTTATTTCACAGAATCCCAGAAAGAGCTGAGTTGAAAGGGACCCACAAAGATCAACAAATCCAACTCCTGCACAGTACCATCCCCCAGAGTCACACCATGAGCCCAAGAGCATTATCCATTTACTTCCATCCTCCCCTTTATCTGTTTTTTGTTATTACCATTTGTTTCTGGATTGGAGCTTAAATAAAAAGCTATACTTTCCTCATAAATACCACCCTGCACATGAGTATCTCCAATGATGTGCAATACATCCATGTCACAGCAGCACTGACCCCAAGCATATGCTGTGTCACAGTACCAGCTGATAAAGCACATTAGCACACATGTTGACAGCTCTGCCAGCATCCCACCTCCTAACCAAGCTGTACTGGCACTTACCTAGACAGTGCTACAGTTCTGAACACTTTCAACACACCTGCCCAAAGTAAATGGAAAGATTAACCACCAGGAGCATTCTTGAATACCAAATTCCTCTTTTTTCAGACATAAAAGGTGTCCTGGTAGAGTTTGTGTTTATTGTTGTCTTATACCAAAGGTGTGAGGGGTGGTGCTAGAAACAAAAGCTTTATATTTTATTATAACTTTTACGCAAGTTTTTCCAGCAAGCCAATTCTTTTCAGTGTCTGTACTTATCAGAGGACCTGTCAATTCAGTGTTGTATTACAGTATCATCCTGGGATGCTGTCCTTAAGAGACTCTGGCATCATTCCAGGCGGATAGGCCTTAGTGACTGTGGTCATTCCCTGTGCATTATCTCCCCAGAGTAATTCCCTAATCTGAACACTGCTTCAGTTGTACACAGCTTTGCTGACAATCACACCACTCAAATCTCAACTGTCTACTTTTCTGTTTTCAACCAGTCAGGCATCAGTCCCTTGAGCATCAGCACACATTTCTTCTTAACTCCTGGTGTATTCCAAAACAGCTCAGGATATACATTTTTAAATTTTTTTTTTCCAAGAGGCAAGCAGACAACCACAAGCGCTCACAGTTCCTTCACTGTCAAACCATCACACACTCTAAAGGCCATTTCCCAAGCACCACCCAAGTAATTTTATCTTCTTTCCACCTTCAAGGACAAGGTCCTTCCTTGTGCAATGCAGGCAGGCAATGCACTGCGCTATAGAGTTAATTTCTCAAATCAGCTTAAAAATACTCCTTTAAAGCTTCTGATTTGGAAGGAAGGATTTACCAATTTCCCAGAGAAAAATGAATTATTGTCAATTTTCTCAAGTGTGAAGCCAAGTTATAAAAAGGCTGGAAACACTGAGATGGAGAAGTTGCAAAACCTGTATTGTGAATAGAACACTTACTCTCAGCAAAACCCAAAGATTTCTTAAATTAACTAAACTACTGTTTCCTCATTCACAAGTCTGTAGTCTGTATTTAAATGCACAGATTCAGGACAGATAAAACAACCTGACTTAATCATCCAAAAGTCCAAGGAAGATATATCTGGTAATTTACATTTGTACAAATTTAAATCTCTATGTATGTAGATAAAACCATAAATAGATACACAAACACAGATGAGCACAGAAGTGAAAATACAGACTGCTTCTTAACATCTGGCCTCTAGGAGAGGTTGAGTGATTGATCATTACCATTTTCATAACACAGAGATTTAAAAAAATGTTACATGATACATACTCATCCTTAGCAAACAATTAAGATATGACCAGCTGTAATTTGTCTTTCCAAACAATATTTACTTAGGACATTTGCAACCACGGCTGAAGGGACCATTCTAAATCACCCTGCTAAAAATGTGCAGTGCAACAGTTCTCTCTCTCCCTTTTGCTCTCTCAACCTCCTGCTTTGCTACAACGGCTTGTTCTTTAAAAGGGACAGGGGAAAAAGACACTCCCTGGTGACTTTTCAGCAATGAATAAATGAGCTTTGGATGTGCTCCCCTTCTGACCCTGCTCACTTCAAATCCCCAAATGTTCAGCTTGATAGCAAAAAGGTTTTCTAGTAAAGAAGTTTCTTAGTGAAAAGTTTCTGCACAAGTAGAATATCTTAACCCAAATTTTGTTTGAAATGGAAAGCATCCTAAGCCTTAAGTTCAGGATATTGAGATTCAATATTTCAAGTACAAGAACCTTTGTCTGCTTAACGTAAGGTGTCTGAAAAGCCACAAGCCCTAACCTTCATTTTAGAGAAAAACTAAAACAAAAGCTCCCAAACCTAGCAGACTACATAGTAACTAAATGTCACATATGTGATACAGTTATAGAAACATCTGGTACCACGACAGTGATTGTTGGCCACATCCATGTTCGTTTTTCTTTTCTGAGTAAATCCAATGTGGTAAAAATTGAACTTTTTTCACGTACACTTACTGAAATCTAAGTGCCTTAACTTCATTAGCGACCTCTGATTGTAATTTCATTATAATTAAGACCCTAATAAGTTCCTGTTAACAAACAAGAGGCTCTATTTTTCTAACAAGTTTTATTGTATTGTCAGCACTTCTACAGTAATCTTTTACTATTAAAAAGCCCGATTCATTACACTAATAGATTCGTTCCTTCAAAATATAAAATAAAGGTGATAGATACAGGGCACATTTTGTAAAAACTGTGTTTTCATTACACATACTGTTGCAACAAATGAAACTTCCCTCCCTGGAACTCACCAGAAAGGACTTTTGAAATAAAAGGAGCTTCTTCCTTTACTTTTCCTAAAGACAGACAATAAGTATCAAATATATTGACATTCAGCAGCTAATGTTCCATTTTGAGCTGTAATCACTAGCAAGAAATAGAAATAACCAAATAAAAATATGTTGCCTTTACTGGCTTTGCTCAAGATCATGCATATTACTGGTGAAAAATCAAAATAAAAGATAATGAGTAAGAAATGAGCATTTCTTTGCTGTCAAGTTTACATAAAATCAAGCAAAATCATCTTCTCTGAAAAAGGTGGGAAAGCTCAATTTGTGAGCTACTATAGGAAAAGAGAAATTTAATTGGCACTAACAGGCTCTTTGCTGAGGTTAAACAGGAATCTAAGAGATCCCCAAAGCTACCACATTATATAACAGGGTTAATTGGAGTAAGATATTCACTTTGCCTTCTGCAGTTTATGGAAAAAATGGAGGCAAATGCCAACCCTAATGCCTCTGGGAAGAAGATGGTACGGATTACTGAGTGTACTTTTTCTGTGATAGGTTAAGTTAGTTGTTTTGGGGGTTTTTTTAATATCACTTGCTATCGTGGATTATCTTTTGCAACTTTAAAGTCCACTAGTGCTTCTAAGGCTACTAGCACTAATCACTAGTAAACAAAACTAGGTGACATATTTTTTGAGTTTTTTGGTGATAATCATGCCAATGAAACTCACATTTGAATTTAATTGTTATAGGAAGACACACAGAAAACCAAGTTTCTGTTTAGAATCCAATCTCCTTGTTTTATTGCTCTAAACATTTGTATTTTGCATCATAGTGTGAGGATTTCATTAAAGTGTTCAGTTTTTCTGACTGGAAGCTCATTTTTCAGTTGTAATTCATAACATAATTACATCTGCATGTAACTAATTCTAAAATTAAAACACTTTGAACTTGTCACAGGTAAGAGTAAATCAAAACAAACCAAGAAGAA
>VRYO01001681.1:15576007-15594771 GCA_009812075.1 Sialia sialis | reverse complement strand
TAAAGGCAACATAAGGAATGTAGTGTAAAATTCTTTGCCTTTTAGCATGTTGAAAACCACTGACACGAGATCAACCCTTAAATACAGAAGGACCATTAGTATTGCAAGCATCCTGAGAAGGTATGGGAATTGCAAATTCAGTCTTCATCAAAGGTGGTGGCAAATTACTGTAGCTCCAGAGTGAGAACTCTAAGACCAATCTTCACATTTTTTCTCTGTTTGGTAAAATGCATGTTACAAGGTCTTGCTACCACCACTGCTAATGAGACATTACAAAAACCAGAGAAGAGTAATTCAAAACATAATCAGAGGAAAAGCTAAGTCTGAATGGTTGTGAACCTGGAGGCTGGTGATTACCTTCTCCTTAAATAACCAATGTTGTCTTGGTGACCAACATCATTCCTTCCAGTTAAATTACAGCTGCTTTATGCAACTGAGGAGTCAAGCCCTGTGTCACAAGGGAATGCTCTATAAGGTATTTCCATTTACCCTTAATGCTATTTCATTGTTCTGAAGAAAATCCTAGTGGTTTGCCTGCTATTGCATAATTGTTTTAGAGAAATGGCTGCGCATGTGTTTTAAGGATATAAACTGATAAAGACAAAATTATTATATGGTGAAACAATTTTGAATTTATTTTAGCCTCTTATAACAGAATACAGAAGACAATAATTATATGAACTTTTTGCCTTGAGATTTAAACAACACTCACAATCTGTAAGGTTATTAATTTTCCATTATTTTGAAATTCTAACTCTAATACAACCTGAATGGGCCTTAATTTAAAAAAGAGCCTTACTGACTAACACAGTCATTTATTGCTTATTTTAAGAATCAAAGAATATGGAATTTTTCTAATTTTAATTATGAAAGTAGTAATGATCAATTCACACTTACAATTGAGATAACACTTGAAATATTTTTTATTCAGTAAAGCTATTACATATATTCTTTAAAATGTTTAATCCTTAGGAAATATTGATTAATCCATGTATTGAAACAGACAGAAATTTGTCCGTGATAGAACAATTATTCTCAAAGGCTCCAACAGAGCTACCCACAGCAAACTATGTTTTTATATACTCTGATTCAACTCCAGAGTTTGATAACCTGGTAAATCACATAATAGCACTTTATAAAAAGCATTTGATAATTGTTGTCTGTGTAGGAAATGTCTCTTTCCTCTCGTTTAGCACTTCTTGTGTGACTTTGTGTCCTTCAGAACAGGTTTGAGCTGTGCAAAGTTATGTGGAAGGTTCCAGAAACTTGAAAGTTGTTTGAACAATAACAAAAAAAGCCTATAATTAGCATGCCTTCCTCAACTGTGAAATTTCTTCTAAAAGCCGATGAGAAGATTATTATCCATTGGTTGATCTTCAAAAATTAATCCAATTTGGTGGCGTTTTTTTTGTTCTGTTGGCTCTAATATTTTTAAACATCAAAGTAGTGAAAAAATACACAGAGAACCAGATTATGTCATCCTTACTCACTCTTGAGTCCCATCAGCTGCATGCAATCCCAGAATTCAAATAAGCTACCTGTGAAGTGAGATACTTCTCAGCATGGGAAAGCATTGAAGCCCTACATGATGATGAAGCAAGGTCACTTTTGTTTCCATCTTCAGTCACTATCCAGAGGAGCTGTTCAAACATTCCTCCTCCAGAGCCTTGAATAACTCTACAGGACAAGGTGTTTTCTCTTTTTTTTTTAAACAAAACAGAATAATGTTCTCACTTAGCAAAATTTAAAAAAAATAGAAAAGGACTAATTTCTGCAAATCACAGACTTTTCTTCAAAAGAAAAAGAAAACAAAAATTTACCCTGCTTCTTGCTGATCCACCCCATAGTGCTCCAGCTCTGTGCCTGGAAGTGGCTGCACAGGAGGGGGTGGGAGGGGGACACTGGCCCAGGTTGAACCATTGTTTTTCTGGGGCTTGGTAGTATTTTTGTTTTTCTTCTTTTTCCCTCCTTTGCCACCTGTAAATCCAAAAAGGAAAAATAAAATGTTAGAGCTGTGATGTGGAATAAAAAGCCAGCTATTTATATTTCTTTGACAGAATTCTGATTCCAGAGCATATGCCCCAAAACCAGAAGACTTATTTATATCTCAGCAGAATCAGCATCAACATGCTAATGCTGTCACAAGGTTATACGTAATATCAGAATTGTTTGGGAAAAGATTCTCAATATTTACTGAAAATCACTTCTTTTCAAACCTCTGTACCACAGTAGAGCAGAAACAAGGAAAGACAGGTTTTCCTGTATAAGAAATATATTTCCTGGTTTATTCATGTGCACTTTATAACTTCTTGAATTCACTCTTAGATAAAATTATAATAAACCAGCAAATTATTTCAAATGTCAGAATCCAGCATGATTGTAACACAGTTTTGCATAATCACTTTCTGTGGAAAACACAGAGGTTAACAACACCATCCAAAAAAACTGTCATTGGTCTCAAGAACTTTCAAGACGAGAGTAAATTATAAAAAAAACCAAAAAAAACCCAACAGGTTTTATGGATAGGAATTTCCTAATTTCTGTTTTTTTTAAAGAGCAGGAAGTCATGTGCAATGTTTTAGGACTGACTGTTTCACAGGATTCAAATATCTTGCTGATATACAGCTCTAATGCATGAGATAGAAATGAAGTGAGCAACACATTTTGGTTAAACCCTCTGCTCTTCTCTTACTGTCTTTGCATCCACTTCTCCAGCTGAGACACTTCCAGTTGTGGGAGAGTGATCTTACAGAGAAGGCTCTCATTCCACTTGCTTTGCTTCTTTCATTTTGCCCTGACTTCTTTTTCTTCTCAGGAATTCATTAAGAGGAAGAATGGGTCAACATTTCAAATCCCTTGACTGCTTGGGGACCCATCTATTTTTTGGAGTTTTGTTGTGGCTTTCAAAGTATTTGTTGGGTGGAGGAATGCCCCAGAGTGGAAGTGCTCTCACTCATCCCTGGCCTGCTGTAGAAAGCACAGTCTTACAATCTCACCCACTGACATCTCTTGGTGATTTATAACAATCAGCCAAAAAAAACCTCACAAAGAAATGAATCAAAGAATCAAGAAAGCCACAACTGACTGGTCAGGGAAGGTGGCACAATGTGCACTGGCAGGCACTGCCCTCTCTGACATGGCTCTAACTTTAGGCAGGGAGAGGCACAGAAGGAGGTGCAATTCTAGCAATAGAGACAAGCCCCTGTCATGGGACTTTTTTGTCTGTGAGATGGTGGCTTTCTTCTGTTACGTCCAAATGTCAGCTAGATGAAAACAGGAACAAATAGAGAGGGAAGAAAAAGGTGATTCTGTGACTCAAAAGTAGCCAAGACCTCTTTTCATCTCCTGTTGTGCCTGCTAGAGACAGGCAACTGGTCCAGCAATGTTTCTAACCGACCTGGCTGGAAGCACTTTGCTTTCCGCTACTCAATTCCAGACCAGAACTCTTCCTTCGTTGTTTTGGAGTATTTATAGTAAGTCCAGCCAAGATCCTGTCATTCACTATGTGTGAACTGAGCTGATATTACTTCTACTAGGCTGGAAAGCAGGTTCTTCCTTCCTTCTGCCTAACAGAGAGGGCAACTTTATTGAAAACGGAGAGAACATTTTCACCAGTGAAAAGAAACCCCAGTGACAATGGAGGTAGAGGAACAAATACATGAACCTTCTGGAGGGAAAATGAAACTTTCAAAGCACAGGTAAGGCAAAAAAAAAGTGGAGTTAGAAATAGGATCACTGAACAGTGCAAAGGAAGTACATTAATTTTAATTTGTGGGACATGGTGAATTTTCTTTAAAGTCAGCAGTAGTGGGAGCTAACAAAAATTAAGGCTGCTTTAGGAGAAAAGCGCATGCATGTGTTTTTGTGTTGCAGGAAGATTTAAAACAGGAATACATGGAGAAGGAAAATGCAAAGAACAACTTCAGCTTAGAGATTAGCTGAGATGGAGAGGAAGATTTTGGAAGTGTAGCATCTTGATAGTCTTAGGAGACTGATAAAATGTAGGTTGATGTGTGGAGTGTCAGTATGGGAGTCACTTGGATTTTGGTGGTTTCCAAGAGAGAAATTAGAGATAATGGAGATATTAGAAGGAGTGAGGCAGAGAGACAAGGGACTTGTTTAGATGAAGAAATGAAAGAAGAGAACTCCAAGGTCATTGCTGTTAGGGAAAGCAGCCTACACAGTATAGTTGGGCAGGAGATTTCTGTCCCCATAGGCAGAGTTACTCCAGTGTCAGACTGGTGGGACAGATACCAAACACATAAAGCCTGATTTATGTTTGAAAACTGATGCACCGAAGCCTCATTTCCCCATAGCAACAATGCTTGATGCTTCAATGTCTCCTCACACTGAAGTTCAATTATATTGTTTAAATCTCTAGGTGAATCAGGTGCTGGAGAAAGAATTTGCCAGTTGGGCTGCTGATCCTAGTACAGACATAATCTGTGCAAACTATAGCTACCAAATTTCCCTGCCTTATAAAGCAGTTGAGGTTTTAGCTATTTTCCATTCCACAGTGGGACAGGAATTCTCATGATATTCATGTACAAGAGACAGAAACTTATTCAGAATAATAAGTAGTACTTAAAGTACTAACCAAGGAAGTGAGAGAACAAATCCCTGCTCACCCTGATGGGGACTACGTAATCAAAGCTGGTCTCTGACTCCAGTGATGCTCTAATTATCAGACTGTTTGAAGGTCTCCCCCAGTTTCTCGTGTATTACAGACATAATTATCCCCGATCAAAGGCATAATTAGTGGGCAAGGCAGAGCAAAATACTGACTCTGCAGTCCAATAATCTGAGCACTGAGGCTGCCTTGGTCACAACAAAAGTGCCCTGGCCATAGAAAGACTGGCTATAACCCCAAGTTTCCTAGTGCCTTCAGAAAATTCACTTTTGACGGAGAAGCACTACACAGAATATGTTGCATTTAAAGTATTTGATCAAAGTCCAGCTTTTGCTCAATGGGCATTTTCCAGTGACACTTCCTGTTTTCTGAGAAGATTCTTAGGCAGCCTTAGCTGTCAACATATTTGAAGTGTGATACAGCCCTCTGATACCTGACATATATGTACCTCAGCACATCAATTTCTGCATTTTCATGCAGCCCAGGGAGCAAGCTGATTTCCAAAGCAAGTTGTCAATATATCTCACATGCAAAGAACAAGAACCTGTCTTGAAGTACTTAATGAACTCAGCTTCCAGATACCTCTCTGACAATGCCATAAGCCTATTTTTTGGTCTCATCAAATCAGCTGGTGCTCTCCTGGAGAACACAAGACTTACAAACACATTTGGGTATTTGAGTTGTGGGCCAATGATTATAGGCTTCTTATTACAAGACTGAATTTGAATAATCATTTAAATTGGCATAAAGAAGCCATTTCTAGGTTTGGTCTGTTACTGGGAGGACTGCTCCAAAAGGCTGTGGATATATTCTGAATATCAAACGTAAATCCTTTCAGTGCTTTCATATTTCAGCTAGGTGAAATCACAGATTTTCATCATAACTGCTGCCTTTTCAGTTTTTGTCTTGACAGAAAAAAAAAAAAATGACAGCAACAAGTAAGCAGAATTAAAGAAATAAACAAAAAAAAGATGTGTTCAGATATAATACACAACCACATGTACTATGATCATTTTCATCTGATGAAAATGCATCATGTTTCCAATAAAACATGCAGCACACACATAAAATTTACATCCTGTTTGTATGCAGACTTGGCACAATTTGTTGGAAACCCAGCCACCTTTCAGAGCCCTACAACTATTTTCAAGCTGCTTCACTGAGGAACAGCATTTAAAAACAGCTTGTGGGAGTGGGGGCTCTGTTAACAACTCAACAAAAATAATAATCTCATGAAGTTCAGCGTGGAGAGACCTATAAGCTGAGGATGGATGCAGAAATACATTTGCTCCATAGATGGTGCCAGGGAAAGGATGTGACAAGGGGAGGCTGGCAGCTGCGCCAACAAGGGCCACATGGAAGGACTCTCCAGGTATCTCCGAGCAGGTCCTGCAAAAGGCTTTTTTTGTTTCAGCAGCATCCCAGGTGGCATTGTTTGCTGATGGGCAGGAATTCTCATGGTTATCCTCAACTGGTGCCTGGGAGGTCTTCTGCCTCCCTGGCGAGCCAACACCCCTCCGTCCCTCGCTCCCCTACACACGGCGATGGAACCAACCTGAGAGGCTGCCACTCCTTTCGGAGCTGTTGTGGGAGCTGGTGGTGCTGAAATCCTGTGACTGGTTGTGTGGCAATCTATTAGCCAGTCCCTCAGCCACCCGGTAGTCAGGGATGTAAAGCAAGGCTAAGGGTTAAACGGCAGAGGTCACAGTGGCATCGTGGGATTAGTCGACAGCACAAGCACATGCAGTTAGCAAGTCAAGGGCAGATGGGGTGGGGTGGCAGGTTTTAACTTGGTTGTTTTTAAAGGTACACCTACCCTAGCCTAATGAAAGGCAGATGGCTTGGTGAGTAGCACAGGACAAAGAGCATTAAAAGCACAGTGCAACGCATTTTGTGATCAGGTGAGGTTCAGCATGCATGCAAAGATGTGCAAGCATTAGTTCAGGTTAACACGAACAGTGTCTCACAGAGCTAAAAAGAATTTTCTAATTCATGCACAAGATGATACAGTACACAAAGCCAAGAAGGGCTCTGGAAAAGAAGAGCTGTAATTACCATTGTTGCCTTTGCCTTGGTCTGGGAGAGAGTATCCAAATCCCATGAGGTCATTTTTTTGCTGAATTGAGCTTTTCCACTGCGGATCTGGTAAATCGACAGCCAGCTCGTGGATGCTGTTGGAATGCAGGATCTGGGTGGTGGCATATGGAGTAGCCTGAGTTATTTGGCTGGAGCTGTTGTAGCTGGTTTTGGTGGTGAAGTCAATGCTGCTGTAAATGGCTCCATCAGAAAGCATGGTAGCAGTTTTATCTCCTTGCCCTGGCACTGGTGGCAGCACATCTGTGGAACGACACAAATCATTGATGCACGGGAAGCCTGGAAGTACCAAGGTTTAAGCTGAGAAATAAACGTGTCACTTTGCACGTTTGCATTTCAGCTGAGACAGGTCCACGAGCCAACGAAGGGAAGATGATGTACAACCATCGCCAAGCTATCAGCAGCTGTGACAGCCCTACCACTTGTCCTTCACGACTCGCTGCCTAAAACCATCTCTTTTTTTTTCCCCCCTCATACCTTCAACTGTGAAAGTGAAGTTTGGAATATTTCTCTACAGAAGAATGTTTTCAATTGTTCACTCTATGTCAGAACCAATGAAACTGTCTGGGCTTCAGGGAAATGATGAAAGGAGAGAATTTACCAGTAACAGAGGAAACTTGCCCAGCAAATATGTAGAAAAACTCTCAAAGTATTTTTTTAAGGGCATCACCTTGATTTCCTTGAAACTTTTTGCATCAGCTTATCTAACTTTCCTTTTGACATTAGCCAGTACATTTCTTCTTTTCAACAAAAATAAAACCTGACAAAAACATGCTGTTCCTGACATGTGAAAGAAAATCTGATATTAGGAAGGGATTTAGGTGATCAGTCCCTCAAAACGGCAAAGTGATGCTGATAATGGAGAACAACTTGTTCAAAAACTCCAGTACATTTCCTGAAAACCATTACAGCATATTTAACTAAATATCTGCTGAATTTTCTCCATATTTTGAATCCTATCCCATACTGCAGTTTCTATCTTTAATCAGTTAGATTGGCAGTCTCTCTCCTTACTAAACACCGAAGTGACCTTTGCTGGTGGAAAACTAGATCTAGAAACTGAGACTAGTGAAGTGTGAAGAATCTAATGATGACTGGCATGATGTCCCAAGGAGAACCACAGCTCAGCTCAGCAGATAACTCTCCTTCCTCCTCTCTCAGAGGTCAATATATCAAATGGTACTATTTTTACAATTCATTTAGACTCTGAAAAGTTGAATCCATTCCAGAATGTACTTCTTTAAAAAATCCTTCATTTAATATGCCGTTTTCTTTTTACAGCCAGATGGTAGATACAGGTTCCAACTGATAGATCATACTTGAGATAATGCATACTCCTATACTGAGGATGTTCAGATCCCATTCCAGGGACCACAGCCATTTTAATGTATCTTAAGCCCCAGAAATAAAAGATGATTCTTGCACGTAGTCAAGTTTTTAGGATCAGTTCCAAACTCAGATGTGGGTTTTGTGCAACCTTAGGAAATACATTTGTTCTCTCATCATCTCAAAGACTTATCCAGCAATGAGATGTGACACCATGGTCTCCTCACACTGATTTGGTATTTTTTGTTTGCTTTCATTGTGTTTGTTGGGGTTTACTTTTGTTTTTTCCCACCTGGTATTAACATTTAGATCACAGAACTATTTTCTTTTGCACTCAGGTGTGCTACAGTGAACATTTTAACATGGACTCTAATAACATCTTCAGTCTCAGGGCAGCGTGATAATATTAACAATAACGATAGCAATAGCAAATGCTCAGCAGAGACACTGTAGAAATAGAGATTAAATTTGGGTCTATCAGTATGATCTGGTTTTGCATACAGCAGGGAAGTGGGCACAATCAAGTATTTACAATTTAATTGTATTAAATTAGATCTGCAAATAAATTGCAAGTGCAAAAATATTACAATGAATGCAAACTACAGCCCATATTTCAAAATCATGCTGTTACTATCTGCACATACGCAGTGTGCTTTCCAGGGGCAATACACAAACAAAAATACATCTATGTGCAAATACAGCATGAGATGTGAGAGACAAGTGCAGTCCTATCTTTCTTGTATTTCATCCACTATGAACATTTCTCCTTTCCACGATTGGTTCCATCAAAGTATAATGGATTGAAGTTTAGTAAATAAATTCTGTTGTTGATGTGTAAAGTGAAGTAAATCCAGCTCAACCTGTCTGTGATGGATTTGAAGACTCAAGGAAGTAAAAACTAGCAAAATGCTCATCTCTGAGGTACTCAGACATACATCTGCCTTTTAGAGCATATTTCTGGCAACTGAAGAGGTATCATCTCTGCACAGTCATTTTAAAATGGAGAACTATTCATGTGCACTTGCTTGAAAGGGAAGTTGCATAGCTGCCCACCAGCCAAGGACTTTCGGTCATTCTTACTGATTCTCCAGGCATTCTGGAAATTTTCAGTATAAGCATGAATTATGTTTTTGACCTCAGTGAGATGTATACATTTAGGCATCAAAGAGCTATTAAGAAGAGATTTTACAAAGTGCCATAGTCACCTAGTAAAAGTCAAGCATGATTTTCCCAGCAAGTAGTCATAGCAAAAACACCACACTGGACCTTTCAGACCAAACATGAACATGCATTTACCTCTGGAGACTTTCCCCAAAACTCTCCAAAATCTGACTTCCGTTTGTAACTCTTGAGAATGATGAAACAGTACTGAAATACTTGTGCAGGGAAGCTCTTCCTTGCTGCCTTGGAGATGCAATACCATTTTGTGCCCTTACATGACTCCAAGCCTAACCTGTGCTTCCCATTAAAAGCCTTGCTCTCAAATATCTATCTAGAACAGTGGATCTCACTCTTAAGGGAAATTTTAGGACTGTCTGCCTCAGCTTCTGAGATTCCAGAGCAACTGATGCCACCTTACTCTTTTTTAAATTCTTACAGAACTTTTATGTTATCACAGACCTTTTAACCAGTAAAAGAGCCCCAAGTTCTATCTATATATTTAATATTTCATCTCTACATGTTAAAATACTTCTAATCCATCTTTAATGCAAAAACATCTAATCTCAGCAGCTGAAACAGATAGGGATAATTGATCCCAAACCACCCAGAATAAAAGTTGCAGCTCAACTGTAAAGATCGTGGGTGGAATTAAGCTGCTGAATTTCAAAACGTAACTATTGTATCTCTTGCATGAATTTGGACCTATGCCTCATGCACGTTGAGGCCAATTTTTTTTTAAATGCTTCCAATTCCAGTTATATAGAGCCAAATGCTAAAAGAAAATGGTAATTTTTCTGTATTATGTGAGCTTAAGAAAAGACGGAAAAGTACTGAAGGGTTATATTTTCCAGATATTCACAACAAAGAAGCTGGCAGAAATTCAGTTGCCTTGTAAATATTATCAAAAGTTTTGCTTACTTTTAAATATTTTTGACAAGAACTTTACAACATTTTTATACAGAATATAAATCCAGTGTGTTTTTGTTGTAATTTTAAGTCAAAGTAGTCAAACCACAGGCAGGAGGCTTTTCATGGGGATATATAACCAGTAGGAGGGATGGTCTTCAGAGCAGATTCTGGTAGAGTCCAAAATGGAATTAAATTCATATTTACCAATCTAACAGTTTTATAGATTTTTCTTGCATTTTAATGCATTTTTGATCCATTTTTATCTATGGATTTTTATCTATGTCTTAAAAATATTTATATACTCATTTACATTAGCAAGTCTTCTGACCAGCATGCAGAATTAGCTCTGTTATCACAGAAACCAAGGAAGTATCAGAGAGATGTGAATATTACTATGACTTTTAAGAATCCCAATCTCACATGTTAAAATTCCCATTTGAGTTACAGTAATTTCACACTTATAAGCCACACCTGGTTATAAGCCGCACTTCCGGGTTGTTGGAAAGTCCATGTAATCTGTCCAGCGAGGATCCAGCTCCAGTTGGCCCCACCCCTCTTCGGGCCGGCACGGCTCTGGCCAGCTCTCCCTGCAGCAGCAGCGGCTCTGAGAGGGGCCAGGTTCCCCCCTGCAGCAGCAGCTCCAGCCCCACCCTGTCTCGCGCTCCCGGGTTGGCATTTTGCCAGAATTTGTCCATATATAAGCTGCACTGGGTGAAAAGCCGCACTTCCAGGGTCAGCTTGAAAATTCAGTCAAAAAGGTAAGGCTTATAAGCGTGAAATTACTGTAAATGTTTGAAAGGAAATAACCCCTCTAAAAATATGTCATTTGTAACAACACATCTTCACCTCATTCCCTCAAAGGTACTCTCTCATGTCAAAATGGAAACAAACCCCTAAAATATCTAAATAGCTCCCTTTGATGTATCTTTTCCTCCAATGTCCTCTTATGGCCTTCCTCCATCCCTGACTATACTGCCCTGCATGTTGCTCATCTCCACACAAAAGGGAATGAGGCTGGGACACAAACACATTTCTCTTGACATCACATGCAGACCCTGCCTCACCACTGTGGGGCAAATCACAAACTAGACTTAACATTTTAAAGAGACAAAAAGAGATAAAGTGAAAGAAACATTTTAAAGTCAATTTTCAATCAAATATAGAAAGAAACACACAGAAAGATCTATAATGATAAAACAATTAAACAGTACTCATCATAGATGTTAACAAATGTAAGCCTATTTTATAATATCAGGTGACTTAATGAAAGAAAACCTACCTCCACGACCAAAATTCCCAAGATCATTAGGTCCACTAGTGCTGTTATTTACTGGCAGACTTGTGGCAGGCCAAGAGTCTGCAAGCCAAGGATAACTGGGGTCACTGGCATTCAACAGACCTGGTCGACTGAAGCAGATAAGAAAAAGAGATATATACACAAATATATATAAAATTACAATATCTGTCAGATAAGTAGTGATGGAAAAGGGCATATTACTGCTCTTCTAACAACATAGGTAACTCACAGTTTAGGAGACTTCAATCTATTTCAAATTACAATTGTATACCCTTTGAAGATTTAAAGACCTTGAGCAGTTAATTAAGGTTATATACAAATCAACTTTGTCAGTAGAAGTGGGACCAGGCATCCGTCGTGACTCTGCCAGAATCCAAATGAACTCTGTTGTCTGTGTGAAACAGGAGTTAGGCAGCCCCACCACGGGATCCTACGCCAGGGCTGAATGATAAATTACCACCTCAAGGGAGCCATCACTCAAACTGATTGCTCCATATCAGCCATTTCCAGGACTTTGGGCTACTATTTCTTCCTTGCCTTGCATCCCAAATGCATGCCTGTCATCTACAGGCTGGTAACTCTTTCTTTGAACACTCTTGGATGGTTTAGAGGCAAACAGGTTTGAGGAGGATTAATGGAAAGTCCACGGCTATCTCTGTATGCCACTAGTTTACGGTTTTTATAACCCTGTAACTCCCAGCTTTGAGAGCAGCATTAAACAGGGAGCAGGGTGAAAGAGAAGGCACTCTCAGGCCATAAGGCACTGTGTTTCTCTCTCCCCAGTATAAACAGAAATTTAGCAAGGCAGGTGGATTTTTTCTATTTGTGTTCAGCAGACGAAACCAATAATCTGCTGCAGACACCGTTTTCTCCTGAACGAAAACAAAAAGCCGTGTGCAGTTCCGCAGTTTTGCTAGGTTATTAAAGCACTTGTGAAGTTGGAGCAACATCTCCCATCATTGAACATTGCAGACCCCTGCCTGGAACAGTCCCTAAGAGAAACATTGGTTTCCATGGAAATGGCAATAAGACGACCCAGCCACATTCTTGCCACATCTACTCGCTCTCATTAGGCCTAATCTCTTTTTGCTAAAATATGGATTAAATAGGAGATTGGAAGTTATTACCAGGGCCTAATTACAATCTCCAAATTGGCAAAGGGAAAATAGATGAGGATATATGGGCCCGTTATCAGCTTTTATCAATTTCAATTGAGTAGCCAAAGTTGTGGAATCCAGTCCTATCAATCTACAGCCTATTCATCATCCATGAATCATTTATTTTGTGATCGATTAAGTGTAATTGTTCACTCACAGCAATTTAGGGGGAGCCAATAAGGAGTCTTAAACAACAGCAACTTCATTTGCTAATGTCTAATTAATGCAATAAACATCTCAGTAACAAATGAACACATTCTTTGTGATATTTACTACTCATTTCTTCCAGGACATCTGGGAGATATGAAACATCTGGGCTTGCTTCTTCCAAAGTGCACAACAGATAGGTCATTAAACCTTGTGGTAAGCTACTTAACTTCTCCTCGTGCTATCAGTCTTCCCAACGATGGGATATGACCCAAGTGCATCACCTATTGCATTTTAAGATCCCATATTTTAAAAATAAACACAGTGGATAGACCTTTATACAAAGAAACATACCTTCCATTGCTCATTAGTCCTCCATCTCCTCTTTGGAAGGTGACTGTGTTTTGGTCGGAAAAAACAAAACAAACGTACAGACACAGGCACACACATATAAGACAGGGAAAAATAAATTAGTAATAATTAGAAGTAACAATTCAAACTGCTCAGTGTCCGAGGTCAGAGGTCTCTTGGCATCATCCCATAATAAAGCACAGAAATGACAAGAAGAGGCTCAAGCTTATTGGGGCTACAGTTCATTTAGGATTTCACTGCACATTACTGATTGACACCACATTACTTATTGCTCTGTACCTTGCAAGGCAAAGCAGCCACCTGGGCAAAGGGCCTGAATTCAGCACAGGCCCCTTCATATGACTTTGCATTGCAAGTCTGAGCCATGTGATGAAATTGTTTTCTTGGCACGCTTCTGCTTCAGTACATAACGACATTGCACCAGTGAGTTAATAACATCATGTCGTAATGCAGTAATATAATGTCACCACACAAATATGTCATTTCCCAGGACAAACACCAAGAGGTGGCAGCTCTATTACAGCTGAAGGGATGGAAAAAAGCATCCAGCTGCACCTTTTCCATTAGAAGTACAGTTTAAGAACTAGCACCCACACATAAATGCACGCATGCCAGTGTCCCCAAGAAGAGAAAGTGTTTCCAGTCTTCTATCCATGGGGGATGCCAAGGGCATAATCAGAGGGAGACAATTGTTTTTATGTCTCCATTCAGGCGTGTTTGACAAAAACCAGCCTCTCCCTTATCTATCTTATTAACAGGATTATATTTCAGGGCAATATATGTAAACCCACACAACTGGTGAGATGCTAATTGACAACATTTGATCTTTCTGAAACACTGAGAAAATATTTTGAATCAGGGCCAACAGACTACTCTGGCTCTCAGTGGCAATATCCCATTATTTAATGTCAGGCATAGATAAGGCAGACTATTAAATTATACCAGTGTACTGGACACCTGCACTCTTACAGGCTCCTGACTGGATGAGGGTTTGAATTTCAGTGAGGAATGGAAGAGTTTGTGACCAGCCTAATTTAAAATAGACCTTCATTTGGAAATACTATCTACCTGTATAAGAGAGGTGCTCCCATCATGAAATTATAGCTCCCAGAGTATTTGCAAGATTTTCCAAGTATTAGTCCAAACTACACTAATTCAGGATCAGGCTTCCTATTATACACTATTCCAATCAGACAAAATTACTACAGCCAATAGAAATTCTGTGTTAATTAAAAAAATAAGGAATGACATTAAGCCACTGGGAAAACTCTTCTGGCACCTTACAGAATCCTTGTTTCTTTATTAAATTCTAGGGTAATTCCACAGTGTACATTCAGCAAAGGGGACAAAACTGGCCCCTCTGGAAGCTCTGCTGAAGAATAGTAGGGTGATTAATTACCCTTCACTGCACAGCAGACTAATACCAATATCAGAAAATCACTGCAGTCATATGTCACATCAAAATGGTTAATAGCTGAATTTTGAAAGGGTGTAATCAAACCAATTAATGAAAAGAAAATCAAAATGCAAGTATGGAAAGTACTAAATAAAGGTCTGCTTTGAAAAACAAGACATGGTAAAACATTGTGGGTGATTAATTTTAGAGGCAACGCTGCTTTCATTCACGTGGTATCTAACAGGCTGTCAAATGACTACCACTCATTGCTTAAAAGTGAATAATCTGAAGTGCTGTGCAGATCATATGTGATTATGCAAAGATGTGGGTACTGCCTGGCTTTGTTTCCAAGTATCTTGGTTAATAGTACATTAGATGCTGTTCCCTTTCTCCTCCTCTCCTCCAAATTTAATACTTGATTTCTCCAACTTTCTGCATTTGTCAAAGTGACAAGAAATAAGGAAAAGGAGAAACAAAGCCTCGTTTGATAACAACCTTTATGAATAAAGTTTACAGATCTGAGGGAATTGCTGTAAAACATATTTTCTGAAAACTGCTTGGATTAATGATCTTGTTTAGACTGTCATCTACCAGAAATTATTTTGAAGTAATTTTGTTGCCACTCGTATAGCATGTACAAGTGTGGGAGCTTTTAAATGTGCATGTGACATGAATTTAAAAAACACCCCAACAATATTTGTGGCCTACAAAATATTTATATCCCTGTGTACCTTTATAAAGCAAAGCTGAAATCAAGGAGCTAGCAGGAATCTCAGTAATGTTTGCCTGACACATTTTATTTTCTGCATAGGCAGGTATGGAAAAACTCCCAGGCATGCCATGAGAACTGCATTAAGAAGACTGACATAGAAACCTCTTTGCTAGAGCCATAATTGATGCAGTTTGGCTCTGGCATAGGAGATTGTTGAGAAAAAAACAAGGATCACAGAATTTGCTCCTTTTTCTTCTGTGTGTCCTGGTGGTAGAAACTGTTTCCTGTTGTGTTTTTTTTTTAATTTATTGTGTTAAATCATCTTACACCCTCCCAACATGCACATCATCTTTGGAAGAAAGGTTCAGCTTGCAGTGACATTGATTTTCCTAGGGAAGACTGAGTCTGGTTTATGTGATGTGTATGGAGCTAGAAAGGAAAACAAGTTTTTTCTTACCCTTTACCCTGTACACCAATGAATGCATGGTTATAACCTCAAAGAGAAAATAAACCAGAAAGCATTTTATTTATTTAATGTGCTTGGTGTAAAAGGCTTTGGAATATCAACTCAGCTTGCCAAAATTCCTCTTGGAGTGTGGCCATGCTACAAAACCTCCCCATATTCCTGATGCCATCCATGAGTGGGCTACCCGAGGCTGGATAGAGAAAGTGCCTTTCTTTTAGCATCAATGTTGTGAAAGGCAAGACAGCTAACAACAGAAGATATGGTCAGGCTGCCAGAAAAAGCACTATGTTTATCATTCCTGCCATACATTTTGTCAGCACTTTTTCCTGCAGTTTGATTTCTGCAATTACAAAACAAGTCTAAACGCCTGAATAGGAGCATACTTAATGCAATGCAGGCTTGTAGATGTCACTGGAAAAATAAAACACACAGACAGCTGGCTTTATTCATCCTGTCTCCACTTCAAAAAGAAGCAGAGCAATTTCAAGGGGCAATGTAAGAGGAGGAAAGGAAGGATGTCCCTATCACTGACCCACCCATCTTCCTTGCTTTTTATCACCAAGGAAGCAAAAAAGCTCTTTCAGCAGTCTTTGCATCTGATACACTTTCTTAGAAAGGCTTGAAGACCTGCAGGGATGAGATTGGTTTTCAAAAGAAGATGAAAAAATAACCTCTGCATAGAGAGATTTTGAAGGCATCCCCACCAGCTTATACTTCAAGGACTGCAAAAAAGCAGAAATATAATCCAAAGTGCATTTTAAATGCATAAATATTTCAGGAAATTATATTGTATATATTTGTATGAAAAACAGCATATGTTAAGGAGCTTTTCACATGCATTTTATTAAATATATAAGGAGGTACCAAAACCATTTACTAATATTATCTGACAAGGTTAAACTTAATCTTCATGCCTGCTAGAACTGGAAAAATATGAATGTATACTAAGTTGACATTCTGAGGCAAGGAAGCTTTAGAAAGCTTTAGAAAGCTTTCTGTATGCCTATCTCTAGTAGGCCACATTTTTCTACTGCAAATGAAAACTTTAATGTTGCCAGCCAAGTCTCATTCCTTTTACTGATAAGCTGTTCCTCAAATATGAATGTAGATTAATCCTCTTTTAATAAGCATTAACTCAGAACAGATAATCAGCACATAAAAATTTCATCAAATCTTCTGTCTACCTTTGGATGATTCTGTCATATAGTTTATCCTCATTTAACAGTTTCAGGAGTTGCACATAAAATGTGTAGCGTTCCATGATTCTCTATCTATTTTTAATTTGTTTTCTATTTACTAGGTTTCATAAAATCTTTAATCCCAAGGAGCACTAGTCACTAAATAAGCTTACCTACTCATAAATTAAAATACATATTTACTTTTTTTGCATGACTGATGGCCTAGACATTTGAAAACACAGAATATTCTGGTGAGTGGGTACTGGCACAACAAGTTTGAGGGCACAGGAAAGATAAGCAGATAAATGAAATTTCCCTTTTTTCCCATGCCTTTTTCCATGCAACCATGCCTTTTCACAGAAATTTGAAAAAAGAATTACAACTTCTAGTATAAAATGAACAGATTCTGTTCTGTTACTGTAATGCAGTATTGAAATAATCCATCTGTTACACAATAAGTGGTCAGATATCGCTTTTATGCTGTGTATCTTTGTACCATGGAAGCCTACGGTGCATGTCTATATCCAGGCAATCTGAGTAAAGGGTAAGCATCAATAACCCTCCCTCCAAAAAACCCAAAAGACCCCTCCAAACAAACAAAAAGCCCAAACAAAAAAACCCACCAAACAAACAAGCTAACAAAACCCAAACAGTGCAGCAGTACTTCAGCTTTCACAAAAACTCACAAAAGTGAGACCAATCCACCCTTTATATTACAGGAGAGATGGCTGAAAAGGGACAACAGTTGTGTTCAGTGTCCCTGTGCCATATCTGGTTTTCCTGAGAGTATGTCACGGTCACAAAAATCCTTGTACAGCTGCAGATGATGACACTACTACTCACCAACAGGAATCTAAAACACATACTAGCTAAATTTTATGTTTTGTAGCACTGATATTACTGACAATCAAGGCTCGGTGAGTCAGGGTGGAAAGGGAAGTGGAAGAACATGGATGTACACAATTTTGGCTCAGTAACTACTGGAATCAGTACAACTGAAAATAACTAAAAGATTTAGCTGTAATTATCAGTGTCACTTCATTTGTGACCATCTGAGCCATATGAAAATGTTCACAAAGACAGAAACCTAAAAGTATTTGACTTGATCAGTTATTCTTCCCTGACACAAATTGTTACAAAATGCCTGACATTTGCTGTTTGCTCTTCTCCCATGTGTTACAGTGATTTAGTCACAAAGAAGAAATTCTACATCTTAGGAGCCTAATAACAGAATACAAATAACAAGTGGTCCAAGTGAATGACCCATAATCTGCAAATGACCCAAAAGAATATTTTTAGCATGTAATTATAAAACTGCACAGATTTGGAATTTTAAGACCTATTTTTAGTGTTCTATGTTCTACATTCAGGAATATACAGATGAAGAAAAATAAAACAAAAATATTCACATCAGAAACAACAAGGGATTTTTCTCTGAGTGTGAAATAAAGTAGATGATTGTTATACTAATAGATTCAATTCTCTACCACAGTTAAATCTGTATGTTCTGCAACTCTCTGAAGGAAGAATTTAAAGCAGATGTCAGAACAAAAAGTGTGCACCTTCTAAAATCTGAGTATATTGGGATAAATTCATCTTTAGTAAAACTTCACTGACAGCTGTCTCTGAGGAGATTCTGAAAGCTACATACCACTGTCTAAATAATTGTATCTAAACCCACACTGTTTATGAATCATAACTTTGAAGGGAACAACACACAGCTGTGAGTGTAAAACCTCTACAAGCATAGGTATGTCTTTCTAAATTATATTATCAAGGGCAAATTCAAGTATTAGAGAATTAACAAAATTGGTTTTGGAACTCTGGGTTTAAAGAAAAGAAACATGCACTATGTTCTGTCATAAAGAAAATACAGTAATTTCACGATTATAAGCCGCACCTGAATATAAGCCGCACTT
>VRYO01001681.1:15422405-15575007 GCA_009812075.1 Sialia sialis | reverse complement strand
GCATTCTTCAGTGAAAAAGGTGCGGCTTATAATCGTGAAACTACTGTACTTTTTGAAATTATAATAATTTTTGGACTCAACTACTGGAGAACTGAGGTTCTCAATTCCTCTAAAAGTTATTATAAGCCAGGAAATAGAATATTCCACAAAGTCCATAACATGTCAAAACTGCTTCTAAAAAAGAACATTTTTGGCAGATACATCCCAATTGCCCAGTAGATCAACAGCACAAAATCATGTTCAGACCCTGTGGCTCCAGCACAGCCCTGTGTCATGCCTATGCATGCTACAAACAATGGTGAAAATGAATCATAGCTCACAGCTGACAGTGGCATAGTCATAGGAACCAAATGCAAAGATGTATTATTTAATTTTGGAAAAACCCTATGTTGTGTCCCAAAGAAAAGGCAGTGAAGTGTTTAGGGTGGGATGTGCTGTGCCATAGATTACAGTAACCTGACCAAATCTGCCTGGAAACTTGGGGAGCAATCTAGAGTCCCCAGAGCTTTTCCACAAGGACATTTCTCCCTCAGAATGTCATGGGCTCCTGGGGCACACACCACCACCTTTGGTCATCTGCTCTTTCCTGCAAAGCTGAACACAAGCTGTGGCTGGAGACAAGCAAGAGACAGAAAGCAGCATGAGGGGACAGCTCTGATAAAGGTAACTGAGGGGCCAAATTCCACCCAAAAAACTTGATTGATCTCTGCTGGAAAACACCAAGATTTATCAGCCTTTAACATTGTAACACTGAAGTATAATTGTTTTTGATTTCTACATCTCGAGATTAAGTATGAGAGCAGAAGCTAATTGTTTGTATGAATTATTACTATTAACTGTATACTCTACTTTTCCTGACTATACAAATGTTGAATAAAGTGTTTGCAACCTGCTGTTTCAGCCACTCTTCACTTATCCTTCATGTATCTTTAACCACACTTATGATTATAGTCTACTGTATGCTATCTTTTTAAAGATAAGAAAGATAGGATACCAGCTCAGAGCTGGATGGTAAGAAAAAAACCCAAATGTTTCAATTTCAAAAACCCTGTAAAGTCAAGGAATGCATCAATTAGTGACTACACTGTTTGTAGGTCTGAACACCTCATGGTAAGGCAAACATATAATTAACTTAAAGCTAAAATAGAAGAAAGTTCCATTTCTCCACTTGGATCTGCTAAACTGTTTGAGCTTTAAAATCAAAATTCAGTTACATATGAATAATGCTTGCTTACTTTAAGTTAGTTCAAGCATCTGGTCCTGAAAATTACTTTCAAAACTGCATTTCAGAGTTAGATGAGTTAAGTATGCAGATTTATAGTGACAGAGACACTAATGCTGGTAGATTTTACTTTTCCCTGGAATCAGCAGGAGAATGAATGCTACATTTGTATCACAGATATGCAGCCAGAGTACTTCTCCTTGTACTTGGTTCTGATTCTTCATATCTCACATGCTCACAAACACTTGAATAGCTAATGCTTGAAATGATGTGTTGGTGAGGTAAGAGACAGACTAATGGACAGTACCTGCAGGGGTGAAGGTGAAGGACTGAACTGCAAAACAAGAAAGCAAACACATTGTGAGTTACACACCCTGACAAAAAAGCACTAATTGCAGGGCATGAGCTTCCTCTGGAAATTACTCAGTTGGGATTGAATATCATAAGCAGGACATAACAACTGAGCTTAAAGCACCAACCAGCCAGCAGCCAATGAGAAATGATGGTTGGAAAGATGAGCAGTGAATTTTGACAGTCACATTTGAAGACTCTGTGCAGACATGCTGTTCTCCAAGTTGTAAACATTAGGATGAACCTTGAAGCATGATCTGTTATCCACTTTCTTTGCTGAAAGCATACACAATTTCATGATGCAATCAATGTTCACATCACACTTAGATGCAGCAAATGCCATGAGAAGGAATGAGTTGCATGAGACACGCTGTTTACAATTATTTACAGCTACACTCTTCAAGTTATAACAGACTGCTCTCAATTGTCCCTCACCGCAGTATGGCAATTCACACACAGAACTAATAGTTCTCCTGTTTAAAAAAAAACAATCTAGTCTCAGCTTGTATCCAAAGCTTTAGGTAGGACTACTTCTATGAGAAATAACAGCACAGCTGTCTCTAGTATGAAAAAACTCTTGGGATCTAGAATGCAGCACATGTATAAGTGTGTGAGATATATATTAATTTCTCACCCCATCTCTCAGAGAGTAAAAGTTATTGCTATTAAAGGAAAGGAAAAATACTCTTGGGACAAAGCACAACACATGAATGAGAGAGATCATGTGGTGACACAAAGTGAAGTTCCACTAAAACCAAGAAGGTCCAAAAGCAGCTGGTCTCACCTTCCTCCCTTTCCACTGCTCATCTGATGTCTTCTTGTCTTTCACTAAGCCAGTATAAAACAAATCCAGCAGGGAGGATTGAAAAACAATATGCAAAAGTTTCCTGCTGGTTTAGTGAGCCCAGTCTGACTATGGCTGAGCTGAACTGAGAACAGTTTGGATGTGACTGTGAGTTTTTCGCAAGTTGTTGCTCAGCCATTTAGGGAACCTGAGTCCTTGGATTCTCACTTGATAACTTGCAAATAGAAGGACACTTGTGTAACTTTAGTGTGATATAATGTCAAGATTAAATGCGTTCTGTCCTCAACTAAGCAAATGTTTTCTCCTTTTAAGTGTTAATGAGAACTACAAGAGAACCTACTTCAATATTTGAAGAACTGAGTTCTTTTTTGTGTTAAATTAAGCTTTAGAGTAACCCATTTTATGACAGTTCATCTGATTTCCCAAAAATTCAAAAGAATCCTGAAAACAAAATAATACACAAAACAAAGGTTGGGGAAAGATGAAAATATTTTCATTTAGCAAGTGTATTATATTTTCCAAATGTAGTTTTCAAAAACTAATTTACAACTGGAACAAACATTTAAAGAAAGAGAACATTCCAAGATATTCTGCCTCCAAGACAAAACTGTTTATGGCATCTGCCTTAGGTAAATTTTGACCACACTTCTCTATCTAATACATCATCTTCCAGCTACAGGTATGAAGTCACTGATTAAGTGCCTTCATTTATTTGCCATTCACATGGCTTCAGAGACATGGAAATGCACAGGAATGAAGAAGGAGAAGACAAAAACTTTTAAACTTTCCTTGTAAAGGTCTAGTCTAACTCATATTTGAACATATAAATAATTCTGCACTGCCAACAGAGTGCCTTCTGAGCAAAGGGCAAGAGGAACAGTTAATACTCTTTTTACTTTTTAAATGCTAGATGTGCTGGAGATGTGAAAGTTCTGCCTTATGATAATGATGAAATGTGGTACCGAGCGATGCATTTAAAGCTTCTCATACACCGGCAATTTCACAGCATACATTTAAAACAAGCATACAAAAGTCACCCAGGATGCTTCTGCTGTAAGTTCAATGAGTTTTTAGGTAGGTTTAGTAGCCTCTGTTCTTTTTATGACAGCACCTGCTGAGATGGCAGTAAGGTCACTGTTCTTACCAGCATAATTGCTGAGCCCCTTCCTCTTCTTTCTTCTCCAGTACAGCCAGATGCTGAAACCCATGAGGATGACCCAACATGCACCACCAATGCCAGCTATGAAGGCAGGCTGCTTGACCACATCAGTGATTTGCTCAGTTATGCTGTTGTTATTTTCGGTGATGACAACTTCATTACGACCTCCTGCACAGGAGACATTGAACAAAATGCGGTTATTCTGGATCCTGTAACACATAGTGTTCCAAATTACTACAAGTACTACAAATTAAAAGTTTGGGGTTTTTTTATATAGTAATAAATCTCAAAAGAATTACCCACATTAGAACTTTAAGAAGTAGCCATGCACACCACAATCTCAGTGTTTCCAGAGTAAATCCACAGCCATTTGGCAGATACAGATTTGCAAAGACAGGCCTACAGCACACTTCCAAGTAATCTAACAGATGGCAATCCAAAGCTTTTTCATTTGACAATATACATATTTGCAAGCTTGTTTTTCCATAATTTTTCCATTAATGTCACAATAATGAGAAAATGGATCACAGGAAATGAATAAAAAAGTAAATCAAGCAATCAATAAATAGCTTTTTCCAAACGAGTAATCTAAATAAAATTATGCTACAAGATCAGAAGGCAAAAAATTCTTACTCAAGTCAACCCTGAATGCTAGCTTCCAAATTTGAAATAAACAATAAAATAAATGCACTTTCCACAACGGGCAAGGGTGCATTTTCCAGCAATTACTTCAAGGGGAAAACAGTTAATACAAATTCTAAATGTAGCATCTTTGACACAAAGCAGAAAATCATAGAGTTAACTGCAAGCACTAAACAATCACAGCAACAGATGCTATTTTTTTTTCACTTAGAATATGTATGAATTCTTAACATCAACATGCAAGACATAATGATTACTTGGAATACCAAAGTTACATGGATTAAAAAATTACTATATAGGACCTTAAATTGTGTATTACAGTACAAAACTGTAAATTCCAGTAGATGCTCCCATTGTTTTTTGCCCCTCTTTCTCTAAAAGGGAACTTTTCTAAATGAAAAAGCTTGACATTTTTCTTGAAAACACATGATCATAAAAATCTGAATAAAAATCCAGGAAATGCAAAAGCATATAGTTCTAGGGCCAGCGCTTTCAAACTGTCAAAAATAGTTTTAAAATTAGGAAACGCAAAATATATTTTTCTAAAAAATATCCCACAAATTTTAATCTATATATATTTTATATAAACTGCCAACATCTGCAGTTTTGAAATTTGTTAAAGATTATCCATAATTTCAGGTAAAAGCATTTATATAGCTCAATCTTTGAAATGCTTATGCAATATTACCAGATGCCTGTATGCACGCTGAAAAGCTGCAAGAGCAGCTACTCTATTGAGACAAAGAAGATGCAAATAATATGATTCTCAATTATGAGAATCTATCTCACACATAAAGGTAGTTGAACATTGCAGTAAAACACTGAAATGGTCACTGAGAGGAAATTATTAGAAGTATTGTATCATTATGCCATGCTGTGAAAATGTACATATTCCTTTTCTGTAATTCAGCAATGGTTAGATTTACTTCTTCCAACTGAGCAGCTCATTAGTTTCAGCCTAAAGCCAGCACTCAGGGTCTCTGGCTGAAGCAGATCAGAGAAGTCTGCCACTTCCAGTCCCATTTCCATGGACACCTATTTGCAGGTGACCTGGATTTCACACAGCCATGTTTTACAAAAGGGATGCTTCGAGAAGGTCCCTCTGGGATTGCCACTCCTCAAGATGCAGTTTCAGGCCCTCAGTGGTGCTCAGAGCTGGGCTGGGTTAATCAGGAAGAAACACAGTGCCCTGCATGCCATTGTTATCACACTGCTGATGACCCTGGTGAGTTTATTTGGCTCCCTCTTTTTCAGCACCATGTCAATATTTCATACTGATGACTGTCTGCTTTTGCAATCAGACTATGGGAGCTGTGCTAGAGCTTGACTTGCCTTCATTTGCTCTGGGCAAGGAACAAAAAGGCTCCCAGCAAGGAGAACAGGTCCCACAGAAAGATGCACAAAAGGTGCACCAGTAGCGGTGTCAGGCACCAGTCTATACTGGCTATGCTGGGAAGCTTTAGCAGCATCAGGCTCCAGGAGCTGCAGCTGTCCTTTGCCATATTTCCATCTTCTGTCTTGCCACTGACAAGGGCCCAATGGCTTCCAGGACTGATTGAGCATGTGAGAATGAAACTGAGTGAGCAGCTGTGGCAAGGAAAGCAAGCAGGCAGCAGTGGCTGCTTTATCTGATTTTCCATGTTTTTTCAGCCCATGGAACCAATCCATAGGTGCACCCCAGGGCTGAAAGAGGAAGGGCTGACAGTAAAACTAATAGAAAGGGGCTCTCTATGGCATGCTCTTCCAGACACAAAATCGATTTTCTAGTAGAAATCAGCGTGGGAGTTGGAGTTGCTCTAATTACCATTAACTTGCAGTTAATTTCTGTGCCCTTTGGAGGAGAGGCCAAAGCAGCAGGACAGTGAGGAAACAGGTACTCTTGGCACTGATCAGACACAGCCATGCTACCAAGGAGAAGAGCAGGCAGGGAAGGGCTTGGGAGACACCAGCTTTTTACTCAAGAAGGAGTACTTTTCACTAAACCTCCAAAAACATCTGAGGATCCTGTCTTCTCTAAGACCAGAAAACAGTCTTTTGAAAACAGAGGCCATGAGAGCAAATTGCAAAGAGCCAGGGGAGAGGTTTCAGTGGACTGTAAGCTCTGCCTCTCTTCTAGGAGAAGATACACTCTGTCTCCAAATTCCCTTCTAAAGTTTGCAGTCTGGCTGTTTGGTCTTACCCTTCTGCGCCTAGCAATTACAACTGCAAAAGTAATAATTCATTCAAATGTCAAAATAACATATGCTTTGTGAATTCGGTGATAGAAAAATAAACGGAGACAGATGAATGTTACCCACTGACTTTTGATAAAATTAATATAATTGTTGGGGGTTGGGGAAATAAACAGCACCAGTCTTCTAGTTCTTTATATAATATTTAAGCAGAATTAATAAATATGTCGTCCAAGGTACCAGTGTACTATTTCATGTACTGCAGGTGGTTCTGTAACAATGCTGTCAGTTCAACTAATTAGAGCATAGACAAGGGAAGTGTACGACCTGTAACGCTCCATTGTTCCTGAAGACAAAAACATAATGAAATATAATGTCTTCCTCCCATTGGAGAGTAATGAAGAACAAAACTAATTTGTCGGACCAAAAATTAATTAGACACATCAGATTCGATTGTACCTATTACTGTGAAAGTTTGCAGCTGTTCCTCATATTATTATGCCAATGATGGAATGTAAGAGGGACTAGGCCAACTGATGAAGAGAAATAATAGCTACAGCACTAACCAGCATTGCCCTTATCTCCAATTTTACTTCTATTTTTCCAAGTGAATGTTTTTTTAGCGTATCATTAGTGATCATAAAAGTTTTATTCTTGATTCTCTTTGAGTCTTCCATAAAATTTCTCAGCATCCTGCTTCAAGTGTGGGCAGAAGACTCCTGTAACAGTGAGACAATTTCTAACTAAAGGAATAATACATTTCCTACTGCTTCCTATTCTCCTGTTTTTGCTTTCTGGATTGTCACAGGTCTCTCATCTAAAATTACTCTGGGAGGCCAGTAGTTGATTATCCACCATGAAAACCAGTTATTTTCAGAAACCTCCCTGAAACATTTTTGGAAGAATGAATCCTGCATTTAAAAATAACATCTCTTTTTTTGCACTCTACTTTGTATTTCATGACTATTAGAAGTTTTTACTGCTTAGAAACACAGCTTAACTCTCCTGTACCACTGACCTGTTCTCTCCACAGTATAGCATTTTTGGAGTTGTTAATTCTGTTTGAAAGTTGTTAAACAGTATAGATAAGCACCAAAGAATATAGAACTCTATTATAATATAATAATCCAATAATGCTTTCCCATTCACTATGATGTTTTGAGGTTTATTCATTAGCTCATTTTAAATTCATGGAACTAGTTTTTTTTTAATTTACTTTAAAAATAATTTTCATATTTTATGATTTTGATTCCCATTCAAACACTGAATGGTGCCAACTCAAGTTTTTCAGAAACGGTATCACTTGAACATTGTTACATTTATAAAGCAAATTTATAGTCTGAGGAACAACTGCTAGCAATTCATAATCAAAAGCAAAATTGCACCCAAAGATAAGGGAGATGCAGTGTATTTCCTGCCTAGTTAGATGGACCTCTTAGTGAAATAAAACAAAAAAAAGGTCCCAGGTTTCTTGCAATTTCAAAAATCAATTTTTTGTTTTCACTTCTAGGTATCATTTTCCCCTCTTTTCATTGGTGTTTCTGTAGCTGCCTTTCCTAAACCAAGTGCTGCCTTCACTTCCACTCTTGTATTTCTGTCTCCAGTGAGACTTCAGAGCTAAAGTATCCTAGCTTCTCTTTTGATGAATGGAGAACCTGAATATCAGTAAACATTTAAGCAGCGCTTATGGGATGTCCTTTTCTAAGGGTCTACACATAATAGACTTGTCCATATTTGGGACAGTGTATTGACAGTATTTTCTAGAAAGAAAATATTTTGTAACAACAGAAGTCTCACAAACAAACAAACAAACAAAAGTCCATTTAAGTTATAACTAAGTTAGATCATACAGATAAAGGCAACAAAATTCCTGTATTGTGCACTCGAAAGACGTGCTGCTTTGCACAGCTCATTTCAGGTTTGCCAAATATTATTACTTCTAGTCTTCCATATTTTTCCTGCCCTTATATTTTATACTCAGAAAAAAATTCAGAAGAAACAAAACCTGTGTTTCCCTCAGGTCAGGAAATTAGTTCTGCATGGAGGCCACTACCAAGAAACAACTGTTTCAAAGGCTGGAATGGTGATGCTACCTTTGCCCTCTAATTGGTCTAGAGACCCCTTTTGCTTTGACAGAGGAGGCTTGTCTTCTTGGGATACCTGAGAAACACTGACTCTACACATTCAGAAAACAATGGTAAACAGTGCCTTGGGCACCAGTGAAATGAATAATGCAATACTCCAGCCATCTTAACAGAAGGAAAAGGGACATCAGGCTGTTTGTTCCACACATCTCTCTCAATCTGCAGAAGTGGTACATTCATTTTTAAAAAACCCAAAACATTAAATCACTTCCACTAGGCAATAAGCATTTTCTCATATGTCTTGAGAACATACTTCCCTTTGTTTTTCTGCAGGAACTTTGCAGGAAGAGCAGACAAAACATCATCAGGCAGTGGGATGTAAAAGCTAACTAACCAGCTCTAGTCAAACCTTGTCTTTTGCTCCACGGGTTTTTTATGCTTCCAGAAATGACGTATGAAAGAATTTCTGAGAGAAAAAAAGAACAAACAAACCAAAAAACAGGCAAAAAAGAACAACAGAACAGACAGTTACTTACCAATTATTATGGGTTGTGGGTCACTTTTTACTCCCACACCTGCACTGGTGCTTGCAGCAACTTCCACGCGGTACTGGATACCTGGATATAGGCCACCTATTACTACAGACCGAATGGCTGCATCTACTGTTTTGTTGATATGAAATCGAGTCTCATTACCTAGGCACCAGATCTGGGACAAAAGTTGATGTGTTAAAATAGAAGAAACTCTTCACACTCACACAATCGTGCATAGATATGACATATCACGTATTTCATGGCAATCACTTATTTGGGACTTCTTGACAATCTTATTGTTCAGGATTAGCTGAAATTGGGATGATTTAGCTCAGCAAGGTATCCTAGATTAGTGCAGGACCAAGCCAGCAGCAAAGACTGCTTGCAAATACTTCTCTGGACTCTGGCTCTCCATGGAGTGCAAACTCTGTGCTTACACTTCTTAGAAGCACAGACCAGATCATCCAAATGGAAAAGAGGTGTTATACATTAATCAAAATCTTGTTTATCAAACCTT
This sequence comes from Sialia sialis, assembly GCA_009812075.1. NCBI lineage: Eukaryota > Metazoa > Chordata > Aves > Passeriformes > Turdidae > Sialia > Sialia sialis. The sequence goes on along the minus strand of VRYO01001681.1, from coordinate 15,565,523 downwards.
TTGTTAATAAAAAACACATTTTTTGCTTCTAAATTTCCTGCTGAATAGCAAAAGGATACCAAATAATATGGGCACAAGTTAAAACACTTCTTAAAGCACTAATGAAGAAACTATTTTCAAAATTCTTTTCAACTTCTTTTCATTGCACAAGAGGGATATTTGAAATTTCTGAAATGGAATAAGCACAGACTCACATTTACTACTGCCTTTTGATTATTTACACTGTTTAGGAATCCAGACATCAGTTTTTCACTCAAATATTATCTAATTAAACAGAAAATCTACCCTATAATCACAACTGGCATTTTGTGATGAGAACAGTCTATCAGTTCAGTGTTATGTCTACCTCTTGCATTTTTTATAGGATTCCCCAAAGAGGTCTTGAAACTAACTTCTAGGTTTCTTCAGTTAATGCTATCTGCAAATACTGCTTCTGTATTACTAAGGGAAGCATTTACTACCACACAAGAAAATCAATGCATAAATATGTAACATGCACACTTGCATAAAAATAACAGCAGAAGAAAACCCTATTGGTGGAACCACTACCAATGACAAACTAATGCATCTGAGCAACAACAATAATATCTTTACACTTACTTCTGACCCTGCTCAGTGTTTTACCACTCCTTATTTATTTTTTTTTCTATGAAATGCTGAGAAAGATTTGAAAAGGAAAAAAAATTCTCTTGTTTTCCTAAACCTCAGGTGGCTCTATTTGCCAGCCAGAACACGTTAAGATGAGTAACTATTGCATTCATTCCTTCACTCCTTGTCTTTCCTGGTCTTAGGTTACAGCAGCTATGAGATCCCCCTAATTAAAAGCATTTAAATTATGAATGAATTTACAGGCATTCTGATGCTTGAAGTGGAATCAACAGATCTACTTTCAATTTATTAGAAAATGCACCATGGAACTTCAGCAATTATTTTATACTCAAGTAAATATTAGATTCTGCACCATTCACTGTAGGCAGTTCACTACTCAGGCAGCCACCTAATCTAACACAGGAAGGCTGTAATAGGTAGTGACTCCAGCTGGTTTTACACACAGCCCAGAGGCCTGAGCACTCACCTGGAACATGATTTTTATTAGCCATCAGCCCACTTTGTTTCATACCTACAGGTTTTGTGGTTTAGGAGTGTGCTTTACTCATTTGCCTATAAGCCCTGGATGGATTATATTGATTTATACTGGAGTCAGGATCAAGATTAATTAAACCAAGGGATAATTATTAACTGATATGAAAATTAGATCAATAAAATACTGGAATTAATAAATCTTGATATTGACTAAAAGCAAAACAAAAAAAGTGCTATGCTAAACATAAACATTGTGAGCATTTACTGCATCCCTCTGACCAAGTGAAAAGCTGGAAGAGATTGAACCATTATCTGATTTAGAAGCCAAGCACATTCTCCCTTCATGCTGTTCTCCCTCAAGATACAGCAGGGGGAAAAAAAATCCTTTTATATGAAATAAACTGCAGTCACCACCCACCCTTTTTGGGACTGTCAAGAAAGCTGCCCTGATCCATTTCAATTAAACATTTCACACTTGGTGTATATAGGCCAGCCACAGCAAGGTCAATTTACTAAAATGTGCTCCATGCTGTGACAAGGCTGAACCTCACCCAATCATTTTCTCTACCTGAATAACAGGGTGCATTTCTTAAAAAAATATCTCTGTGCCAAAGTGATCTTAGAATGAAATTACAGAGTACAACAACATTTAATGTATAAGGAGTGGATATTTTGAGCCATCATAGCAACAAAAAGGAAGAAAATACAACCAATGCAAGCAACTCTTGCACAGCAAATTTTGAATATACTAGTTGTGTTCAACCTGCTTTCAGAGGAAATAATCTGGCACTTTTAAGTTGTGAAGACTGACAGAGATAATACTTGGAAGAAGTCTTGAATTCTCCCAGAGCCACAGTCCTTGACTTTGACCTTGAAATTTTAGAATTAGCATTTTTTGCAGAGGAAATAAGAAGTAACTTTCCTGCCAGCTCTGCTGCCAGATTGAAGGTACTCCAAGACAGGGACTTCACTGCCTGTCTTTAGAGTGCAGAAATCCCTCACAAAAAAAACGCCCTCCTCTTCTCCCACAGCAGGGAAACGCTAGAAGGATAAGAACTGTAAACTGGCTAGAAATTACAGCTCTGTCTCATATCAGTCTCGTGGTGGTTTTGCTTTTTAATATAATAGTAGTAATAATAATAATAAAGAAATCCATAAGCAGTCAGTCCTCTTTCTCCATATAATTATATGGGCAGCTGTAAATGCTGTCAGAATCTAAACCCATAAACAGTGCTATTGTTCTGTAATTCAAGCAGGCTGTTTCCCTAAGCACACAGCCCTCCCATCAGACACCGTGTGTACCTTGTACTCCTGGATGACTCCATTTTGGTGATCTGGAGGAGGAGGATCCCAGGAGATGCTGATGCTTGTGCTGTTGTGATTTCCAACCGTCAGGACAGTGACAGACTGAGGAGGAGCACTTGGAGCTACACCAAGGAGAGGGAGCAAACAGAAGCGGGGCATGAGTCCATTTGCTAGGGCATGGATTTTGCTGAAGCAGTGCAAGAGCATGCAGACAGCATAGAAAACTAACACTCCCTGCAGGCCTAGGGATGCACTTTTGTCAGGCACTGAAAATCTTGAAAAATGCCCTTCTGAAGAGATGCATAGGGCTGAATGACAATGGGGAATTTGTGGTAATGGAGAATCAATACAAATCACTCCTCATTTATTTATATTTGGCATTTCTTAAGTTTGCACTGGAATTGTTCTCATGTTTCCTTTGTTTTCCATAACATGCATGAATAACTACAGATATATTAACTGAGTCATATGTGAGGCTGCTTCACCTGGCCTGAAAACTGTCGTAGTTCTTCTATTTTTATATGGTCTAATAATGATGTGAGCAGACAACATTTAATGACTCTTTTTTGTTTGCTCTCCAGGAAGACAATACCAGGTTTAAACATAGAACTTGCAACTCCAAACTGGAAAAGGGTTAAAATGTTCATGGCTTTACAACAAATAGCAGGTGCTAAGTTAGGTCACATATATACTTATGTCCTTTTCTGCCCCTAGGCAAATTGCTTTCTTTTCAGAGCTCTGTTCAGTTCAACCATTCACAGCTGCACATCAAGGCAAATTCTACAGGACGACTGCTTGCCAGCCATGCTTGTTGTGTAGAAGCGTGAAAAACCCCCAAAAATAAAATCATAGCTATTAGTGACCAGAGCTATGCTGGCAAAGCCCCTCCTGCAGCTACACCAGCCGCAGTTGGCTTAGGACACACTGCTTGGGAAGTGGTGCTGGAGATCTGCTATGGAAAATCTCCTCTGGAGCATCTGCTATATCGATACTGGGCTCTCCCAGCATGGCTGTGGCTGCCATGGCAGAGGTCTGTCAATATAGCCCTGCTCAGCCACCAAAAACTTCTTGGAGCCCCCCCTCATCCTTCCCTTGCTCCCAGGCAAGTGTTGAAACTACACCACAGTGGCGAGCTAGGCCACTGAGGTCGACTGTATTATATTAAGGTATAGTCCCTGGAGGGAAAAGCTGATGGATAGCAGCTGCTTGGAACTGGTCCTAGAATTTATTTATTCCATCTCTCCCCGTCCATCTACCCAGTCTTCAACAAAACTAATAGAAAGAGGCCAGAAAAGTGTGAACTAATAAAGCAAGCATAGAGTGATACCTCTCCAGGACAATTTTCCAGTTCACAGGAGCCTGTTTCTTGGACACCTTCTGTTAGGGAGGTTGTGTTTAACAAATTCTTAAGGAATTTGTCTTCCTCGTATCTTTCATTGCTTTTAATCTGATCTTAAAACATTTCATATGAAATACGAAAGCTGCTTTTGAAAACTTATAGTAGAGACATCATACCAGAAACTAAAATATTTATCACTCTCCCGCCCCAACTTCAAACCTAGGTAACAGTGTGGTTTGGGGCATCTCACATCAAGTTCCAAGGCTCCCTGACTCCAGCCCCCTGGCCAGAGTGACTTCTTCAATGCTCAACTTTATGGCAAAGAACTCTAGTCTTATCTTTTACAGATATCCCTGAGTCCATGCCCATCCTTGGACCATGCTTCTCAGAAAACCCAAGAGCCCCCAGCATCTTTGTATTTAGGCCTGGCGGGTTTAACACAAAGAAGCACAGCCACAGATATCAGAAGTGTTCAAGTCTCCTGAGCCAATTCAGATATTCCTGTTGTTCTCCACAGCCTCTTTGAGGCTGGCTGTGTTCCCACGTCGGAAGCTCCTCAGCACTTGACTTGGCACAGGCTCATGGAGCCGAGCTCAAATCTTTACCCTGATAACCCTGAAAAATTGGAGTGCTCTGCTGCAAGAATCACACAACTTCAAACTAGGGTATTGGGGTGAGGACAAGAAAACATAAAAGATTGCAGAAGAAAAAAAAATATTTTAGATGAAAAATGAAACACATATTACAGTCCTGGGAGGCTTCACATTTCAACAACTACATTTTCAGATGCTGGTTCAGCTGCAAAGCTAACAGTGCTTGGTAGAGTCCTGGTGACCTTGCCTGATGCAGAGGAACAGTGAACTGGAGGGGAGAAATGGAGCTGTGTTGTGGACAATCTGACTCTTAGCCAGCTTGAGTGAAGCATGGAAAAGTGGCCTTGGGCTACTCCTTGCAAATGTGCAAAGCATAAAATTGGTGAAATAAATAGTTGCATTGTGTCTTTTATGGCAAGTGAAATAATTTGCCACACCGTGGAAAAATTAGCATTTTAAAAGTCTTCAAGTTATTCCATAACAACAAAACCATGAATAAATGTATGTGTGAGATATTAATTAGAACATTTTATGGGAAAATAATAATCATAAAAATGGCAAAGCTTAACACTGCATAACTCATTTTTGGTTTTAAGTGCAATGAAACAACTTGCTCAAACGTATTTACTTTCATTACTGAAACAAAAAGGGCATTCAGAAATATAATGTCTTATACAAGCATACCTGGGGTGAGAGGGGAGTGTGAATGCAAAAGAAATGTAAAATGAATACCATATTCTAAAATTCAAAAAACCCATACTGTATCAATTTGTCTTTTCGTTTAAACTGCATAACCTTTCTAGTTAATATTCTACCAGTGTTTGTTGGTGTTTTTAAGGTTTTTTGAGGACATGGGATAAATTTGAAGCAAAATTAAAATTGCAGCTAATGAATGCAGCTATGGAAATATCATTTTAAGAGCTCCACTGAGGTGAGAAGAAACAGGAAGAGAGCAGTTGATAGAAGCTAAGGAAGACTGTTCTTCCTGTCATATTTTTGTGGTGACAAATAAGATGCAGGAGTACTACTTCACAATGTTATTCCAGGAGATTTAACAGTGGATACAGCTGAAAAAAAATAAAATCTGTCTCCAGAGAAAGTATGAAAGAAATAGTGAAAATTGTAAAATTAAATATTTGATTTAGCTCCCACTGCATGTGTGTACACATGTCTGTATGTACCACTTCAGCTTCCCCTCTCTGATGATATCACTCTGTGAGCTGGCACCGTGATACAAATTAAGCCACTTGTCTGACACTGCTGCAGTTATTAAATAGATCACATTGAAAAATAACATTTTTAAAACCGTTTTCTCATTTCCCTTGCTGCTGGCTTGTGGAGAACACCTTGCCTGCTTCTTGACAGGTCAATTATTCCAGTGCTCAGCTTCTTCTTACAGATATGAAAGAACCCAAATCGCTGCTCATCTTTTCCAGACGCAGCCAAACAGAATTCCATTTGTTACTTTCACAAGGCCAAAGAGGCAGGAGACGGATGGATACTGTACTGTGACAAATGTCTGATCTAGAGGAAAAGCCTAACTGCAGCAAAATTGATTTTTAGAGGTAGGCCTCAGAAGTAAGATTGCATGTAAAATCCAATCCAGCAGAAATTTGCCACTTTTAGCTGTACCTTGCCTTTACCAGGGATATTTGCTTTGATGTCTCAAAAAATCTTCCAACACTTGTATCATTTTTCCAAATTATTTTCTAAAAATAGCATAGCTGGCATTTTTTAAGTCAAGTCTAAAAAAAGCTCATTTTCAAAATGGAATCGCAGGCAGCACAGCACCTTTAAATAGACTGCCATCTTTCTTCAGTGGAAGAAGAGCAAACCACTGTCATTAAACATTTAGTTTATACTATTTTTGAAATACACGAACACCAAAATAATTACAAAGATAATATGAGGGACTAAAGGAAATATCTGTAGAACTGCATCTACTGAATATCTTAATTTTCTCATGGAAGTACCTAAGTTTATCATCCAAAAAAGAGGAAGAATTTTTTACAGGAGCTGACATTTTTCTAGTGATAATATTACAGGTCCTATGCTGACCTGGGAGGAGATATTTGTAAACAAACTCCTTGAAAGTTATATTAATCTACAAAGCAGATCCTAGGCTGTGAGTTATACATATCTGCAAGCAGGTTTTTTTTTTTTTTTTAAATCTTCACTATGTGGAAAGCTATTCCACATGAACAAAGTGTCCTTTAAGGTAGGAAATTACCTGACATGCTGGGAGCTAAGGTTTTTAAAGGAAAATGTCATTCCTCAAGCATTTTATAGAAACAGACAGGAGGTATAAGTCCTTCTCTCTTTTTCAATAGTTCTTAATTTACCTTTAGCAAGAGACAGATGAAATAAACAAACAACAAAGATAACTGAAATTGGACAAGAGGAAAATCTGCTAGTGAGAGGACAAAATCCCACATTTTAACCCCAGAGAAGAAAATTCACCTGTAGAATTTTTTTTAACATTTTTCTTTTTATATTAAGAAAAAAAAAACAACTTGGTTCAGAGTGCTGCAAACATATTCTTCACCAACTGATTTAGGCTTTATAATTTGAACAAAGAACTGGGAACCATAAAATCCTAAATTCCAAATGAGACTGAAAACAGCCTTCCCGCACACTCTTCCACATGTTGCAGGACACTGAATTTCCTCAGTCATAAAGTGCAAAGTGCAACCAAGTTATCTTCAGTTTTACTTACATGTTGGGTAATAATCATAACAAATCAAAGAGAAAAGTGAGTAATAAGCAAGTCTGTTCTAGAATTAAAGAGTACTTGGCAATCAGCACTAAATTAAACCTCAGGAGACTACTATGAATGATTAAGATGTACTTTCAATAGAAAGGAAAGAGTGCACTCAAAACCCATTGAAACCATATGAACAGTTTAAAACTTCACTAGTGTTTCTTTCTCTTGCTAAAAAAAAAAAAAATTACAAACATCAGTGACACAGAGGGAAGATGAACCCTCACTGTTAGGACCATCCTACTTTTACAGGAGAGATTCTCCAGGCAAATACTGCATTACATAGGTAGAAAGGTGGGTTTCTAATACCAAATTATTAAAATTACTTACATCTCAATCCAGTGTCTTTACTTTTCAACACAAACCCAGTAGCCTTGGAGTGCACATTCTTTAGCACAACCATATACAAGGCTATATGCTATAAATATAAAAGCTCGAGCATTTCAGAAGTACAAACTGTTCATTCTGTCTGAATCCTGACTGTTTCAGAGAGGCTTGAAAGGTGCTCAGGGGAATCCTCTGCAGTACTGAACAGGGCAGTTTCATGAACACTGTGCTAACAGAAACTGTGCTGTGCCCTTGAGACTGGAGTTTCTCCAGACTAGTTAAATATATGTCCTTCACTACTCCTCGTTTCCCAGCCAACTGTCCATCTACATTATTACCCATTCAGAAAGATGTGCTCAGTCTCAAACACTCATCTGTGAGAGCTTGCATTTATGTTTTTTTCAAAGTGCAGACCAAAGCCTTTTATTGCAGCAGCAGTGGTTACAAAAGACTGCAGTGCACACATTTTGGAAGATCAAAAGGACACCTGTACTTTAGAAGGATGTATCAGCTGGAAGAATATAAGACAACTGCAGTGCTTTCTAAGGCGGTATTTAAAGACAAAGCTGAATATTGTATCAAATTTTAACGTCACCTCAGTGTGTAGCAAACAGAAATCATATGGAGGAAATAGGTATGAACACATGCACACATAGAATAACAGCCAGCTATGAAAGCTCATTGCTTTTCTGCCCCTTTCACCAACCTTCCTCTGTGGTGCGAGCAGACTTGGATTCACTGTCCATCCCCTGGAATTCATTGAAATAAGGGCGGACCTTGATCTCGTAAGTGACCCCCTTTTTCAGGCTGACCAGCACGGCGCTGCGCTCCGTGGGGACTTTGACCTCCAGGTTCTGCCACACGGCTGGGGCAGGCAGCCCAGAGGTCTGGCGATACAGCACTCGGTAGCCCTGGATAAACTGGGACTGCCGGTCCACCTAGAAATGACAACAAATAGTAAATATGTCAATAAACAAAGTAAACAAACAAAGAAAACCTCCATGGTGTAAAAAGAAAACAAAACAGTTGCCTAGAATAATTCTGCCCTCATCAAAAAGAGAAAATTCACAGTTACGATGCTGAATTAATAATCTAACTACCTTGTTGTAAGTCACTGTTGATTAATTATCTACAAAGAGAATTTGTCCCACATTACTGGATACAGAATATTTCTTTCTGTTTTGCTTTCTCCAGCTCTATATACCATGACAAATACCACCTTAAATCATAAAACAAGGCCCCCACTCCTGCAATAAATAATGAAAAGTAAACTTTGGCATAAGGCTTGCTGCATGTAAACTTGCTAAGCACATCTTGGCTACTGATGTGCTGAAATACGAGAAGAAAAGAAAAACAAATTCTTTTCAGAAAAGGACAAGTCTTTGAAGATACCCTACATGCTTACAATTAGTCCATTACTTGGCTCACAGTTCATGAAATGCACAGCAAATTAAAATAAACATAAGACAGATGCAGAGAAAACAACTTCCAAAGTCATGTGCTGTTTCTTGTGCTCACAGCCTGAGCAGCCCCTTTCCATCCTGGGGTTGTGATGCTCTCAGGCCATCAGATGGAGATGGAATGTTGGTTTTGGTTTGTATTTCATTCTTTGCTAGGCAAGCAGATTTCAAGATTGGACCATGTAAGTTTTTTAAGTTCCATAGAAAGACCAAGGAACAATTTTATCCTATAAATAGGATTTTTATTTGAAGAAAAATTTTATATGCGTTTTATCTTGGAGAGGTTGCATGCATCTGCTTATTTTCCAAAAAAATACCCAAAAGCAAGGCATCATGATTCTTGCACAGATTTTTCCTGGGAAAAAATTACCAAAAAACCAAATCTGATTTGATTGCTAAAAGTAAACCAAACCCAGCTGCTTCTGTAGCTGCCAAATAAGGAGCAAAGAAAGTGCAGCACAAATGACAAGACTATCCAGCTGGCTGTTTGGTAATTCTGTGTTATAACTAAGACTCAACAAGTAGGATATTTCTTATGCTCTTGTCAATTTGCCTGCTCAAAGATATTCCAGAATTAGAGAAACATTTGTTTGACTTCTCTTAAGAATAAATGAATTTAAGGCTGAAAACACAAACCATGCTCTATTACGCTCCTCTTATAATCTTGTTACAGTTTATTGAGGCATTCAGAGGGGACACAGATTCTTAGACATTAAAAAGCAAGGCAAGCAAGAAGAAAGCTTTATTTATGAAAGCAAGGCAGAAATGTCTTTCATCAAAACTGTCACTGTTAAAAACCTTGCAACATATGTTACAACAACATTAAGCTTGCATTTTATAAACTTCTCTGCATTCACTTTAAGTGAATTTATGCACTGAAAGAGGGATATAACTCACAATAATAGCTTGTTAATACCGAAAGAATCAAGCTGTGTTTTTAAGAAGAACATTAAGCAGCTGTTTCCAGATGAAGGGAGTCTGTAAATCAGAGTAAACTGGTTTTTTCCATGTTTGACTTTGATTAACTAAATGCTTTATGGATATAAAGACTTTATAAAACTGACGTTTACTACAATATTCAGCAAAAATAATGCTTTCATCCACTTTGTAATACATATTTTTAACCTAAATTACAATATAAGGTAATGATGTTTAATAATCAAACACTGAGTTTGATTCTTGCCTTACTTCTGTGTTCGACACTACACTGAAAAATGACATAACTTTGTTAGAACTTTCCATTTTGTCTTTGCTCTATTTTTATTTTCCACTGACTGCTGCCTAGTGGAGAAAACTGAAAATTCAGAATTGACTTGACTGAATAGTAGCATTGTGTTCCTACAGCACTGTATGGAAAGTATTTTGTACAGCAAGGCACAAACACAAACCCACCCCCCAACTCACTGAGAAGAGCTGGATCCCTAGATAATATCTAAACAATACCAATTTTCATTTCCTCATAATTTTGTATCTACTTCCATACAAATTGTTCACACACATCTTATCCTCCCAGACTTCTAAGATCTTAACTTGAAAGACGAAACAACAGAAGGAATATGAAAGCAGAATGCAGTAGTTCTACAAGGCTGTCAGATTTATGGGTGCTACAAACTAGCTTGATTTGGGGCTTGCTTGAGTTTCAGAGAGTTTTCAATTAGTAGTTTGATTACAGCAGGGAAGAGTGAACAGGTTATTGACAGTAATTTCATCATTCAGATGAAACATTTTTAATGTTTTCTATAAACATCCAGTCACATTCAGTATCAAGGAGAGGATACAAAGACATCTTTCATGCCAAATTAAAGCTAGTCTGAATGAGCAGGGCCTTCTGTCGGGAAACTACTCAGAGGGCACTTTACTTACTAAGAAAGGTGGCTTTTTTTGTTTTGTTCAGAGTTTTCAAATGAATTAAAAAATCACTCTTGGATAATTAAATGGATTAACCAGAAACATTTGTATGTATAGGAATATTGTATGCATATTTCACATATACATACACACACACATGTTCATACATATAGGTATGTCTAGCTGCAGTTGCACACATGGTCACATATAACACAAAGTGACTGTGACTTCACAATTTGCTCCATTTCTGTGGTAATGATGTGTCACACCAGAAGCAGAATACTAAAAATATCCTTTTATGCTTAGCATTGTAGACATTAACTCAGCTATGGAACTCCAAGTTTGGCATGCATTCACACATAGGCAGAGCTGCACAAACATGCACTCTGGCTTGATGGAAGGATAAAGAATGTAAATGGCTGCCACTTCCTTACACAAATTATTCAGCATTATTTCAGCAAGTGATGGAATACTCTGTGTTGAATACTGGGATAAGAGAATATTTTTAGTCAGTCATATCAATTCCAAAGATCTGCAAGAGTTGCTGATATAAAGACACACTTGCTCCCTCAATGGACAGGGCAGAACATGCAGATGCTCCTTCAAAACTGCAGGAACTGCAGCTCCTGGGGAGCTGGTGCTCAGCACTGACCTAGTGCAATCTGCAGGCAGAATTGGTCCTGTGTGCTCCTCCTCACTCCTTTTTATGCTGAGTCCATGGTGCAGGAGGCATCTACAAAACCATTCCTGCAGACTGGAAGCTCATTTTCCCTGCACATGCCACAGCTGAACACAAGATGGGTCCAATGTCTATTAGGTTGTTAAAATGATGGCAAAACCTCATAATGCAGCTTATGCTGCAGATATAAGCACCTTTCAGGCAAACCTGCTAATCTGCACCCTAAATACATTTTGCAACATGCTCTGTAGCATGCAAATTTCTATCCCAAAATATCCTAAGAAATCCTCTGGTCCCTCAGCGATACCCACAGCAATTCTCCAGCTGGGCAGAGTAGCTTGCACGCTGCGCAGAGCACCCTGGCATGGACTCACAGAAGTCTCTGGAATTTCAAATTGCATTTATGTATCCTACAGGAGCAAGGCAAATGGGGATGATAATCTGAAAGACTATCTTCATTTAAAATCTACATCAAATTAAAAAACACAGGTAAACAAATTATCCTTCTGCCTGATAGCCTCCTAGAAGGTAGTAAAGACTTCAAAGCAGCAATTCTTTTGCCATGTTGAAGAACTGATTTTTTATTCCTGCTTGTGCCACGGGGCTTCTTTATAATGCTGGGGAACAGTTCAGATTTGGTCCCTAATGAAACTTTCAGTTTAATGCCCACTGAGCCTAGAAGGGCTGACCCATAGCTGAGGTCAGCTAAAAAAGCTCTTCGAGTACAGAATATGCTCTTGCAATGTGAAATGTTTTAATAAAAGTAAAAATAAATCATGTTCAGGGCTTAAAATAAGCCATTTGATAACAGTGGGTAGATCTGCCTCCACAAGTCTCATCAGTAATAACTATCTCGGCACCTCACCTCTATGTGTAAAGTTAGGATAACGACACATTTTTATCATTGTGATGTTAAATTCAGTATTATTTGTGAAGCACACAAATGCTGCGGTTGAGAGCATGACAGATAAGCAAGCATGTGAGACAAAATAATAATTTTTTATTCAATGCAAGGTTTCAATGGTATGAATTTAATAAGACCTGGCACCACACAGAGAATAAAGAAGATAAAAAGAAATGTTTAATAGCTCCATGAAGAAGAGCTCCTCTATGTGACCAGATAATTACAGCTATATTTTAATATCTATACACAAGAGGAATACATTTAAGTGGCAATGAAAACCTAACTTTAGACATTCCTCTTCTAATTTTTTAACACTGACATTGCAAGTCTGACCTTCTTTTCAAAATACACGTGTATATGTATGTGCATATTTTAAAACCGCAATACAGTCACAGGGAAATATTTCTAAAAATTTTAGCTCAAATTTGAAAAAATAAAGAGAAAGCAAAACCAAAACAATCTCATAAAGGAGAGAATAAAATGGTGTGAATTTGCTGTGAGTCAGTGTGCCAGAAAGTCAGTAACCAAGGACATTCCTTTGCTTTCACCCTTTGAACTGCATAAAGCCAACACAAAGAGTCTTATAACTCTCATGGCACTTCTGTCCTTTTGTATGATAGCTACACTATCTATCCATTTCATGCTAATAGTGGGGACTTTATTCTCTGGATAGAGTGGGTTTTTTTCCTAGAGACTGTGGTTAATTAATTGGTTTTGTTCTGGTTGCTGGATAGTTTCTAATTAGCTGCTTCAGAGATCTTTCTTTGTGTCTTTCTTCCCCCGGGCAATTCCAAAATGCCCCTACAGAGGTCTCTGTGCTTGTCAGGTGTCACAGGGTCACTGCTTTGAGGGATCTTCCCAATAAGCTGGTATCCATAGCATTTCCAACATTTTGTCTTTACCTTACTGTTTCTTCACTCATTGTTCAGTAGGGGTGCCAGGAAATTCTTTCAGAGGAATATATATCACACACATACATACAAATACACAAATGCATATACATATATATATATATATATATATATATATATGATATATAATTACATTTGTTTCATGGTATAACAGTGAATTCTGTTTGTATTGGAGCTTCCTTTTGCAGTATATGCTTAAGCAAGAGCCAGCCTATGAATCTTTATTTCTGATAGATGTCACACCTAAAAGAGGACTTGAATGAGCAGCACATGCATGTGGATCCAGGTTTACAATTACTCTCTGCTAACATCCAAAGTTTCTACTACTGATCCATCTGCTTGAGCAAACAGGCTTGCCACAAAGGTTAGTCAGCCTTTTCTGGAGGAATTGTGGCTGAAACACGCAGCATTTTAAGAAAGCCAAGATGCATGTTGACATCATTGATGGCAAAAGGCAGTGACTCTAAATAATCTTCCATGAAAGACAAATTTGTGGGTTTCTGTATTTTTTCTAATCTGTACCCTGACCACTGAAATCTGTCAGAACAAGGATGGTGCATAAGCCCCCATGATAATGGCTGAGTTGTGCAAAAACAACAGTAATCCTTATAATACACGATCTATCACCACATTTCTTATCTCCTCTTGTGTAATCCCCTGCACACATTAAGCTCTTAGCAATATGAGCATTGTGAATGCCCCCTTAGCAGAATTCATCCTATAAAATACAATGTTTTGATGTTGCGCAGGGAAGATTTTCTCTCACTCTTCCACTTGTGGCTCCTCTTCCTCTGTGCAGATGCCCCAAGAACAAAGCACTCTTTTCTGGTGTGCACTGCCCTGGGAATTCTTTCCTACTCTTACAAATCCTTTCCATCAAGCCTCAGGAAGGGAAACAGAGCAATTTGAAAGCCAAACACTATATTAGAAATTCTACCCAGTAGTTTGACCCCTCAAATAGAACTGTTGTTAAGCACTGCCCAAAAGACTCTGGTCTTCTCTAATGAAAGGATATCCACTCATTGTGGGTAAGGCTTGGGCTGGAAAACCAGATCATACACAGTATGTTAGCCCTAGAACCACGTGCTTCTGACTTCACTACAAGCTCTCTGCAGGAAAGATATTTTTGATTTTTGGGTCACTAAATAATAGGGTATTGTCACAGGTCACTATGACTTGAAGCAGAAAATACTTTACATACAGCAATTTCTTGTTGATATTTAACTTTATTTTTTGATGTGCAGTGTAATGAATCCACAGATCCACTATCCTTCAAGCACACTCATTTTTATCATGCTTTTCTAGTCAGACAGCTAACTTGCTTCAAGCAGAAGACTGAAGACATTGAACTTGCCTGACTTGAAAAAGACTATTTCATTGCCATACATATATCTATCTATATCTATATATCATCTACATCTATCTATATCATCTATATCTATAATCTATGTCTATACATATACACATATACACACACACATGCACACACTGCTGTATCTTAGATTGTCAGAGCACTCACACTGGGGTCAAGACTGGATCTTTTCTGGGTGGTAAAACACTGAAGGGATAAATAGGTAAAACAGGCAGACTGAAAGCACTGTGAAGGTAACAAGAGCAGAAGCTTTACCGTCCAGGTGACTTGCACTGTCGTGGGTGTCAGCACAACAGGATTGTGCAGCCGTACAATGACATCTCCCAGCTCTTTCTGGACTTGCCTGTGATCCACTCCTTGTGCTGGGGGGCTGATATCTGCCAGGCACACATATGAAAGCATTACTTTACTGAGAAGAGCTATATATGTACTGAGTAGCCTAATGATCTGACTGGAACATCCTTTATAGCACTGTTTTTAAAGAAATACAGCACTAAGGCTGAAAGACAAACAAATATCACATAGTGCAAAGAAAACATCCACCTCTAGCCACTTAGGAAATCATGAAATATAAATATGTTTGAAGGAGTAATCTGACTAGATGGCAAAGTTTTCTCAGCTCTGGTAAATGATGACAGAGCTGCAATGTTCACTAGTTCCAAAGTACTCAGATAATAATAATGCTGCACAGATGTCTGGAACCAAATTTGTTAGTATAATTGAAGAAAATGAACAGTGTTTTTTTATTTTGCTAGAGCACACATGACATTAAGTCATTATATGTTTCCAAACTTTCACTAAGCTTCCTCTCCCCACATGCCATGCACACAAGAAATCAAATACCAAAAATAGCATTTTCCCCTGCAAAGCAAATTTTCCCTTAACAGACATAGCTAATGAAATCTAGTGCAAACATGAAAAAAGAAGATTTAATTTAGGAAGCCAAAATGATTCTCATCTAGTAAAAGGCCAACAAAAACAATCTACCACAAAAATGCTCTCTTCAAGATTATGTGCCCTTCAAAGTGTGTGGGGAAATTGTTTCTTCTAGTCAAAATCCAATTATAGGGATATTCAAAAAAGGACTGATAAATTATGGCCACGCCTGTCTAGGCATCTCTGAATTCTGCCTGATTTTCCCTTAGGATCCAATAGTCAATGACAGTTCCTCATTTTTTAGACCAACGTCATGTCCTTGTGTAAAAGATTCATACATAAGAATTTTTTCCCTTTCTGATGGACCTAGATATGGGAATAGGCATAATATGACTTCTTTTTATCTTCTAAATGCTATTTGAAAGAAATAATAGTTGTCTTAAGAATGAAACCTTTAAATATAATAACTTTACTCATACATCTCCAGATCTTGAAAGTAAATAGTTTTTGATGATCAGTAATTCACATTCATGATTCTGGATTGTTATGGGTTCTGAGTCACCAATAAACAACATTGCCTCCGGCTTCTATTGATATCCAAGTTAAAATGGCTCCATGGATCTCCAAAGGGAATATAATCCAAATATGAGCATCAGTGAAGGGGGTTGTCTAGAAAATTATGTTTATTTGAAGCAGCCAAGAAGCAGAGATATTATAAAATAAAACTGCAATTCAGACTGTTTTGAAGGATGATCATTCTATCCACAAAAAGCTATGATTATTGGTACAATAAACCTACAGTTATCCATGGCTACATTTTAGGTTATGCTGTGACATACAGCAAACAAAGTGCCTGTGTATTCTCTCAGAGAAAGACATTTCCACAAAGTAGTTTGTGTGAACACAATTTCATCATTTTAATGGCATATATGTCCAGAAGTAACAGAAAAATATGGACTAATAACAGTAAGAAGTGAATGCTAAGAAGTACATCTGAAATTTAGTTTTCTGGTATGTACATTTAAAAACATGTGTGATGCTCCCTGTGTAAAGTCTAGGAAGCTCCTGGTAGAAAAGCAGTTATCTGCCTCTAAGGGTATGATTAAATAATGATTCAAGCATGATTCAAGCAAAATTGGTTCAAGAGGCTACATCCTGATCACAACTAAATTGGTTAAATATTTTCCCTAACATCTCTTTTATCAGCTTTCAGTGAATATATTATTATTTGCTATTATTTAGACATCAGGGATAGGAATTTATATAGTTTTTTGGAAGAGTTTTTTTTAAGTATATAGTTTCATCTATTAATAATTCAACAAGAAATCATCTCCTTCATTTGAGTAGTTACTGATTTCTCTGTCCTTATCTCACATTTAAGGTAAACCTTTCAAAAGTACCTGATTATCTACTTGCAGTTCACTGGTGAAAATTTACTTGACATCTTATTACAATTACTGTACTTGTATTTGCTATACTGAACACCAGGCCATTAAATGTTCAGCTATTAAAGCTACCACAGACACCTGTTGCAAATTATTATTACCTAGCACTGCTACAACAGCTTTGTTATTTTTCCATGGCCACTGTGAATAGGCTTTCCACCATGCGTCAGCTTCTTCTGTGAGCCTGAATTAAATTCAGGCATAATTAGAAATCACATCAAAGCATTATGTTAATTTTCAATTGATTTTATGATTTAATTCTATTAAACTGCAGGCTTGCAAAGAACTATAAATCCTGTACATGTTTCAGTGTGCTTGAGTGCTAAACAGCTTCTGGAAATGGAAGCTGCAGCACATGCTGGAGCTAATTAAAAGACATGTTTTTACTGAAATCAAATTGCTTGTCACTATGTCAGATAAAAAGTCTATACTTGACACTCAAATGCCAAACAAAGTTGTTGGTTTTTTTTAACCTAGGTGATAAGTTATGCAGACTAAAAGGCTGTTGCAATGAAAAGCATGAGTCACCCTATAATAATGGGAAAATAAGAAAGAAAGAAACTTGTGATACTCCATGGATAATAGTCAGGCCATGAAATCCTTGCACAACTCACTCTTCCAGTTTTTGAGAAGGCAGCTCTGTTTTTTCTCTTCCAGTCATAATTATTTCAGGGTGTAACTATTCAGGACAGATTTTTCTAGGGCTAGGCTGGGATGAGGGAGTCTGGATGGTTATATGATAAAGAAGTACCACCCTGCTCTTATCTCTTTCCATCCATCAAAGGACCCAAACAACATACAACACACATGCTGGAGACTGACTCAGGATGTGCTCTCCATGGTCACCTTCAGATCTTCAGAGACAGAAGTCTCTGAATGACAATAAACAGAGACAGAGGATTTAATTTTAAATTAATTGTGACAGGAGCTATTACTCTGGATTCAAAAAATTATGATTCCAAAGGATTATGAATTTCTGTATTATGACATGTTTAACACAGAACTACACTCTTGAATTAAGTATTCAAGCATTGTCTTGTCAAAGCCAAAAAAAAGTCCATGCTATGGAGGGAAATCTGTTTGTGGTAATTATATTCAGCTAGAGCTTGATGCAAAGTGAAGAGACTTCAGCAGCCGATTCAGGAGCAATGGAGGATCACAGCTACTAATCCTACCACCACCCTACAAATGAAGGATTTCACTTCAGCCTTCTCTCTTGGTTTATGTAATGGATTAATACAAAGAATTCGGAAATGTAAATGTATGAATAGAAGGTGCATAACTTTCTCAGAATAATGTCTATGCATTCTTAGCATGCAGATGCCTTAATTTACATGAATTCTTAGCCTAAATGTTGACTCAACACATATTGTGTATTTCTTTTGATTAAAAATAATTCTAAACACAGTGTCCATCCAGCCTGTTATAAACATTTGTTATAATATATCCCCACTAATGGAGAGGAAGAAATGACATGGAGAGGAAACAAGAGAGGAGAATACAGTAATTTCACGACTATAAGGCGCATCCTTCTTACTAAAATTTTGATTGAAACTTGGAAGTGCACCTTATAATCCAGTGCGCCTTATAGATGGATAAAGTTCGGAAATTTGCCAACCCGGAAGCGCGAGCCGAGGGCAGCTGCAGCAGCCAGCGCCCAGCGGGAGTACCGGGGCCCAGAGCACGGGGAGGGCACCTGGGGCTTCATTTAAAGGCTACGCCCATCCGTGAAAAATGTTTGCAAATTGAGCACCTGCAGCAAACCCCGCGATCACGCGATTCCATTGCTAATTCGTTACTTTGTTGCATGCGGGTCCTTGCTGCCAAAAAAAAGTGCGCCTTACAGTCCAGTGTGCCTTATATATGGACAAAGTTTGGAAATTTGATGACAACCCGGAAGCACGCCTTATAATCTGGTGCACCTTATAGTTGTGAAATTACTTTATTCAGAGTGGGTTGGGTAACTCACATTGCTTTCGATAGTAACCAGGGGCAAATCAAGTCTAAGTGAACTGCAAACCAAACCACACCGTACAAAGGATTAAGGATATAACCTTTCTCTCCTAAGCACTGATGCAGCGAACACTGGGCTACTTTCTGCTTTATTGGTTAAGCTCGAATCAGAATTCCTCCAGTGAGCGTGCTAAAGCCAAACAGCCAGACTGACCCATGGCCAAGGCACAGCTCCTTTCTATTTCAGCTCAAGCCTTGCGCATGGCCCTTACCTTGGGTGCGGACAGGGTCTGACATGGGGCTGGGGTCGCTCAGGCCCTGCGAGTTGATGGCTCTGACCATGAACAGGTAGATGGTGTTGGGGCGCAGCCCCCTCACCGTGTAGAGCGTGCTCTTCACGTGGTTGGCCACTGTCTGCCAGCTGTTGCTCACAGACTGACTGCAACGAGAATAGTGCAGGAGGTTATAAACTAATACATGAGTAAAAGAAATATTTTGTAAGTCTGTAAGTGCAGAAAAAAGTAGTGAAAGTGGGGTGAAATTAAAAATATTTGCTTCAGTTAGCTCATCAAGATGGACTAAAAACCGTAATGCAGCTGTCGAAAGTATTTCTCATAGCAGTATAAGTAAAGCTTTTTGTTATTTCTCTAAAATATCTGCAGAAGGAAAGAGTAGAAAGCTGTACAGTAAATTTGAATGATAAACAGGCTACTCTTGAATAAAAGCCTTAGAAAGTTCTCTTGAAAGAATAATTTTCTACACTGCTAAGTAAACTATGTCAATAAACTGTCATTTGAAGAAAAGTATTCTCCTTACACTAAATTCACACTTAAAGTTTAAAAAATAAATGTAAAAATGCTTTGAAATGGAGGAAAGTATAAGAATATTTTTTTCTGTCACTACATTTTCAATTCACCATTATTATAATTAAATTACAATCCACCATATGAAAAGATTTCAAAATTGTTAAAACAGCTTTTAATGAAAATGTCTGGCTTTTTAAAAAGTTATTGATGGGAATCCCATTAAAGCTTATCTAGGCTGAAACATCAGAGAAGGTTAAAGAAAAAAATTTATTTTACTATGCTTTGCTATATTGCATTGATAAAAAAAAATCTTTAAATATATTTAAAGGAAAGAGTAAATGGAAAGCTAAAAGGTTTATGTTGTTTGAATTGCTTCATTCATACAGTGCATGAAGAGTAAGTTCTAGAAAAGAGTAAGTTCTAGAATAAAACCAACAAATTGCAAATATCATACTGCTCTCTCTGTAACATTTGAGATAAAATTTGCATGCATATGATTATAAAAAATTCTTACATGAATTTTAACTTAGAGATGAATTGAAGTATTTGTAATTTTTTTAAATATCTGGAATACATTTAGGAAGGTGCAGATTTTTAAGCTAAAAGTTGTTCTAGAGATACACATCAGAGTATTATCTGTACCACACAGTAACTGCTGCTGTGTGGAGGGGAACACCTGGATTCTTTACAGCCTCAGGCTGCAGCATAAAATCCTAAATTATCAATACTGGTCTTTGCAGTTAGAAGTTTTAATCTATCTAAAACACTAAAAAGTAGAAATTTAAAGCACTTTGACTCCTTAATAGGTATTGCTTTAACAGGAGCAGGAATTAAAGTTTGCAGAGAGGCTCCAGGATTACCCATTTATTTCCATTTTATCTGTGCTATGATAGCCAAGAACCTGCAGCATTCCCACAGGAGACTCTCACTGATCATCAATGTTAAGGGAAAAGTGACAAATAATTACTGCATTGTTCTGTTACATTCCTGTTGACCTGAAGAAATAGTTAGATGTCCTTCAATTAATCATTTAGAAAAAAGTGATAAATTACCAAAAAATCAATGTAAAGAATATGAATCAATGCCTTCTATGCAGTTGAGTCATTTAATGAGCTTCTAATGACATATGCAGAGTCTAAAACAACACCACAAAACCCTGGTAACAAGGTTTAAGCGAAATTAGAAAGAAAGGAGCTTAACAGTGGTATCGTCCACATACCTAAAAGCCTCAATGATATATGCACTAGCTGGTAGGCTTCCAGGGGTCCCTGGCTGCCAGGACAGGGTGACACTGTTCTTAGTAACATCAGTGACCTGAGGTTTGGATGGTGGCCCAGGGAGGTCATTTATGTCATAATTTTTACTGACTGTTGCTCCACCGGATTCTGTGAAGGGCAAATACAAAACGATTAGTTTTTATCCTTGGTTATATAATTTGATCAAAGTAGAAGATTAAAATTAAAAACATGGCAAACATCTGCAAAATCAACATAACGGATGTTCTTAATCTAAAAAGAACTAAGTCAACAACTGCATTACTACCCTGTGTTTTTGGATGAAGAGCTATCATTCTTTAAGTACATAATGAAAGAAAATTTCAAAAAAAGAAAACTCAAAAGTTTATATATAACTATATTAAATAAAAAGAAAAGAAAGAAAAGAAGGAATAAGAAAAAAGCCCAGCTTGCTGAAATGTCCATAAAATACTAAAAACTCCATTGCTGCGAAAATTCCTGAATCCAAATTGACTGCTCACAGAGAGCACTTTGGAATTTTCTTGCCTAAGCCAATCACTGGATAAACCCGTTTTATTAATAGTCCTGTTAGAAGAATGAAAGTGTGTTGCAGTCACTGACACAAATATGAAAATTGTTGTGATGTCAGTGGGCATTATAAGACAATAACAATGAAATGCAAGGTGTGTGAAGGAACACAGTCTTCTCATCCAAAACTTCTCCATGCCAAGCCAGGAAGTTCTAGAATCTTTTGACTCACTGCTGTCATAAGGTCTACACTTTGCTCCAAGTGGAACACATCCGTGGGCATTGCTTACCTGTCACCTCCAGCACAGCACTCCAGGATGTTTCCCCACTGGAACTTGTAGCAACACAAGTGTAAGTCCCAGTATCAGACAGCTGGACATAAAAGGGGCATAAGGGTAGTGTTAACAACCTTTTAGAATCAGCTGAGTTTACTCATATTTTCTTTTTCTAAATGTTCCTTGCTAAGAAGGACTTAGCCTACATTTTGTACCAGACTAGAAGGCACCAGGAATTTTCAAACAATCATTTAATGGTGGCTTGCCTTTAGAGAACTATAATAAGATTACTTGCTTCTAATACTTTACTAATTCTAATTTTCATATTGTTAATGGTACCAAGTACTGTAAATGCTCCAGAATGGAGCACTGACAGTGTCAGTGTTGGCATTGGTTACAACAAATACAGCTGAAATCAGGTAACAATATAACAATTAACCTTTTAGAGGGTAAAATCACAGCATTCATTATCCCATGAGGACCCAGAGGTCCTGTTCCCAGAGCCAGCAAGGATGTTACATCACCTTAGACTCTTATGACAGATGAAGTAATTTCAATACACCCTACATACAAATGCTGCTGAAACTTAACAGTGGCTCTCTCTCAACACAGACCTTCTTCCAACCAATTTCCAAACAGCAGCATTGAATTAGGTCCTACACCATGCTTACCTTTCCTCCATTTCACAAGGAATTTTATTTCAGGCTTGCAAGGCCCTTTGGTAGCAAATAAAAATTCCATTTGTAGAAAACTATTGTGATTCCCTTGTCAGTTCAGATATTTTAAATTTATTTGGGGAAACTGCATTGAATTAGAATGTCAATGTTAATCTCATTTCTGTATAAACTGTTTTGCTATAAAATTTGCCAAGGGTTTTCCTATTTCCTGCTGAAATTTAAAATAAAGATTTCTGAGCCAGGAACAAGTAAAGACTACAGGGATGTATGGAAAATGGTAACTTTACAAAGCATAAAATATGCCTCTCCTTCCATGAGGCATAAAGCATGGTAATCTGGAGGTAGAAGCAGAAAAGGGAGAGTGCTGACTCTAGTGATTAAGAAGAATTTTATTCACCATCACATGACATGATGTAAAGAGAACTGCATCCAAGAAGCTTTATTGGATTTTAAGGAATTGTAATGGGTTTTCTGTTAAATGCAGATTGGCACGGTAGCATATGTCCTTACATGTCACTCTTTAAGACAAATGTCACAGCAAAAAAGCAAGATGTTCTTTAGATTACTTGTAGATATATACTTTATTAAATTTCAGCTTTGTAATGTCCAAATTTTGTTGCTATTTTCCTTCAGATACACTGAGACTGCAGTGTACCATTCTTAGGGGAGGAAGCAACTCATTAATGCCAGCTCGATTTTCTGAATGAGTACAACTTGCATTTCAGGAGATGGTTATTTGTGTGAAATGCAAGCAATAATGGAAAACTCTCTGACAATGGCTCAAAGACTCAAAATAAAGCTGCTACTGAAATGAGAAAGACTCGTGAAAGAAGAGATTTTCCAGAGGAGAGAGCCTTATAGCATTACAAAGCAGTGTTTTATTTTGCTTCCTTGGAGATTTTATTAAATATATAATTCTTCATTAAGGGATAATGGGGAATATTTCTCAAGGCTATGGTTCTCAACTTCATTTGTGTACTACTGTGACAGATGGTACACACATACTCAATGAGGTATGTGGTGTACACAACACAGTTACTTGCAGAAGGCAAACAACATTCAAAGCAAGCTGGAAGTACACTGCTTCTTGCAAGCTATGGCAAATTATCTAACTTCCAGGTTGTGGATGGATTAGATACAGATTTAGTATGCTGGTAATTCAATTATTTATACTTTTTTTGTACTATGGAAAAAAAAAATCAGGGGAGGTGAATAGAAAAATCTTCACTATTCAATAAAATAAAATTTTGTTCCTTAGTTAATGCATGCGTCTAATCCTGGTGTGGCACATTTCTGCAGAAGAAGGGAGCTTTCCATCAGTGTTGACCTGTCTGAAGGGGTGTTGAATGAGTGACGTATGTGAGTTTTTAGCTGTCTTCCTCAGGGCAACTGAGAGATTGGCTGACCAGGAAAATCTCTATGTTCATGCTACGAGTGTGACCCATGTGGTTGTTGCAGGCTCACAAATCATTTGATTGTGTTGTAATAGAAACAGCAGTAAAGGATCAGAGAATGGTTCTGGCTGAGGACATGTGAGTGGCAATTATTAATTTATTTTGAACTTGGGGATGGAAACATACTTGGACATTTTTGTGGTCCTTTATTTCTTAGTAAGTGTTGCTAGTCCTTGTTTAGATAAACCTGAGAGAAAGGTTAAACATTCCTCATTTAAATCCATCTGTAATTCATAAAATTTGCAAGGCACAGAAGAAAAAATGTTTTTATAGTTCTGTGTAGTTTCTGTTCTTAAACCTGAGTCAAACATGCAGTGCACATTACTGCTATAGAGGGGTTTCTAAAAAATGCCTTTCTGAGCCTTTAAGGAAAATCAGTTACTAACAAATAAGCCACTTTAAGGATCAATAAAAGCCTCATGACTTTTGGAACCACACCCACTACTAATTCTGTTTTCTTCCCCTCTTGCAAGCAATTTTATCTTCCCCTAGTTTACAGACACAGCCTCTAACAGTGAGATTAATGCTCTGGCACGATTCAGAACCAATTTCATTGTTTGCATAGCAGCATGCAGACAGGTATCCCAAGAGCTTCTGCCTCGTGGACACTCCACAGAAGCCCATCATCAATGCCTCAAAGTTTGTTTGAAATCACTAAGCTTCCACCTTTAATTGCTGCTTTCTAACACTACTGGGGAATCTTGACTCTTCAAGCGCACTCTTTAATCCAGCTCTACAGGAGAAATGCATTAACCTTCATGGCCTAAACCTGCCTTCAGCCCAGGGAGGAACGACAAATTGTTTACCCAAGGCAAGCTAGCATAAATTTTTTAATAAATTCTATTTTGTTCCAAGGAAGTTCACAATTCATCTGTGATAACTGATGAGATGTTATCAGAAAAAAAACCTGCTCTTTATTTCTTGTCATTAGTATACTATGTTTATTGACATTTTTTTGGTTGGCAAAATTAATTTCTGCTGACTAAATTAAATGGTTTCTGAAATTATCTTCAAGTTCTTGACAAAGAAGTATATTTAACTTACTATTTTTCCATACGCATGCTTATCCAAATACACACAAATACTTTGAACAGGGAAAAATTAAAAGCCAGAAAAGAGATTAGTGATGCAATACTTATGAAAAATATATGACATCATCTTATTTGAAGTATTGCAGGATATTGTATTATATCATGTGTAAAAATGTAAATATTAAAATAAGTATTTAATTTTTAATAGAAACCTCTCTGCTTGTGACTGCATGTATGCTGCAACATTAGTTGCCTTTTCCCATTTGCAGCCTGGTGGAACATTTCCAGGAAGCATAATATTGGGATAAATCAGCCAGCTTGGGACTGACGAGTTGTTGATGGAGAAAGCACATGGTCAAACCCTGATGAGCTCCAGATCACGTGCTAGCACAAGTACTTGGAAAATTATGGTCAGGTGCTGCCAAGGAACTGCTCTAAGTTTTGACAGAGAGGCCAACGGCTTCAGGGTAAGACCAACTGAAAAGACAAGAGAGGACTGTTCTTTTATATTTCTATCTATTCTCAACTCATGTGTTCTATTGCAACATATATATGATTTTAAATATCAATTCTGTTTTTAGGGAATTCTCATGGAAATAGCTGAAGTCAGTTCTGCTCCTCTTTCCTACACAACAGCAAAGAATGGATAATGACTTGGTGAGAAGTAGAAAAGCAGTTTCACAGCAGAAAAGATTGTGAAGACAACAGGAAGGTGGCAGAGCTGCCTGAGGCACCCACCAAGAGCTCCAGAGTGGCCAGAAGCTCACGGTGCTGCCGTTACTCACCCGCAGAGCTTTGATCTGCAGCGAGCCCTGGTCCTGGATGGACGTGCGAGGGTCCCGGCCCAGGAAAGTGAAGCCCTCCTTGAGCCAGCTGATGACAGGCAGGGGGTCGCCGGTGGCCTTGCACTTGAGCAGAGCTGTGCCATCCACTGCCAGGGTCTGGTTGACAGGACCCTGCAGGATGATGGGCGGAGGCCGATCTGTCAAGACTAAAACAGTGCACAGGCATTGGCATCCACACCTTTAACCAGCCTCTGCTGCTGCTGTGAGCACCGTTCCACCATGCAGGACAAGTTTTAAGAAGCTGCTTGAAGTCAGCATCTAAGATTCTAAAGACATTATTTTTAGACGAGCCATACATAGATGTTATCACTTACTTGGAATATTTGAAAATAATTTCATTAAGAGTTTTATTTCACCACTGCAAGATAAAATGTAGATAGAAAACTATCTGTTAGCAAAGATCATCAGACTCATGTGGTTAACACAGGGTGAAAACTATGACCTCGATTCAGAGAAGAATTGTAGGGCATCACTCTTCCAATTTGGGAAAGCACTTAAAACACACCTTTGATGTCACATCAAAATGTGTTTAACTGCTTACCCAATTTATGGTCTAAAAGAGAAAAATCTGTTGAGTTTAAAGGGAAACACTACAGCTATTCTAGCCTGGGTACCAACCACATCCTCCATTCCTACTCTATTTGCAAGTTTTTACCAGCAAAATATCTAACAGTTACACAAAACATTTTCATAATCTGAGGGATCTAAATGATGGCACGTACTGCTCTTTCCAGCAGAGAAAAGCTCAAACTTAGTCACACCATTTAACAGCTTACTTATCATTTCATCACCTTTTAAAGCCATGAACTCCTATTTTTCCCCCCGATAATTTACATCTACACGCTCGCAATACTGAATAAAGGACCCTGCAACCAGAGATAGAGGGCAGGGCTGCATATAAGCAACATTCTATGACCAGTGGGATATCTTGAAGATGAGGTAAAAAATGCTCATCTTAATTTTTCTTGAAAGATCATTTTATCCCAAATAAAATTTTAACCTTTTTTCTGAGCCATCTGTTAAGCAACAAAATGTAACCTTTGTTTATGAAGAATGTGTTTATACAAACTGAATGTGAAATATTTGAATATACACAAGGCTAGGACTGATGCAAAAAATCAGCATAATAGAACTGAGAATTATTTTTCCTTTTAATGTACTTTTATATATTTAACAGCCATACTGCTGCTGCTTTAAATTTTGAACAACCGAACAATTGTGTGTCTGGTATTAAATATTGTAGTAGGCAGGATTAACTTCTGAACTGGTGCAAGTTAGCTTGGCTCTGTCAATTGAATTTGAATTATTTATTCTAGCTGAAAATCTGTTTATTATAGTCCATATACAACACCTGACTCTAACAATGAAGTGGAAACAAATTATTATGAAGCAATATGGCTTCTGTTGTATTTGAGCTCTGGAACCTTTAACACATCCAAAGTGCTTTCATCATGCTATTTAATAAATAAAACATATCAGGGATATGTTAGAGACACATTTTATGCCCAAAATAATTGTTTCTGATATTTTTAATGTTGCATAGATACTATCCACCCTTTATTTGTTAACAAGATTCACAAAGATCAGAATCATTAATATTGTCACAATCACACCTTGTGAGCTCATCACATTCATTGAAATTGAAACTGAAAATAGAAGGCCAATACATATTTGGAGCTGAAAAGAGAAAGCCAATGTGGATTATTTCTTAACACCAGAATGTGAAAGCTATTTTGGAAATTCTGAAATATCACACACTGAACTTAGGAGACAGGACAGAAAACACTATAGAACAAGAAAAATGCAATGCATTTTCACCCTGATACAAAATGTTTAATCTCATTAAGGCTCCTTATGACTACACAGTCCAGTCATTTGGCAAAAGAAAAATTGATCTCAGCTGACATGTACTATCAGGGTAGCTGCAGCATGAGTATATTGAAATTAAAACTTAGCTGTGTAAGTTATCCTTTGGATTTTATATAAGCCAGCAAATCCTAGTAATCTAGGTAGCTAAAAATTAAGGAAGAGCAACTATTTAAGTTGTTAGCTATTCCACTGCAGTTATTTGCTTCATCTAAGTGTCTTTCATATGTGTAGCAATGTAGGTATTTTCAAACCTACTGCATTACAGATATTGTTCTTTGGCATGTAATTAGATTTTTTTTACAGCCCAAATGAGGAGCTCATAATCCTTTAAATAGCTGTGATCAATAGTGTAATTGAAAGCCTCCTGGCCAGAAGGAATCTTCATTTTCAAGGGTGTTATGGGTGAAAGACCACTACAGGTTTCCATGACACTAAGGGCTAAAGGTTAAATGAACACTTAAGAGTTTCCACTGATCTGTGAACGGCTGTATTGTCTTCACAACTATGACTTGTAAATCTTCTCCAAAACACGTGTCTGCTTGCATTCCTACCACTTAGGTCCTCATTAGTAAGGATCCAAAACTTGGTTAGAGTTTAAAATTATATATAGCACGATGAAGAACAGAGGGCTAGTGAAAAACAGAGGCAAAATGGTGTGGAGATTGTTGGTTGCTTTTAAAACATTTTAATTACTTTGTTTCTTTTCATTTACATAGCTTTCTCCTAGCTGGAAACGTTCAAAAAAACATGTTGTGTGCCTACAAACATATTTGCAAGGTAAAACAGAAGTTGATTTCAAAATTAGTTTAATTTTAAAAATAGTTTTGAAATTGCCAATATCCAAGATGTGCCAAGATGCCAATATCTGCATATTCTGTAACTGAAAAATTAACAGATTCCTAATTTTTGAAGAGATTATAGGAAAAGAACAAATTATATTTGTTCACGAGCAGTTTATTCACCACAAATGCAGTCTGGATCTACTGAAACCATATTTATATTTGGGGGATATGTGGTCAAATTACAGTGGAAACTAAAATGCGAGAAAGATGAAATGAAGTTTTGACTTTGGCACTTCCAAAATCAAAATTTCAAAAAACTTTCCTGGTAAAATAATGGGTAAAAGTGAGACGTAAGTAAGGAAGTTCACATGATGAACACTCATGATAGGGCAGGGTTCTCTCTGAAAGGTGGAAAAACATAGAGAGACCAATTCCTCATCTGTCTTTTGTTTTACAGGAGAACTTCACAGGAAGCTGTGAAGTTGTTCTGAGTTCCTCCTGTTTGAAACTGTCACACTTGCTGTAATATATGTAATATACTTTGGATGAGGACTAAGAGTCATGGTGGTCAGATTTGTAGACAAAAAAGTGTAAAAACATTTATTAATCAATTTTTATAATTACTGAGTTGAAATTAAGAACTTCACCAAAATACTCTGTGCATTATTGACAAATACTAACACAATATGAACTGGAAACTATTCCTTTTATGTTGAGCACAGAGATGGAAGCACTTGGTTTACTTGCATGATCTGTCATTTTAAGATTGTGAGCTGCATATTAATTTCTTTGGTTTGAAAGGATTGCTAAGATTCTTCAACTTTTAAAATGATTTTGCTTTTCCAGATGTGTGTTAGACAGTGAATTACATGATAGCCTTTCAAGAAAATACAAGATTTGAATTTCAAATACGCTGAAGACTCTTAGCACAGTCCATAATCAGCAAAATTATCACTCAACTCAGCACATTTCATCACAGCTAGTAATCTCTTCTCATGTGAACACTTGAGTTAAAAATATTTCCAGTAAAGACTTGTAAGTGCAAAAATGTAACAACTGAAACACTGCTATATATGGTATAATTAAGCACTTGTTTTTCTGCACATGACATGTTTTCATTCTGTATTGGAACTTCAATTGGATCTAAATTACTCTGGATCAAACAAAAATGTGTTCAAAATGAAAAAGATGGCTCGCCACTATTATTAAATCATTAACCAAACAGAAAAATTCTGGGCTAGAAAGTAAAACTGAAATCACCAGCCAAAAACTAGAACACTAATGCTTAAGCATATAGCTAGCATGCACAGTGTTTATCTTTTATTATATTCTTAAAACTATTAAATTAGATTTCCCTACTGATAAAAGTCATTAGCTCCCATAACTTCTGCTCATCATCAACCAAAACAGATTATTTTGACATTTATGGTTAACGTCCTCACTAAAAGCAATTTAAAAAATATCTGTGATCTAATGGTACATTTCTTCACATAATCTCAGCTCCACAATGTTGTTTTGGCACTTTTCTTCTGACCTCACCTGCCCTTTGACTCCAGGATGAAATGGTATTTCTATGAAGCAATCTTGTATTATTTTATAATGATCATGCTGACAGTGGGTTCTGGAAAGCATTTGAGGAAGGCAGGCCCTGCACTCCTTGAGCAGCAGAGCCACCAGCTAATGCAGAATACACGCTGCCTTTAATCAGAATTAACTGGAGATGAGCTTGCATTTCAGCCGGGACACTTTCCCCTGGCTTGCTAAACAAACTAATGAAAATTCCAAAGAGATCAATTAGGATTTATTATTTTCCTCACACAGGAAACAGATAAAGGTGGAGCAAAGCCCTTGGCTGTCAAAAGGAAGAATTTCTCATCACTAGCATCCTTGAACCTGATTTGATCCGCTCAGTGCCTGTTGCTGTAAATCTGTGCAGCATCAGCAGGTGTGACCATTTAACAGCTCAATGTCCTCCCAGCCAGTGTTTGTGTGTTCTATTTATTCCAATCACAGTCATGGCCCTGAATCAGGCAGCACTATGGACAGATATTAAAAAATATTGCCTTTCCTTTCCTTTTAAATGACCTTTTAATCTACATTTAAATTTGAATTGAATGAAAATGCATCATTTTGTCATAGACCATGAGAGAAAGGATTTAAAGAGATTGCAGAGCAAAGGCAAGTGTTTAGTCTCCAGAAACTACAGAAAAGCAATGTGCTTACAGAGATGCAAGGATAAGGCAGAAATTATTTCCCCTTGTCATAAAAATATAGGCAGCTTTTGGAAAAACAAAGAAAAGGCATCAAATTAATGCTCAAACCTCTATAACACGAGCCTGAACCTCTCTACCTGTCACTTGTGATGAATATGCTCTTGTGAAAAGGCAGATTATTCAAAATTAGACATCTTTTCAAACTTTCATGGTGCAGGCAGGTCTCTAAGGGAACAGTAAAAGTAGACCTCCGCATATAACAACAGTTTTAATGGCAAAAATTCATCAAAGTCTGTCAGGAGATATTTAATGTGTCAGTTAAGATAAGGAATAATGATGCTGGGGAATGCCACTGTCCCTGAGTATAAGAGGGATTCTCTTGTTTTCTTCACTAAAATTAAAGGATGCAAACTGCCTCCTATCCACAACAGGATGAAGAGGGATATCAATAGGATTCCTAATATATGAAAAGGATTCATGTTTGTAGATGGGAAACCTCAAGGCACAATGAATTTCAAACCCAAAAATTTGAAATGAAAAGCATCAAGACAGACCATGTAATCCTTTTCCTTTCCTGAAAACTCTTCTCTACCTATGGATTTTCAATACTTTTTTTCACACTTACCGCCACTGAGGCATTCTTGGAACACAGGTAGGTGCCTCATTCACAGAGGGACTAAAGGGCTACATGGTGTAAGCACTCTAAATCTACAGTACTCCACAACCTTCAGAGCAAGTGTGTTGATTTAATTGAGCTAAGGACACATCCCCCACTTGTCTAAGACAGGACTGAAGACTGGTGGGAATGGAGATACATTTTTCTGCACCCCAGTTCACTGCTTTAATCACAAACTATTAATTCTCCAAAATTTCTTTTTTCTTTTTTTTTTTTTTGGCAGTCCTATCTTAGCTCTAGCAAACCAAGCTGCTTAATTTCCCACCAAACCTATTCTAAGTTGGTTTGTCCCTTTTTCCCATTGTTAACAAACCTCTAGAAAGCAAGCAAGAGGCAAACTAGACTTGGATACCTTTTTTACTTCACAGACAAATACAGAGATCTTTTCTCACTTTATTTCATATAGAAAATTGTCCATTTACTTCTGTGATTTATGTGATCTTCTATGCCTTTATTTACACTGCTTTTAAAGTACTTTTGACAGGAAAAAGAAACAATAGGAATTTCTAACAGCTCACCATCAGTAACCTCCAGCTGAGCCTTTGCTAGAATGCTTCCAGCAACCGTCAGTGCTTGACAAATGTAGTAGCCTGCATCAGACCTCTGGATGTTGGTAATGGTGAGGTCCCCAGTTGGTGACACGGAGTATCTGCTGTTGGGCTGCAGAGGCTGGTTTGGGAAGAGTAGGTTCTGCAAAGACAATTCATCTCACATCATTTCAAAGCACAAAAGCACCACTTTTCCTTCAGCTACAGAGACAATGATTTTTCCTTAAAAGTACTATAAATAATCGAGGAGAAAAAGTAAGTGCAGTTCTGAGTTTATGAACACATAGAGCTGCTTTCCCTGCCTTGGGCAACTCAGAGTCTAAATTAGAAACAGCCTTTTGACAGCTCACAGTGCTGTGCTCTGACTGGGGTGTAGGCAAGGAGACATTTTCCAACAATCACACTCGAGTGATTTATATTTGCGACACACTCTTCCTCATCCTGAATGCAATTGGAATAATATACTGGGCTATCAAACCAGAGGGATATAACACTACAGCAAACACTACAAAACTAGCAGCAAGCATTGAATCCTGAAGACTTAGAGCAGAGCACTATTGTTTGGTTGTGAAAATGTTCTGAGAAAAGAAGAAAGTAAGCACATAAGTAAAACTGGGAGGAAGACAGGAGCATGTCATAAAGTAGGAGAAGCTGGCAAAGCATGAGAGTTCAAAGGAGAAATAAAAGGAAATTAAAACTGTGATAAACCAAAGGAGAAATGCAGCATAGAGCCTGGAGGGTAAAGAGAAGGGGTATTAATCTGCTGTGGAAATCATCAGAGAGAAAAAAATAATTTCATGTAGGATAAGGTATCAGTTAGCACGAAACAGGGAGATTAGTTTTTGCCTTTGGGCTGGACTGGAGAAAAGAGAGACGTCAATAATAATAACTGGAATGGCTCTAGTAGTCATTGCATATGATGAGGGACTGAATGAATCAATACTACAGACCTGAAAAGGTTTTAGTCGTGAGAGCTGTGTTTTCAAGGAAAAAGTTACACCCTCTGGCATAGCTCTTGTGAATAAATAAGAACAGGAAAAGGAAGGCAAAGTGAAGAGAAAGGTCAGTACCGTTGCCCAATGAGACAGAAAGGAAAACAGTGTAAATAATAATCAAACAACAGTAATTCCAGTAAAATAGGGTCTGAATTTTACGTCAACTCAAAAAGACTCTATGAAAAATACAGTTGTTTGCATCAGGAATACCCCAAAACACTGCTACCATGCTGTGATAAGCTTTCAGTCATTACTGCAGCTCTGTCTAGCTCTGCTGTGCTTTCTAATGATGACTCCCTAATAACTTTTAAGCTTGTCTATATTGGCTCAAAAAGAAAATCTAAAAGTGCAGAGAAGAGTATTAAACAAATTTTCTACAGATCTGTTTCTTCTGAAGCAGGCCTTGACGGTTTACAAAAAGTATTTGGAACTGATAAGCAACAAACTCCTTAAGAAAGAAGTAAGAATTCAAATAAGAAGCAAATTGTATTTTTAAGTTAAAGTAATGCCTTTATCTCTATGGTTTTGGCAGCAAAAGGAAAGAGATATGCTTTAAATAAGATCCAACATGCCAAGTATAATTGTATTAACCTACTGGTTACACACTAGGCTTTTCTTTTACTGGCTTTCGATGGCAATGTTTAAAAAATTTATAACAGCAAATTTTTCCTCAAAAATCAATATTCACTCAGTAAACATGTCAGATAATAGCAAAAAATGAGTGTTAAAGTTCTGAAACAATTTCAGGCTATGGGACTAAGTGGGTCTCAAATAATTTTCCTATTTTCTCAACCTCCTGGAAACTTTTAGAATAACTTCTGCCTGGCACAAGATACCTACTGGATGAGGGTATTATTAAAACACTTAAAATATCATGAGAAAGAGAAGAAATTTGACATGGCCGATCTTGACTTCATTTATCACCTCAGTATGTAAAGTGTAAAAAGAAGCTGGATGTAAAAGACAGTGCAAGGATTAAGCTCCTAGGGAAACAGAGTCCAGAACCCTCTTTATCACTTCATTAGAAAGAGGAATCAATCCTTGTTTATCCTCAGTATGGTCTTTGTTCTGGAAAGTCACCATGTCCCAGTGAATATTCCATGTATCAAGAGGAGTTCACCAGTCTCACAACTCCTCCCTTCAAAGGCCAGGTAACTATGAACTATAACTTGTCCTAAATTGCAGTACCACTCCTTTTTAAGCACTCTGCACAATTTCACTGGTTTTAATTAGCTGTAGGGGTGCTCATCTGGGCACAATGGTGGCATGCTGGGCTGCAAACAGAGGGAGCAGAGCCATCCCTGATGTAGTACCACTGAATTTATCTCAAGGAAGAGTTTAATCCATGGAGTCTAAAGGTTACACTCGCCCTGCTCTCGCACATATCATTGGCAAGTGGCCGCTGGTCCCTGAGGAAAAGGCTGCCAAGCACAAAGGACCAGCTGTTTATACACAAGCTGGCACAAAAAATTACTCAGGAGGGAACAGCTCCCCTCCCTCCCAGCTGGCTGAGCTCAAAAATGCAGGATTGAGAAATAGATTCACAACCAAAAATGCCCTACAATTACTGGAGTGGGGTACCATGACTATATAACATTACTTTGAGCACTGCAAGTGGTGCTGCATACAGTTCCCCTAAAAGCAGAAACAGCATTGTAGAGACAAGCAACAATTTATAGCTGGGAGGCAAATGTGAAAAGTCCTGTAATTTGGCAAAAATTCCACTCTCTGCTGCTATACTGATATACACTACGTGGAAACTCACTCTGTGGCATCTCACTGC
This sequence comes from Sialia sialis, assembly GCA_009812075.1. Lineage (NCBI taxonomy): Eukaryota > Metazoa > Chordata > Aves > Passeriformes > Turdidae > Sialia > Sialia sialis. The sequence continues at coordinate 15,530,950 of VRYO01001681.1, read as the reverse complement.
AAAATCTAGCAAGCCATTGAGATGGCAACCCCAACCTTCACTGATGATCAATTAAGATTAACATGAGAATGCTATAAATCACATTGAGCCATGTTTCAAGGTTTGATTATAAACCATGCAAGTATCAATTTTTATGTTGCATTTATTTGCCAAAAAAGACTATTCTAACCCTCAGGGATCTGATTCTCAATATGGTAATTAATTTTCCAGGTTTGTAATTAAGCAGCTTCAACACAGTACAATCAGTAGGTAATAACTTTCAATTAAAGACACAAGATGCATTTTCACCTTAAAATGTTTTTACCCTTGAAGTGATACCAATGGAAGAGGATAAAATAGAGTATTAGCACTTTTCAATTACACTAAATGACTTTAATCCTGAAAATGATGTCCTACTTTAATTAGAAGCTCTTCTCTTTATTACAGCATGATGGATGTCCACTTTATTAGATTCAAGTGTGACACTATAAGCTCACTTTACATAAACATTACCATGTTATTAAAATGCTCTACAAGGAAGGGGCTTGAAATGTTTGCTAGCACATCGGTATTTCCTGCTTGAATTTCAACATGCTTTTCCACCTTCCCCTTGGAAAAATTGTCACCTTAGTGAGACTCACAATACTGTGTTTTTCCAGGATGTGATCCTTGGAGGCTAGATCTAAATTTCTCTAAATATTACACTGAGAGATACACACTGAAGGTTAAGCTTGCACTCTGACAATAAAATAATCATGTCATTCTGGACCAGTTTTCTGATCTCCTGAGAAGGTAAAGCAGAAGCAGGTGGGGCAGAGCAGGAGACCTGTGGTTCAGCTCTTATTTCACATTTTACCTGAGCTGGTACACACAATGCTTCCAGTAAAGAAGTGTTGTGGCATCACATTCAAATACTAAGCTATAGAAGTTAGTGTGGGCTGATGGCAACGCCAATTGCTGCCTCACAAATTTTGCCTTCAAAGGTGATCAGGTAAATAAATCCAAAGTCAGATCTGGAAATTTCTTGAGACAATTTTACTGAAGAAAGCATCTCTGTGTTCTAAACCTGTATCTGTATGCCCTATGAGAAAGCACCAATGCAAATCAGCTTGCTGGATACATTCTGCTTGATCATGTCTAGACAGGTTGTGAACTGTAATTACTGGCTCTGATTAGCTCAAAATTGAGTCATACCTTTTTTTTTATCTACTGTGCCTGTCTCACCCACCTGTTTGTTGGGGGCTTCAGAACAAAAAGCCTTTAACATATATACTGTTTCTTTCTACTCATCTATACAGTGCCTAGCACAGGTTTGAACAACTGAAATGGCCTTTGTGTTCCTCACAATATGAAAAAAAAAGTGACAGAAATTTCAGTGGAGAATAATGACAGCTTAAAAAGACAAATTTCTGTGAAAGATGAAAACTGTGGAAGATAATGTAAATAATTTTCCTTAAAATTTAACAACATAATCATTTAGAAAGACTAGAAAGTCTTGCAGGGTGCTTGCAACTTACCTGACTTCCTTCTTTTTGCCAGAAAACAGCAGGCTGGGGATTTCCTTTAGTTTCACAAGGAAAAGTCACAGTTCGACCCTGGGCTACAATCTGGTCTCGTGGTCTCACGACAAACTGTGGGGGAGCTACAAGGTAAGAAAAAACATGGTGTAAGTTTAGGATAATTTGAAAGGGAGAGAAAAGGAATATTGAAGGAAAAAGACAACATTATGGAGATTTGTTTTATGTCAGAGGACATGACACCAGAAACATTCATTAGTATAGACAGAATTAATATATAAACAGAAACAACAACAGCGACAAAGAGAGCAGCAATATATGTATATGACATCCCCAGTTATAAAAAAAACAAACAATTAACAAAGGAAAGAAACATTACAACCATACATGCTAGAGTAAATTCTGATGACATTAAATGCTAAAGAGCAGGACTCAGGTGTTCATATTGCTGACTCTGGATGTATTCTACCTTTGCTCTGGAAAGGTATCAGCACCCTCAGATCCTCTCACACTTCACAGAGCTATCATGCATTGTAAGGTATGAATTAGGATAAATAGACTGCCTTTCTCAATATGCCCCTCTGGACTTTTAAAAATTATTGAGAAAGGAGAGAAAGGTCTGGATGACAGCAAAAGAACCCAAGTTCAAGAGTTCCCTCACTCAGCTTAGAAGCAGAGTATGTGGTAAAGAATGGTGAGGGGAGGAGGACTTGCTGTGAAAAGAATGGTTGCTGAAAGAACAAAAACTTGGTAATCCCAGGTAAATCCAGGTTTCACCATGTTTAAAGACTAGAGAGAGGCAAAAGTTGAAGTGTTGATGGGGACAGATGAGTGGTGAGTAAGAAGGAATAGGTATTTCAGGAGGTAAGGAAGACACAAGGTAAAGGAAACAGGAGACTGGAGTCAAAGCAAGAAAGAAGAAGCAGGCCTGGCTATGTTTTCAATGTTTTCAAGTAGCTGACATTAACAGTGTTCAGTCACAGGGGACCAGGAAGCCCAGTGAGAAGTGAGCAATCTCTAAGAGAGGGGCATAGTTTGACTTCTCTGTAGGGTAATGGTGGAGAACAGAGTCAATGCTTAGGAATGTGAAGGTAGAGAAAAGGTGCTAATGAGTAGAAAGAGAGTAAGGAAGAAGTGTTAGAGGATTTGAGATAAAAAACTTGAAATCAGTAACTATGTTAAGCATGATGTAGAAGTAAAGCAAATGATTTTTCTATGCAGGACATGCAAATCCTCCCCTCTTGGTTCATCACTGGAATTCACTGAAAGGGGATTTGTACTCTTTTGCATATTTAAAAAATGTAAGCAGCATCTCCAAATATTCTTATCAAAGGACTCACTAACTTTTGTGGCAGGCTAAAGAAGGGGGAAAAAAAGTAAAAAAGAAATTCAAACCCCTCACTCCACCCTTGTTTTCTTCTATTCCACTACTGGTTTTCTGGGTGTGCAGAGGGATGGTTTAGGAACACTAAGCTTTCAGGTAAACAGAATTTAAGTGTTTTAGAAAACCGTATTTTCAGCATTATAATTACAAACTATTTAATTAGGCACGAAGAGCAATCAAGACCCAGCTTCCGATTACACCTGCTGACAGCACAGACACAAACCTGCTAACTGCATAAAATGTGAGCAGACCTGATTCTCTTGAAACACACTTGGCAGCTATCTCATGAGGTACTTCCCAAGGCTTTACAGAGCAGCAGGAGTCTAAAGAGCATCAGTTGAGTAGTGGGGGCACTCTTAAAACAAGAACTGTATAGCACTTAATAAACATTAATCAGTTTAAAAGTAGAGGGTATTTTCCTCTGCTTCACACTCCTAAAGAGAGATTTGGGCCTTTCTGGGGAAAAATGTCCATCTCTTCCTCCACCTTGGGAGCTGTTAATCTTACGACCAGGCAGGACTAAGGGTGAGGTGCCCTCTTGCCCTGTTTACAGCCAGGTGCTTTGAGGTTACTATAAGGTGGTGCTAAACATACTCCAGGAACTGAACTCATGCTGTAGCACACCTCAAGTGCTGCAGCAAACTACTTGGGTTTCCCTCACCTTGTTTCACACAGCATATCCACGTGAAACCTGCAGAGGTGCCAGGAAATGGCAGTGCAGTAATCAGTGCAGTGTTGTGGGTGGCCTCAAGACCACAATCTTCCTATGGTGCCTAAAGAGGTGACAGGAGAGCATCCCATAGATCCATCTTAGGCAGGATGGATGGTTAAATTCTCTTCTTAGGTTTGCTTGGTGCCCTAGGGGTGCACACACAGTGCTTTCAGACAGCTCAATAGAAGCAAGAAGGGCATGGCATTTCCATGAGCCTGTCCTTCAAACCATGTAAATGCAAGGTAGGCAGTGTTAAGGGTTTATCTGAAACACTCTCACACACAGCTCTCCACTGTAAATCAGTAATTCAGAGCACTAGATATAACACAACTGAATTTGTCACTGTTGCAGACCTGTAATCTGGTAGTCTAGGAACAATGAGAAGTACACACCCTGATTTCTACCTAGTTTCTAGTTTTTGCCAATTTTCAACATCTCTCACTTCCCTAAGAGCAGAAAAAAGTTTCTCTTTTCCTCTTCCCCCCCCAACAAGACAAGGAAAATAAATCTGTAGCTTTGTTCTCTCCCTGCACACACCAAGTCCTCTCCACCATTTGACCATACCACATGAGCAGATATTTGGCCTGACAGTTACTAGGTCAGGCTTTCTACAGACTCCTGCAAACAATCGTGTATAGTTATGCAACAATGTCTTTTCTAGCTTTGCTCTGCAGCCTTAATTACTAGAAATTCACTATAAAAATAAATTAATGAGAGCTTTTACTCACATTTAAATTGAGCACAAAACCAGTGTCTTCAGCCAAACTATTCAGCAACATAATTTTAAAGGACAAGAAAAACTTAATCTTTAAAAAATAAAACTTTGCATGCATTTTAAAAAATATTCAAAGATGGAGTTATATAATGAAGGAAATCTTCCTTTTGTCATAGTTTGTTGTCCTATTCAGCTATAGCTCTGTTTACAGACAGCCTCTGATAAAAATACCATTGTTTACAGCATTTAAACAATGTTTTCACAGTAATAGTTTTATCTGTCAATTTGTAGTTGAACTTGAAAACTGAAAGTAACAGTCAGTAATTGCAGGAGCAATTCTTGGTCAAATGTAACTACCCAAACACTATGACTGTCATTATCCTCAGAAAATGCAGCATGACCCTGCTCAAAGACAGCAAGGCTTCTTTGACAGAACAAGCGCTTGGGTTCTTCAATTTTCTTAAAAGAGAGCTCATTATGTTCACATATGGATGCTGTTTATAAAGACAGACAAATAGTATTACTTCCATTCTGCAGAAGGGTTAAGTGAGATCATGACTTGCTCAAAGCACGGCTTCAGTGGAACATTGGGCAAAATTTCTTCAAGCCACTCTTGCTGCTCTCAAAGTAGGCGAATTTCTAAAACATTCTGAAAATGTACAGTTAGAGAAGTAACAGCAGGCTTGATATGCTTCAGCTGTTAAAGTTTTGTGGTACTTTAATGCTTAATTCAAGCTAAACATTAAGATCATTAAAAGGATCTGTTGAAAAAACTTATGAAGCAGAAACCAAGTGTTGTTGCCTATCAGACTATTTCAGATGTAACACAAACTGGATTGGAAGAAGCAGAGTGGAAAACCTTTTGCTTAACTGACATCTGAAAGTCAAAGACAGTGGCTCTGAAACGAAATATATTGCTTGGATTCCAGCAGACTAGTCAAAAATATGCAAAAAAAGAACAATTAAGATTGCAGACCCAATTTACTTCTATTGAAACTTCTTTTTTTTTTTTCCTTTTTTTCTTTTTTGAGAAATTTAAATAGTACACAGTAAATTTGATTTGATTTTTGGCAAATTATGCTTTGATACTGCATTCAGCAAGCGCTGGCTTCAATCAACGTCACACTAGAGCTCTGTTATGCTAATAGATGATATGGAAATCAGATGGTTGAACATGAATAGAAAGCACAGGCCATGTGCGAGGGGGCTTTGAGATGAGGGGATGGGGGGACCCTAAGGTTAATCACATCATGTTCAGAACTGTTTTTACAGCACAGAACAGTATTCGGCTGCAGGAATTAAAATGGAGATAGAAAAGCATAAGCAGTAGTGAGCATTAGTTACGTTGTTAAAATGGGAAGAGTGCATTCTGTTGCACTCCTTTAGGATGTTGGTGGTTTATGCATGACTTAATGGAGCTCTTATGCTGTTAATAAATATATATGAAGGCAACCCCCGCTCCAGTGTTAAAGAGCTTTAAAAAAATAAAATAAAATAAAATAAAAAATAATAAGAAAAGCTACTTATAATTTCAAAGGGATTTCTCAGCTCTACTCCAATCTTAATAGTTAGCAGAATCACTAATCTGATAGGATGGATTTCATGCATTTCTTCTTAGTACTGCTGCTGAATACTAAAGGTTACACTGAGTCAACAGGAGCTGATAAAGCTGCTGATGAAGAGAAGCTTGACTGAGACAGAGAGCTCACCCCTTGTAGGTGAACTCTGGTCATCTGATAAGAAATGTGGCAGAAGATTCAGAATGGGAGGGGAAATTTAATACAAACAAATATAAATTAATAGTAAAAAAGTATGTCGATCAAGTAGTACATCAAGTACTAGCAACGTTTTTTTCCAATGACAGTTTTCTCAGCTGATATGGTTGATTTGAAGTTGACATGGAATTCAATGACCCTATGGGAATTTCATTATCAGAACTTGCTCAAAGTACCTTCCCCAGACCAGATGCCCTTGGATTCCTACATTAAATTGGTGGTTTTAATTAAAAATAGATATTACAGAAAGTTTTTTTCTGATATTTTTACTGCAACAGACAGGATCAATGAATTAAGGCAAATTGCACGAAGTTCAACAAGGCCAAGTGCTGGATCCTGTACTTGAGTCACAACCCCAGGCAGTGCCATGGGCTTAGGGAAGAATGGCTGGAAATCTTCCCATCCTGAAAGGACCTGGGGGCTGGGGGTGCTGGTTGACAGTGACTGAACATGAGCCAGCAGTGCCCAGGTGGCCAAGAGGGCCAGTGGCACCCAGCCTGGATCAGCCATGGTGGCAGCAGGAGCAGGGCAGTGACTGTGCCCTGTGCTGGGAACTGCTGCAGTCACACCTCAATCCTGTGGTCTGTTTTGGGCTCCTCACTGCAAGAAGTACATTGAAGGGCTGGAGCATGTCCAGAGAAGGACAATGGAACTGGGGAAGGGTCTGGAGCACAATATGAGAAACAGTTGAGGGAAGTGGAGGTGTTTAGCCTGGAGAAAAGGAGGCTTGGGAGAGATCTTATTGTTCTCTGCAGCTCCCTGACAGGAGGGGGTAGCCAGGTGGGAGTTGGTCTCTTCTTCCAAGTAACAAGTGATAGGTCTACAGAAAATGGTGTCCAATTGTGCTAGAGGAAGCTTACACTGAGTTTTAGGAAAAAATTTCTTCACTAAAATGACTGTCAAGCACTGGAGCAGGATGTCCAGGGAGATGGTGGAATCACGATCCCTGGAACTATTTAAAAGATCTTAAAAGTCTTTTCAAACCAAAAAGATTCTATGATTCTACCAGGGAATATGAGAATTTATTCAAACCTTATTAAAGCTGGTAGAAATTCTCCTATTGGCTTATGTGGACTTTGGATCAAATCCATCGGAAAAAAAGTATTACAGGAAATGAGTGACAGCAACAAATTTCAAGGGCTTAAATTACAGATTTGACAGCCTTTAATTACAACTAATTTCAGTTGATAGTGAACTGCACATGAAATTCATCATGGAGATTACTTAGGCAAGCTAAAGTGATAAAGATGAAGGCTTTATTTTAGACTGGAATTGTTTATCACCCACCAATATATTTCTATGACTGGTTCAAAGGAGGCAAGGGGAAAGATGCTGACTTGTAAATATTCTAAGCAAAATTCAGAGAGTGGTAGGGGGAAAGGCTCTGAGGAACAAGTAGCAACACATAGTCTGGTAAAATAACAAGATTCTGTAATACTCAGTTCTGCTTCCAGCAGGGAATAGACAGCAGGCAAGCCTAAGTTTTCCACCTACATTCTTTTACAGCACTGCATATCTGCAGAAATCAATTAATTTCATTTCAACAATCAAGGTTACACCTGGTACAATACTCAGTACCTGTGTCTGGAGCTAAGTGATTGAGCTGGGTGACAAGATAATGTTGCCTTCCCCAAACTGCTTTTTTGACATTGGAATACCCATCAAATCTTTTGCAAAGACTTGGAGCTAGTGTCTCAGTGCTCCTCTCAAATCCTTACTGCAGCAACAATATTCATGTGGCACCCTCAGCTGCCTTTGATACACATGGGTATTTTAAGAGATCAAACTCAATTCCACTCTTGCAAGTACAAATCAAGACTTGCCTCTAAGACATTTACACAGAGGAAAGGAGAAGCCTGCAGAGCTCCATGTAAAGTAATACATATTTTCAAAAGGGAGGTGACCCTTGACACCATCTATGAAATAGAACTACTTATCTGTAGGATTGCTTTGCTGAGTCCTGATACCAGCTTAGATGACAACTGAAGGCAGTACAGGAACTCTTTAAAGAAAAAAAAAAAAATCCTCTACCTTTCTGTGTCATTGGTTAAATTTGTCTGGCAGATATTGGAATTTCAGATGATTTTGTGATACAAATACAAAATAACACTGTAAGATCCTATTTATACACCTTGTAACAATGTTAAGCATGAGCTGCCAAGAAGCGCATATGCAAAAGTCTAAAAATTTTGAAAGATCTTTCACAAGGCTACTAATGCTGATGGAGTAAATAGAGGAAAGCAAAATAGATTCAGCCTCAAACTCCAGAAACTTGTGTTGTTTCAGCAGTTCTTCCCTCAAAAAGTTGAGATCTTCTTAATGGGTACTGAAAGCGATGTGTGGTTGTTAGGACACAAAGTTATTAGTGCATTATTAGCTGTGACTAATGATAAATCAAGGGTATAGCCTCTGACACAGGAGCCATTACAGAAGATGGAGAGGATGACGGCTTAGGCCAATTACTAATTCAGATCTTTCTTATCAGGAATAAACTAAGGGAAGCTAAGGATAATAATTCTCTTTAAAGAGAAAAGACATCTCAATCTTATGGTGTGCTCCAATGATTAGGTGTGATCACACACAGGGAAGGCAGTAACTTTTTAGCACTTGAGTTACAACTGAATTACCAGGAAAATGAGTTTCCTCTCTTATTCTGCCATTCCCTAGGCTGTGCGAGTACAGTAGCCCTTGAAACAAATGCATACATCTCATCTGGCAGATGATTTTTGGGGTTTTTTTTTAATTTTAACTATGTCCTCTTGCTTGTGCATTTAGAGTGCTCTCTGTCTTTCATGATTCCTTCTTCAGGTGAATAGTTCTACCACAAAAATGAAGAAAGGGTAGGCTGTGGGGATAAGAAGTGATTTATGAAGCACTTCACTACACCCATTATATTACAGTAATTTCACGATTATAAGCCGCACATTTTTCACTGAAGAATCCAGCCTACCCCAGCAGTGCGGCTAATCATCAGGTGCAGCTTATTTATGGACAAATCCCAGTGAAATGCCACCCGAAAGTGAGAGCTGGCTGGGGAGGGCACCTGGGGCTGCCTTTAAAGGCTTCGCTGGTCTATGCAACTTGAGCACCTGACACCAAACCTGGTGCTGGCGCGATTCTGTTACTAACTTCTTACTTTGTCGCACATGGATCCTAGCTTAAAAAAAAATAAATATGTAAATAAAAAAAAATGTGGCTTATATTTGGGTGTGACTTATATATGGACAAATCCCGTGGTCTGCCCGGCTACCCGGATGTGCGGCTTATAATCAAGTGCGGCTTATAATTGTGAAATTACTGTATTTAAAAATCACACATGCAGAGGTGGTAAAGCAGGTGCTTGGTTTGGAGTCTTTGGAAAGCAGCTTCCCATAACCTAGGGAAGCAAGGATAATCCATGGCTTGGATATGGATTATCCAAGCCTTTAACATTGATTCTGCTTTGGAATTAGTTCTCCTGAAACAACAGGTCAAATACACAACAGCAGAAGCACACGGCACAAGTGGGGAGAACTTTAGGCAGGTCGAACTAAAGGAAACACTGAGGAAGAAGAACCAGAGCAAGAGGTAGAGAGCAGGGGATATTATTACCAGGATCAGTTCCCCTGGAAGGGTCTTCCACACTGCTGTTGTCTCATGGAAACTGAGATACTCCTTTTGTTTTGGTTTGTTGCTGCTTTCAGGTGAACCATGTGTAAACACAACATTGTGAAAAGAGCACACTTTGATCATTTGAGAATGCTAAACCTCCTTTCATACTAATTGTTCGAATTTTCAATTTAAATTCAGGTTCTGAATTTCACAAATAACAACATCTTCATCCTTCAGTTGCTCTGACACACTGAAGCAGATAATCTCTTAAAGCATAGAACCATAAGCATTTTTTCCTTCTTTGCAAGAGGTGAAAGCAGTCTAGAGAATGAAAAAAGAAAAACTGCTAACTGTCCTATATATTTTAACACACAGAATCTCTCTTTTATCCCTGGATGACCCGAAAGAATGAAGTGGGATAAAACTGCATGGTGGAAAAAATATTTTTCATTCTTCCCTAGGACTAATGTCAATTTAAAAAAATATACTGACAAAAAAAAATTTTAAAAAAATCAAGTCTGCCTCCTACACGGACAAAAACTAAGGCATCTACTTTCCACTCCTCCCTGCCATTTTCCAGTGTTCTGACTTCAGCAGCAGCCCTTTTCCTGGGCTCCTCCTCCTCTTTGTTTTACAATGCATTTAAATATTTAGTTTAATCGTCAGTCTTAATTTCATCCCAGCATTAGACTGTAGACTGTTCTCATTTAGTCATACATCCCTATTTTATTATACCTTGTGTATAATCACCTCTTTTAAGCAGCCCTGGAATTTTGCAGATGCTGCTGAAAAACCCAGTCTAGAAAGTTTTGTATTTAGTTTTGATGCACAAAAAGAAAGGTTGCACTGGTTGTGTCTCCCAATAACTTCTGTTACTCAGGACTTTCTCCACTTTAAACAGTGCTTTGTAATTTTTTGCTTTTTCCCAAGTGCCTGAGATTCAGGATATACCTTTTGTTCAGATAACATAGAAAAGATGCTTTTCTAAAATATTAACACTTTAGCCTGCTTGGTTATGTAAACTGCACCCTTAGGGGATGGCTTGTGCTGCTCTTCTATGAGTTTACCAAACAAAACAAATTATGCCACCAAAAAGGTGTGTAATATACTTTGATTCCTTTCTTCGGGGGACGTAGCAGGATGGTTTTTTGGCAATATATCTAAAAAGGAAAAGCACAGCCCTTGCTGATACAGTAGGATTTCATCAAATATTGACTATGATCTGGTTAGCTCCTTCAAAAAGACATGAATTCACACGCTGAAGAGCTAAGGAGATGATGAGAAGGGTAAAGAGCCCAGACAGGCTCAGAGGCTGCATCTATAGTGAGAAAGGTGACAAATTCCTGGTTTGTTTACCCTTGAGAACAAATAAGGCGGAGAGGAGACACTCTGCTCAATTTGGGACACTGTTAGAGAAAGAGAGAAAAAGGAGAGAGGAAGAAAAATGACTATTTATTCTGACTGACAATGTTAACATCCAAGGAACAGGGCACACAGTAGTTTTGCTGCTGAGTAACACTGAGATCACATCCAAGCTGTAAATTGGCTGGCAGCAACAGAGCAAAGAAAGTAAAGGGGAAAACGAACAGATTAATGTATTGATTTCCACATTCCTCTTGAAGGAAAGGTAACCAATTACTCCCTTTACTGAAAGGAAGGGAAAAGCTTGGGGAGACCAACACATCAACAGACCTTTTTTACACACTAATCTTCAGAGACTTGTGGATATACTCAGAACTAAGAAGCCAATGAAATAGGAAAACAATTCCCACAGATTTGAGCATGCTTTGAGAAGCTTTGGAAGTAAAAAAAAAAAAAAGTTTTGCATTGAAATTCTTAGATTTAAGTTATGCATTGAAATCCCAAGCTAGAACTCAGCAATTAAAAAAACCAACCAACCAAACAAATAACAGGGGTCTTGATCACTTCCTGCATTTCAGCGACTAAACTTGAGGCAAAGTAGCTATGCTAAGGATGTCAAGATTTTTAGAGTGGCATTTATAGGCTATGAAAAATCATAACAAGTCAGCTTCATATTTTAATATATTACTGTTATACAAAGCAATCTGAATTTCATTCCATGGCAACCTTCTACCTTTAAATCTGAAGATCTTGCTGACTTTTTTAAAAATAATGATGTCTTATTCTTACATTTAACAAGTCCAAAAAGGCCAATGTCCACTGTTTTCCTTTTCCTCTCCTGAAAATTTCTGTAAGTGGTAACAAACAGGCAAGATAGCATATTTTGATAGAAATTTGAGATTTCTGCCACTGAAAGATGGCATCATAGCACCAAGCATGATCTCATCTCTCCCATCACACACCAATCCACATTACTGATACTTATAAATCCTCAGTGTCTCAAGTGAAGGTGCTATGTTAATGAATGTAATAAAAATAAAAGTATTCATTGTATATAGACTTTCCCTGCAAGAGTGAGAATGAAGAAGAATAAGGAGAATTCTTTCTCACTTACCAATCTCAACCATCTGATTAATGCCAAAAAACCTAATATCAATTTCCATAAAATACAGCCCTTTCTATTGTTTTTCATGCTGCACCACTTTTAACAGACCATTAAGTTATACCAAACTGATTTATGTCATGAAAACTTCCCAGTGCAGACTGAAATGCATCATATAGTCCTATTGCACATAAATGCCAATAGATTGCATTTAATTAACAGGAAATTTGGAAAACTCATGGCAGGTGTCTTAGCTGTCTGTGTCTTTACCATCACGGCAGGGAAGTTCAGTTTTTGTACTTGTTCTCCCTTTAGTGGTAAAAGTATCCAGCTACTTGTTGCAAGTCCTTTTTTTTTTTTTTTTTTTTTTTGGGAAGATGAGCCACAGCAAAACCTAAGTAAACTTGACTTGCTGCAAAGCAACTGACATGCAAATAACTGTATTTTTACTCGGACTTAGTTGAAACTAATTTGCAAACTGAGATTACTCTGTCATCTGAATGAATTTTAGTAGTATTAATAAAAAAAGTAACTGGGACATCAGACAGATCTTCATAGATCTTCCCTTTGAAGGTCCTCCATCCCAAACCAGTACAGTAACTACCTTTGAAAAGAGGGTCAGTGTTATTGAAACTTTTATGTTCTTCCCAGTTATTGTGCTTATTTCAGCAGCTATGCTCCTGCCCATCTGCCATAAAAAATATAGCACAATGCAAAAACGTGAAAATTCTAACTTTCTCATCTGGGAAATCTACCTAATGAGTGAAATAACTATAGAAATGGTCTAAATAAGGATAATATTTTGTTTCCTAAACCCATCTGTTGTAAATTCTGTCAGAATTCTTTTCAAAAGGTTATAAATAATCTATTTTAGAAACAGGCAACACATTTATTCCTAGCAGCAAATTCAAACATGATGAGTAATCTGGCATAGAGCTTTTAAATTCACCAGCTGCCACCCACCTCGGGCAGCACCATACCTCATTTTATATGTGTAATATGAACCATTTGTTAATAAGTGTTTGAACCCAAGACGGCCATAGGTAATCCCACTCCTGAATTTTCCACTCAAGCTGAAATTAAAATAAAATATCCCACCTAACAGAGTTCAAATACTTGAAACAGGCAAAAACTGACTAGAAAATGAAAATTAATCTGTTTGCAACAAGAAATATATATTTGAAGCATTAAAAATATATTTCTATATTTATCAGAAAAAAAAGGTCTTGCTTAAAACCTAATAAAGACAAAACATGTCTGCTTTGAATTGGAGACAGTGATGGAAGACAGAAGTACCTAGATAATTCTCTGATGTTATAAAATAATATAAGCTTTTACGTGCTCCCCTGCACTTTAACATATACATAAATACACAAATACACTTCTGTTAAAATGTCATCCTCCTAGAAAGCTGTGCACTAATTATATGAGGTAGTGTTTTCTTTAGCTTCCTTTAGGTAAGGAGAGATATTTTTGCTCTGCATTCCAGTTAACTTCCTGAAAAAAAAAATATATATGCTGCAAGATTTGACTCACTGTTCTTGTTAAATGACAATTTTAACAGAAGACTAGTTGGGTTTCTTGGTGGAGAGGGAAGTTACTTTGTTTTGTCTTACCAGACTTTAAATTTTCAAAAAAACCAGGGTGGGTAGCCATCTTCTTTGCCTAGTCTTGAATGAAACAAAGTAATGAACTGCAGAAATTAGGTTTCTTTCAGGTACTTAGGCAAAAAACCCAATACAGACACAAACTATCACTGTCTTTCTACAGGTACAGGATTTGATAAGTGACTGGCTCTGATCTGTTTAAACACAACAATCCCCACATACACTTGTATGGGAGCTCTACACCAAACAATTCTTTCACAAAGTCACAAAGACTATCAGTAAATTAAATAATTTTATAAATACCATACAGTAATTATTTGAAGATCAACCATTCTAATTTCAGTTTCCTGAATAAATTCTGTAGAAGAATAAATTGCTTTGTCACAGTTGTTCTTTTTCAACAAAATAAAATTGCCTAGGCAGGGAATATGTGGAATTGACCACTGCATGATGACACAATCATATACCTGGACATAAAGTAACTTGAGACCAAGACCTGCTATATAAGCTTTGGCGATGGAATCAGGGATGACTCAATGGCCGGAAAAATCTTAAAAAAGAATGAGTGCTGTGAAATGAGACACTATCAACACTGCTGAAACCTATCATTTTCTTGTGAATTTCCAGTCATTTATTTTATGTAGTTTTCACAGGGCTTGAAACAGCCTCCACTTTATGACTTTTTTTCCTTGCCTTGTCAGCAAAGAGAAAAAGAAAGTATCTACAAGCAAACTACTTATGATCTTGTGTCATTTCTTAGTGAATGAAGAAGCATACTAAATTCACATCACATTTTCTAAGCAAAGGAAAATCTTCTCCCAAGTTTACTGCAGCTATACACTTCTGCAACTCCTGGGAACGAATTACTTGAGAATCAGCCTAATGCCAAAGTTATACAGCAGTGATTTGGGTTTAAAGCTTGCTACAAAATCCCAAATGAAGAAGAGTGAATTTCTATTCTGCACAGGGAATTCTCCAGGGGGGGATAAGCCATGCTGTGACTGGGGAAGAATTTGGCTTGGTTCCATGGATGTTAGTTCAAGCAAGTTAATAGATGGGTTCACCCTAGGCTGGAAACAGAGGCTAACCTGGAATTCATCTTTAAATTACTTCAATCTTTCTTCCTCCAAAATTAGAACAGTGAAGATCTGAGATGAATTCAAACTCTCAAACTTTAGTCGAACACATTTCTAACAAAAGCTTTGACTAAATAAAGACCAAACCCCTCATCAACCTCCATAAACACCAGTACTGACTTTCTACACTAAACCAAAAAAATCAGAGAAACCATATATTATTCTAAAAGATACATTTAAATACAAACTACAAATATCAGAGGAGCAATGCAGCTCATTAAATTAAATCCATGTAGGCACAGAGTAAATATTCATGAAAGAAAATTGAATCGTACATTCAGGATATTTCTGAACACCAGAAGTGAATTTCACTACTGACATTTGCAAATTTTGCATGATCCTCAGTAAGATTTTTATGCATTTACAGAATTTCAAAGGCACAGGAAATAATGAAATTTTCAGTGTGGGAATTTAAAACCTAGAGGTTTTCTTCCTTAGGACGTGTTTTTCAAAACAGTCTGCATCCTATACAGTACACTCCAAACTGCACTCCAAGATGAACCAAGTGCAGAAATCAGTGATGAACTTCCCCAGCAAGCCCAGAAATCTACTTCATCCCCTCTTCAATGTCAGGACTTCTGCATTTCAGAACTCTTTGAACGATACAAGAAAGACGGGACATGCAAAGCCTGTGCTTTTACTGCTGTGCAGGAAAAGCAGGATGAGCTGATTGTTTAGGGCCTGGGAGAAGCTCACCAAACTCAACAAAATCATTTCTGTTGACTGCAGTGGCTTTTCCCCCAGGCCAAAAACAGATAAAACATCGCAATGAGGGACTGTGGTTCGGTATCAGCACACCCACCCCTTTCCACTCATCACTTGTTGGTGATTTGGCAAATGTGCTTGTACATGACACAGCAGGAAATACAACGTTTGCAAAGAGCAATTTGTCAGACAAAACCACTTGCCCGGTGTTAGACAGTTACAACTAGTAAGCGCTGGCTGCTCATTCCAGCCAGTGAAATGCTGTTGCAAATGAAAGATGAAGCATTGCATGAAGCCATGCTAAAATGGATAGAAGGATGGTTACTTACCAACGGGGCGAGCTGTTGACATTACAATGATGTAGTGAGAACATAAAAAGGAAATTAAAAAAAGAAAAGAATATCTGTCAGAATGCATGACGTGTAATGTAACTTTCCACTGTGGATACTACCATGATTGCTAACCCCTCAAATGGCAGTCTAAGTCAAATGTTCACTGCTGTTATTGTTTAGTCACGTGCCACTATCATCCCATTTACTTGAGCATAGCATGACTGGAACCATTCTCTGAGAAACATTTTTATTATCTTCGCATGCCATCATCAAATATCATTGTTAATGCCTGATAAAAGAAAAATTGCATTGCATTAGCACAAAATTTTAGATTCCAATGAACACATCAATTTAAGTCTCACACTTCCTAATGTTATGCAAGGCATTTGCTTTCTGAGTCATATACCAACTGAATTTTAAGCATGACCAGTCAGTACAGCAGTAAGGGCTACAGAAAGCCCCGGACAGTTTTTCTCATTCAATAATGGGCATGAAAGCTTACAGTACAGTGCTTTTTCATCACTGACAATGCTGATGAAAATATAACAAATGGGCTGAAATGGCCACAGGGGCTTCAACCCAGAACCTCCCAAAGCACTGCTTAGGTAACTTCAACTTGCTAAAAAATTGCTGTTAAATGATTGACAGGTTAATACTGTTTGAGGCTGATACAGAGATTGAAAGTTGCTGCTGCAACAGGTGATTTCTTGGTTATAGCAACATCCCTTCATTATACTTGTGCTGGGGAAGAGAGCTGTCAGTCCCTCTGCTAATAAAATACAGACATCTCTTTCAAAACAGCTGAAAATTTGGACAATAAATTGACTCCAGGTTGCATCTGTGTAGGCAAAGCTTCCCTTATTTTATCAGCAGCAACAATTACACATTTCTGAGCACTGGCACAATTATGTATTTTTTTTAATTTTTAAGATTACCAGTCCTGTGTGCTTATGAGCAGGCTAGGGTCAAATGTAAGACATGCAAATTCTGAGGTAAAAGAGCTTGAAGGGGCCTTCTTAGCTCTCAGCCTTTCCATGGCTCTGTCCCCATTTCATTTAACTGTGTGTAGTCTGCTGCCATTCTCACCCATTATCTATTGGAACACTTTTTGGCTTCCAGTATTATGGACATATTCCTTCTTCTGCAGAGAGATGAGGTATAAGAGTGATATGCATCCTTCCAAGAGAGAACATGGAGTCTGGGTCACAGAACTCAGATTCTGCTGTTGTTTGTGACAGTGTAATACAACTTTTCTGACTGCAGCCCCATCCTCTGGTTTAAGGAGACGGAGCTGTGAATGAGGGAGCTAAGGGCTATGTGGTTGTTGTCAGGTGTGCAAATGGAACTACATGAAACCTGCAAGGTCCAAGACAAGCTCAAGGTAAATTTTGAAATGCTAAGTGGTTTTGCTCCTTTACATGACATGGCAAAACCAGTGTCAATTAAATTCAGATTAAAAATTCAGATTTAAGGCTTTCTTTAATTAAGAAGTCCATTGTTCATCATCCCTTTAAAGTCAAAGGGAGATTTCCTAGTCCTTTGTTTTCTTAAAGTTCAGAGTAAAAGCTTTCTCCAATGAATTTCTTGTTTTTTCTCATTTTCTGTCATATCTTGAACATGTAGTGTGTTTCTAAGATCATGGCTTCCTTTTTTTGAATAAATACTATGTATTTGATTGTAAATTACAAACCCAGGGGGAAAAATACACAACTAAATGAAAATATGCTTTTACTGGGGGAAAATCTATTAAATGACAAATTTCTGTTAGTTTTTTTCCCTTTAATTTCATTGGGTTCAAGCTTTGGTGCTTTCAAAGGATTTTTCTGCTGGGTTCCAGCTACTGGGCACATTACAAGTCAGAGCAGCAAATGCAAAAGGCTTGCTACGGTAATGTGCACAGTGGACATAGTTCTAGGAGGGTTTAAAGGCCAGGGAACTGGCTACCAGAATTACTGGACATTGTGATCCTGCCTGTGACTAAGAACAGAGTGAGACTGTTTCTGGGAATTTGCTGTGGTGACTAATTTTCCCATATTACAAAAGGGAAGAACAATCTCTTACACACCTATTTCTTCAACTTAAAATGGGAAGAGCCATATTGTCACTTACAGTCTAAAGTGAACACTGCGGTAATATTTCAACAGATTATCACAACACTCTCTTTTCTTTGTTACATACCAACATCTCTCCCCCTTCAAAGCCACTCTGTCTCTTTTTTTTTTTTCTTCCTTTGAATTCAGCAAATTAAACTGAACTGTGTCCATGCATTAAATGGATGGAAATGGAAGCTGGCCTCTTGGGTCAGTTGACCCCAGTTCTAATAAAGCAATCCATTGAGACTTTGAACATTTGATTTAATGTGTATGAAAAGAGGAGGACAGATAAAGCTAAAAATGTTTTTATTAACCTTTCCCAGCTCTACTGAAAACCATCAGCATGCACCACTAAACTGTGAAATAGTGTCTGCATGATATCCATTGTGCCAAATTGCTGCTTCTCTTTTGGAATGAGGTAATAACTATTATATTCTATTTACTCAAATAGAAATACTAGCTTACAAACTTTTTCTCTCCCCGTAATCTTTAGCATGTCCATATCTACTGTCATGAAAGATATTTTTGCAGCTCATTATTCCACCAGCCTTAAAACCTCCTTACCAAATCAAACAGCAGCACATAAACAGTGAGTGGATACTAGAGACAACAAATATTTTAGGAGAGAATAATTAGTCTTTACCTTGTAATACTTACAAAATTTAATTAGGATTTTCTCTTTCCTTTGGCTATGGTTTATTTTTTGGATAAAGGGTAGTGGTAGAAAGCTTAATTATGGCAGAGCTAATCCCATAATAATATTATCTGTGTTATGTTTGTCATTAATAAATATAGTTGCTCTACTCCTTATACTTCTTAGAGAAAGAAACGTGACTAATAGCCTGAGCTGATGGCTCACATATTAATGTCTATGCTCACAGTTACGCAGTGCTTGCTTATGCATGCATGCATCTGCTCTTCAATAAAAACACATTGGGACAGGGCTTTAACTGCAGGGGATCCTATCCCATCAAAATCAATTTAAATTTTGCATGAGATATCAACAGGACCAAGATTTCACCAGTGCTGTAAACCAGTGCAGCAGTGCCACCATTGCAAAGGGTGTGTGGCACCCAAACAATGTCAGGGAAGGATGTGGCCCATCTCAAAGAATCAGAAAGCAATTATCCGTGTAGGACACAGGCCCTGCCTCAGTGGGAGCACTCACCTCGAACGGTGAGCGTAGCAGAGGCTTCCACCTTCCCAACTCGGTTCTCAGCGATGCAGGTGTAGGTGCCTTCGTCCATGCTCATGGCTTTCTTAATGCGCAGCGTGTAGTCGTCTTTGATGTCATACCTGTAGCACAGCAAAAGAATGGAAACTCTTTTTTTGTGGGCAACAGGAACGGACAAAAACTATCACCTGGAAAATGCCACTCTGAATCTATCTTGGAGCCAACTTTGGAAGATAAATTATTATCCAGCATTAGATAATTCCATGAAGCATTAATCTCTGTGACATTTTTATTGCACTCTGCATTAGTTAGAAACTTTACATAGAATTAGTATTGCTATGTTCAGTATTAGGGCTTTATTAGTAATATCATTCACTTTGTCCTTGATCTAGAGGAATAAGATAAAATTAAGGTATCAGAGGTCAGTTATCAATACATGACAGGTCAGGTTTATCATGCCTTTAACTATGTGAGCTACACGTTTTACCTTTTGCTGATTTGGAAATTTTCTTTTATATACAATTTTTCCCTACAGCAGCAATCCCTTAGAGAACAGTGAGCATGGATCTCACTACTCAATTGCAAACAATAAAAAATATATTCAAGCACTGGAAGGTGACATTTATTGAAGAGGCACATTAAAGCAGATTTATCAATTTCACAGAAATACAACAAAATGATTCAATAAGGGTGGACAGTGACATTTTCTCTTTCTTAAAAGGAATTCAAAGCAATTCAATTGTGCTTTGTCCATTTCATTGTTTCCACTGTTGAAATAATTCTAAAATTATGAGGGTGTATAAAACTTAATTAATGCAACGCACTCCAACATGTAGTGATCATGCATTCTCAAGGTATTTAGACTGATTACACCCAGAAAAATATTTCCAGTTAAATTGTTCTTATCCTGCAGAAGTCATGCTCAACAAAGTATTTTAGGCTCTGATCCAAAGCTCATTAATGTTAACAGGACGCATCACATTGCATAAAATGTCTTTGGTTCCCAAATCAGGAAAACTCTGGTTATCAGCATAGATATTTTTCCCTTTAAATAATATTTTGTTAAATGATTTTCAACAACATTTCTTCTCAATACAATGCATTAAAGTCACCTTGAATCTAGACTTGGCTTCAGATTCCCATGTATCAGTGAAATAGGAACACAAAACTAAAGAGAGATCTAGACTTTAAGAGATGTCAACACTATTTCTCACTGTATACACAGTCATGACGAAATTTTAGAAGGACTCCTTTCTTTTTATTATGCAGTAAAGACCTTTTAGACTGGTACAGGAAACACATGAAATCATATGGAAGAGCACCCTTAAATGTTTTGATGAATAAGGATGCAATGCAACAAATCAGAGGAACGTTTCAGCTCTATGAGAATTTTTTGATCCTTTGGGAATGTGAAAGATTTGTTTTTCTTGTGCACATAATGTACATTGCTATTGGTTCATTCAGCATAGGTTTGTAGAGGCAGCACCATGTGTTAACAGACTTCAAAGCATCCTAACTCAGAAATCCCATATGGTGAAATGTTTAAATTTCTGTTAGGTCTAACTAAACCTCACAACATCAATTAGAGCATTCCTAGCAATTCCAAGAATAAAGAGCAGTCAAGACATCCTTTCACACTCACCACAATACAACTTCTTTCTATATTCAGTAGATTCTATCAATTAGCAAGAAATCATTTAATAAAGATGAATTTGACCATTCTGTTAGAGTTAACACAAACACCCATAATACTCATTTCCTTAGGAGTTACACTTAGTTGTATGTATATGCGGTACCTTAGATTTAACTTGCTAATAAGAGATATGCCAAGGGGAAGAATAAGTAAGTAGATGCCATGGCAAACTTTAGGTTGGGACAACTTTTTTGCCGGCATAGAGCCATTGGTAGTGGTGGGGGGGCAGGTAGTTATGATGTTAGAGAACTTAATATGCACTTTCTGGAGAACTAGACATCTATTACAACTACATTCAATAGCCACATGCAGCTCAAGAACATTTCTTCTAGACTGCTCACAAATTATGTCATTTTGCATGCTGTGCTGTGTTAGTCAATGGCAAATAAAAATCACTGTTTTCCTAAGACAGAAAAGGCAAATTGTCCCCCTTAAAAATCTCAAGAATATGACAACATAATCCCACAATGATGGAGCAGCCATTTGTCTTTGGTGACTGCAGAGTTGCAGACATGAGCAAATGCTTATTTTCTTGACATGAGGCCAGCTCTAGGAAACTGAAAATATTAATTTGTATTAAGCTCCTGTATGATGAGAAAACTAAGACCAGTTGTAATATAAATATGAATTGGATATCGGAACCAGGCTATAAAGCTGGGCAGCAATTAGCCATCCATGTAATTGATTTTTTTTTTTTTCATACAACAGATAACATCCCTGTGTTTCACTTAATGCTGCCGAGAGCCAAGCAGCCAGGCAGCAGGACTGTATCTGAGTGAGGATGGATCTGAGTGGGATGCAGGCAGGCTGGGACAGGGAGCTCCAGCGTGCTGGGGGCTGCAGCTGACTCACTCTGCTTCCTGTCACGGATGTGCTGGTGCCGGCATGCCAGCCAGCTGCCTGGGAGGCTGTGGCAGCCTTTATCCCTGCACCTGCCAATCATGCACATTGTGCCAAGGCTGCTGGGTGCAGGAGCCAGCTGCATGGCATGCCAGGACGCAGGGTGGTGGGAGCAGCCACCAGCTCCCACTTGGGTCACCAAAGGGAGGGTGCTGTAAAACATGTCACTGCCATGGTCCAGTTAACAATTACTTGGAGGACAGGTTCATCTCTCCCAGTCTGCTCCTCCAACAGGCCGTGCTTTTGGACCACCCTGACAGAAGGTGATATCCAGCCATTGGATTCACACGTGGATGGACCCGTGGGGTGTCAGAACCATCTGCTGTCCTGCAGTACTGATATGCTGCCCGTCAGTCGTCTGTTCCACCCGCACTGTCCCCAGAAGCCACCACAGTTCAGTGAAGAGCTTTGGCAAATGAAGCACACAGGAAGGAGAAAGGAGGAAAACTGGCTTTTAGCCTGACCCACAGCAGCACAAACAAAATAACAAGGAATAAAGACCGAAAATCTTATAGATTTCTCAAGCATCTACCTGCTCTGCCTTGAACAGTGCATTGCCCCCTCTCTGTTCTAGAGCCTCAAATCCCCATGGCAAGATGCTTTCACCTCATTTTTCTGTGGAAGTGCATTCTCATCTGGATTAGTGCTCCTGAACACTTGGGAATGAGGATCCAGGTCCTCTCTGCTAATACCAGAGAGAGCATTTACCAGGCTCCTGGATTGACAATGGAATGGCAGAAAACCAGGGTGCACTGGTTAAATTGCTCCTTAACACTGCCAGTACATGGAGAAGTTTATGTCTTCAAAATATGGGCAGTGTCAAGAAACAACTTGTGACATATTGCCCAAATATTGCTGACTCCTAGCCAATTAATGCAACATTGAGCTAAAACCACATGGCCGTCAGACATCAATTTCACATGTTTATGGACATCTAATTGATTTTAACTACTTCTCTTTGTTAAACATTCGGAGCTGGTTCAGCTTAGACTTCGGCCATCAGACTGAGCTGGGAGAGGTCTCTTGAACAGGCAGTCAGTCTGTGCCAGATATAAACCAGCCACTTTTGGGCACCACGTTACATAATTTCTGCTCCCCAAGAAATAGACCAGGTCTGCCTTTGATTAAGTGAAAAGGAAAGGGCTGGCAGGGGACTGGCAAAGAAAAAAGAAAGAGAGAAACAAGAGGCACATGAGAAAACACTGCTGGTGAGGAAATTCTAATAGAAATTGGGTGATTTTGAGTGAAATCTGGCAGTCTCTGGCACATATGAATGCATTCATTGTTGCTAGTTCTGATTAATGACAGTTGTACAATAGTGTGCTGACAGTCACTGCCATAAAGACACAATTTTTTTTTTTTATATGAAACACTGCTGAAAATGCAACCCAATCAGATTTGGCCCCTGAACAACATGTGCTATCATCACTGTACTGTGAATTGAGATTGATTGGTAACCAGCTGTGACAAAGTGGGAAAAAGAGACTTGTCTTTTTCAAGAAAAGAAAAGAAGAAAAATAAAAAAACGAATTGTGTCAAAACCATTACCATCTGCTCAGCAAAACAGCAAATAAAACAAAACACATTAACTACTTTTAAGTATCACAAATTAATGTACTGAGGTTGAATTCATGTGTCAACTTAAGCATCTAAGAATAAACTTGAATTGAACTGGTTTTGCCACAGTTGGAATTTTTTTCCCCACATTTGGAAGTGTATCTGTTCATACTCAGCCATCAATCTTCCTCATGATTATCAAATAAAAAACAAAGAGAGAAAAAATTACTGAGGTTAGATATATTTAAAAATTTTTGGGGGGTTTTTTGCATTTGATAAAATTTTTCCACAGTGTTTTGCAGAACCCTGTTTCTGTATTTTCCAAAATGTGCATGAAGCTATGCATAAAGAAAAATGCACCTCTTTTGTTTTTAACATGCATAGATAGCAAAAATGCAGCTGCAGCTGGAATCATTACATTCCTAAATATCCAAGTAGGCCTAACTGGTAATACAAGGATGTACTTGCTTTAGCAGTTATTTTAAACTTCACAGAATACACTGCTGAACTCAACAAATCCAACTCAGTAAGTCTTACTTCTTGCTAAAGGGATATTGCAAGAGGAAAAAGTCCCATTTAAACTGTTAAAGACTGACGCCACTGGCTTTTAAAAAGTTGCATTAATTTATACCAGGCATATATTTTCATCTAAAACATTCTTGTAAATAAAAAATATTAAGTAACAAATTAGAATCCTTGTATGTACACATTGTAGGCTTGCCTTTTCTTTTTTTTTTTTAGAGATGGCACAGAAATGACTTTGCTCTATTTTCTTTTGCCTGTTTGCCAGACTATTTTGCAGAACATGCACAAAGCTTCAAGATTGCTCACAACATCAATGATTAGGGAGCCCAAATAGAGAGATGCTACTGGCCAAAACCAGGGTAAACAGGAGGTAGTTAAGGAGGCTTAAGCTTCTGTCTCCACTTCTGTTTTGTGGCGCTGGCACTTCAGCTCCCAGCATAGTGCCACAGCTTTTCACTGGCTCCTGCTCTCCCTGTGCCAGATGGAGGGAGCCAGAGGGAAGCTGCAGGGAGATGGGAAGTGTGAGCTGTTACCTGCTTCAGGCTTGTGTGATCCAGCAGCAGAAGGAGAGCTTCCATGCCCACTGGCAATGCATATCTGATACAAGTTGAATTTTTTTCACTTCCATCCCATGCACTGATAAGTGGAAGTAGAAAGAAGCCCAATATGGGTAAGCTTTCTGGGGGAAAAATTTAGGAGTGTCATGTTTTATTTCTCTAGCAAAACCTGAATCAGTGACAGTTAGGGATATATTTGTGTGCACTGGTCTCAAATTATTCTGTTGTGCCCCTGAAATCGAAAGTTGATTTTTGCTGGGTGGTTCTAAGACACTGCTTACAGCCATGATAAATTGAACTACCAGTGAGCTATCTCCAAGGTGCTGACAGGATGGCTACTCCTCACACCTACATGTCCGCATACCCATTTATTTTTTGGCTCTGCCATTCATACCAGAGAAAGGCAGAAGACAATGTTATATTACTTTGAATTTCTTTTTGTGATATTGCATATTTGCAAGCTTTCATATAAAAGGGTTTATATATTCCACATTTCCTTATCCTATACAGCAAACCAGAAAAAGAGCTGTGTGATAGGTCACTATTCAGTATCAGGATTTTTCATCAACTATGCTGACGCATGTTCTGCTTCAGTCCAAATCCTCATATGGGTTCTGATCAGCAGATTATTTCTATCTGTTAGAGTAGACATTCTCAGTTGCAATAATACAAACCAGAAAACCACACTGCACCATGTTTTAAAGCAAGGCATTCAATAAAATGGTCTAAATGTCATAAAATATGTGTACAGCTGTTACATTTACTGGGACAACAGTGGGAAACCACACCTGTGTCCAAGGAAATAGTGTTTTCCAAATTATACAGAAGCATTACACTCCACAGCACCGCTCTTACATGCAACTAGACAGGTGTGACTGCACATAAAAACGTGTAGTCTCTCACAAAATCAGGAGCCATGTGGTTAGAAGAGAACCAAGAAAGAAAATTGATACTGGATTTTGATTCTCTTTGAAATAATTTTGGAAACAAACAGAAGTTAAGAACAAAACATATCTGGGAATCAATGACTCGGTAAATCCTATCTGAACTTATGCAGGTTCCATCCTTTACCTCTACATCTCTGTTTGCACATGGGAGTGTACTCTTAGGGAATTATCACATGATAATTATCCAAGATGGGCTTCTGATTTGATTTTAGTCCCAGGCAAAGTTCCACATTTCAGAAGCTGGAGCGTTGGTGGAAGTATGATCTAAGAGACCTTGTAATCACTTGGCATGGAGACCTATCCTCCCGTCACCAGGAGTACTCCTTTGCCTCACAGATGAGACACATTTGTCAGGCGCTTGGGGAGATTTATATTATTAATGCCTATGACATAAATTCATCCCTCAGAAGAGTACCCTTGATGCTCAGAGTTATCTTGTTTCATCCATTTCAGCTTTTGAAAAATTGAAATGTTACTGCAAGGACTGGAACAAAGTAAGAAGATCTGAGCCCAGACTGGCATTATGCACCCACTAGGCTTGACGCATTTTTTTAACATTAGCACATAGATCATGAGTAGTATGAAATAAACTGAATTTGTATTTGCCAGTTTGTTATTATTTGCCTAAAGCACATGAAAGATTACTATAAACTTTTAGAGAAATGAAATATTTGCTAATCTCTATTTTGAATCAGTAATCAACCTTGAAGTGGTAATTAAAGATGAAGTCATGTTAATGTTGTAATGAAAGTGCCTTCAATGCTGCAGTTGAGCCAGAAGTCATATTCTTAAAAAGTACATTTTGCTAGTTAAGCTATTGTCAACATAGAACTTACTGACAGGAATTTGAAATAATTGTTACCATTGAAGTATTTTCACCATAAACTTTACCACTGAAGTGTTTTCAGTGACAGTGTAAGTTAATTTTTTTTTAAACTCAGATGACAAGTTTTGTATGCCATGAAGAGATGGAATGTGTTAAAGGAGAAGAAACCCCTGCAGGCTAGACATTCCAGAAGCATCAGTGGTTAGAGCTCTTGAATCTTACTCCCACTTGAATATAATTAACAGCTTTCACCTCTCTGTTTTCCTGAGACTTTCAAGGAAAAGATAATGCACAGTTAACAATCTTTACTTTTTAATTCTATGATTTTAATGGTTTTAGTAAACTGATAATAAAAAGAAGGATACCTTAATATTCTAAACTTTATAAATACAGTATAAAAATCATTTGATTACTAAGCTTCTATTCAGTATACTTTGCTTTTTTTAATACTAAAGAAATATTTAAGCACTAGTAGGAGTATTTTGAATGAAATTTTACATTAAATTTCACTATGTCCCCTTCCTACAAGACAATTTTTACTGCAGCCTTCTGTGAGTGGAAAATTCAGATAAATGCATGTTTGAGGCTGCTACAACTGGCATTAAATTTTGTTCCTGAACTCTTAGAGTGACTTCATTAATTCTCTGAAATGTAAACTTTTTAAGTTGAAGAATAAGAAAGAATAAAAAGAAATAAGAACATTCTCCTGTGACAGTACTGCTACTAGTGCCCTGTCTGTGATCACTTCATAGATCACCAATAGTTCAGACAGCATAAAGAGAAAACATGCAGGCAGGAGTGCTACTTGACACAATTCCTTTATGGTTGCTGTCCATGGAGTTGTGAAGCTATTTTTCCAACCTTGACCCTTATGTAAGCAACTGGAGAGTATTTCCATGAATCTGCAAACAAACTGGCTGAAACAATAGCTCTTCTTCAGCTCTGTGGTGAGATCTGACACTTAACATGAAGCCAATTTAAATGTCAATGTTATTAACTGCTTCTCTGCTGATCAGTCTAGCAAAGCCACACATCTACCACTTTTGCTCACAGCCTTTAATATTTCAGACAAATGGAATGGCAGGCAACTCCTGGGTTAGACTAAAAACCTCTAGGGTAACTGTGGGATGATGCAATTATAGGACTTTATTCATTGTCAAGTTTTGAGGGATCTAAAATGTAAAGAAATGCTGTCATTTACCCTTTCACTTGGGCATGTAGTCCTCATACAACTGTAAGGAATATGTTTCCACTTGCAAAGCAGGAAGGGATCAGTGACAGGCAAAACGGAAATCAGAGAAAAGGGGTACTCAACTAAAAGTGCTACAGCAGGGGCACTCCACTATCACTAGGCTACATCATCTTGATGCTGCATACACAAAAATGAACCAATCCCTGCATCCATTTTACCTCCCACCACCTCTCTATCTCTAAATTTTACAGAAATCTAAATTTTACAGTATCGCTGATTTTACAGAAGTTTCCTCAGATGGTGTGATACAACAGCTGAAAAGATGCTTGTGCTGCATCTGGCTGAGATCTGCCAGTGCTCACTTGTGCCCCACGGACTCTACAAGTTACAGAGCAGATCTCTCTCTGCCAGACATCTACCAAAAAATGCTTTGCAAACCTCCTCTCCTGCCTCCAGATGTATGTAAGGATACAAATACAATATTAAACCTCTTTTCTTTCACTGTCTCTTTTTGACAAGCTATTAAGAGCATCCAATCTTCTCCCTTATGCTTCTCACAAAGGGACTAATCTCTTCTCAATGCTTTAGCTTAAGGAAAAAAGAGATGGGCATGTATATCATACAGGATATAACCAGAGATGACAAATAGTACATGTGATGTAGCTAATATGAAAAAACATCATTTTCCCCCGACCCTTTAGTTGAACTGCTAATTGTTATTAATTGCAATAGAAATTTGCTGATGTAATCAAAGATTATATTCACTACACTACTAAAACACACTCTTTACTCTAATTAATTTTCAATACACATTAGACTGCATTTTGTTACAATCTGCACAGATATTAACTCGAACAAAGCACACAGGACTATAGTGTTATTAACTCATATTTCATTGAAAGGTCATTCTCCCCTTGGTTGTATCTAGAGGGGGCTGGAGTTAAATACCTCAATCTACTATCCACAGAATATAAATGAAATTATGGAGCACCACTGTTTATTCTTAAAAATGACTGCCTCTCCAGCTTAAAGAGCCTTATCTTGTGGTCATGAGGTGCTGGGTATCTGCAAGGTTCCCCCCAAAGCTCTCACGAGACAGCAACAGCTCTGCAGACAGCAAAGTGAAGAAGGAGGGGAGGAGCAACTCCAGGCCCAGGAGCAAACTCCTCTCCCTGTGGAGAAAGCAGTGGCAGAGACAAGGTGTGATGAACTGACCACAACCCCCTTTCCCTGTCCAGGAATAAGGTGGGGGGAGGGTGTTTTTAAGATTTGGTTCTATTTCTCATTATTCTATTCTGATTGGTTTGATAATAAACTGAACTAATTTTTCCCCACGTCTGTTTTGCCCATGACACTAACTGATGAGTGATCTCTCCCCATTCTTATTTTGAACCATGAGCCTTTCATTATATTTTCTGCCCCCTGTTCAGCTGGGAAGGAATAACAGAAAGGCTTTGGGGGACACTTGACACCCAGCCAGGGTCAACCCATCACAATGGAGCAATACAAATGCAAAACTTCTCAGGCTATCAGGCTCTTTCTGGATCTCCTCTTTAAAAATCCAGCTTTTTTTAGTTCATTAGGTTTGCTGTCAGTTGCGTTTAAATCCATTTCAAAGATTTCCATCTGGAAGACAGTAAGATATTTTTGATATGTCGTGTTATAACTCCTAATTTTGGGCTCACAAGAAGCCATGGAGGAAAGCAGTGAAATTAGAGGTGTGTTTTTTCATTGAACTCTATCAGAAGTGTGAAAGACAGCATTTCTGCCCAGACTATGCAAAAAAAAAAAAAAAAAAGTGGCCAGTTTTAAAAACATAGCAAAACTAACACCTACCTACACAGGCTTGTGCTGTTGCAGCTAACACATATCTCAGAATACACTAACTCTGTGCTTTAATAATGCTTATTCTCAAATAATTTTTAATGAGTGCTCCTAATCTCCAGCAAATAAGAAAGCTTACTGTGCTGTTTGTGATTTTCACTGCTGCATGTCACTGCTCGATTTCATGCAATAACCCACAATTTCTTAACACTTAGCAATATACCTTGTGTAAACTACACACCACTTTCCTTCTGAAGCATCACTCTTGGTTTTTCTGCCCACACTCCCATTGCGTGGGTGGCACATAAAATAAATACCTCTTCCTGCTGGTGCAGTTGCCACTTTTCATCTCTAGTACAATATCCATCTAATCAGGCAGTGCCTGTAAATGCAACTTAAAAGAGCAGGTTGTAATTTCATTAAAGATGTATTTACTGAGCTAAAACAGCTGTTCTGGGCTGGAAAATAAAAAAAGGCCTATGTGATTGCTACTCAGTCATTTTTAAGGCAACTGAAAAATGCATTTGCTGAGCTAACCTCACTCTCCCGAAGAGCTGGCACTGCTAACTTCTTCTGTATAAAAGGTTTAAACAGTTATTATAGTGTGTCATAAATTTTGACTTGTAATTGAAAATCTCTTCACTTCCTAAAAAAAAAAAGTACTTATTACTTGCTATATAATTACAGACCATGCAGCTGCTCTCCTCAGCTTCGCTAGGAAATTTGAAGACATGAAACACTGTATAAACCTTATTCAAATGTTATTAAATTGCTAGTCATAGATCTGCCACTCTCATACTGTAGGCTCTCAAATAATGCCATTTTCTTCCTATTAACAGGACTAAAATATAGATGAATGAAAAGTTGATCCAGGCCATATTGAGTTCCCACCACAAAAGAGAGGATCACCTCCTTGGAAGGAAAGCATAATCTCTATTTCTGCTGAGCGGACATCAAAGAGAAAGATACCTGACCATGTGTCTGGAAAAAAAATTCAATGCACAAAGACAAATTTTATTTAATTTTCAGTAGGTCTTAATCATTATGCATGGCCACAATTGTCGGAATCACTTTGACACAATCTTTGTGCCATTTCCTTCTGTCACTTTACAGTGAGAAAAAACTCTATTCATGGAATAGTGAACCTCATATTGCAGCCAAAGGCATAGGACTGGTGACCCCACAACATTCTGTTCACCTCCAGTAGTTTGACATAAATCATACCTGATTAACTATTCCCCACCCCTTCTCTACTGGGGAAGTTGTGGCGTGAGGCTTAATTTTTAGAGCAATTAAAACAAAATATACACCATGTGCCTCTACCTTTGATTCACAATACATTTCAGTCTTGGGTCACTGATTTGAAGTGGACAGCTTTTGGAAAAAGGTTTTACACACACCAGACTTCACACTGTTTTGATTCTCCCTGTTGGTGCAGCATCAACATTTAGATCAACAAGATATCAATTTGCTGGGACCAATTTAGGCTCTAACAAGAATTTTAAGCGCTGAAGAATATAAATAATTCTTTACCACAGTTGTGCAAAAGAAGTATGAAAACAGTTATCATACATTACTAACACTACTGTTTTCACCTAGTATTTATCATTTTTTTAATTCCTGCCCAGTCATACACAGAGGAGCTCCATGACATAGATCACAGTCTGAAATCTCAGGTCAGGTCTCCAGGATGTTGATAAGTAGCTTCCTTTAACCACTAGTGAGATCCATGTTTCCCAGGCATTATAAAAACTGCTACTCAAAGAAGTACTTGAAGGTTTTAAATTCAAAATACAGACTATCACAGTTGCTTCAGATCAACAGTTCAAAACTATTGAAATTGGGAATGAAGTTTTGCACCGTCAGAATAAACTGTCTACTCTCATATTTGAAGCATGGTTCTCGATATACTCCTAGGCAATTACACAGACAATTTGACAAATAGCCAAATTATTTTTTTATAAAGAGTCATGTTTTCAAACATAGTGATTTCTTTAGAAGTTGAGTTTTTTTCTCATTTAATCCAATTGCAACTGGAGATGCTTACAGTCCATCAGGGACCTTTATAATTAGGACTTTAACAGTCTGAAATTATTTTCCAATTACTACTCAACACACCAATTGGTGCAGCAATACTGTTCACATTTGTCCCCAGAAATCACTGGGATTAATTTTCTCTTTGCTTTCGCATGGGTCACTAAAAAAACTAAAACAAAGTAAAACAGAAAAAAAGACAAGGATTTCTGAAAGACTCCACCGTCACTGATTCTGGCATTCACCAGGAGCAAATTACAGAAAAAAAATGCTTACAAAAATTCAGTTTGTCCTACTTTGCTGTCACTGAACTAGACACTTTTGAAAGTTGAATCAACAACAGACACATTTAAAAATCTGCTGTAACTGTTGAAACAGGTACCTACTATAATTGTCTTGCAATCTAGGGATGAAGCCAAAATGAAATTATTGAAAAAATAAAAACAGACAGATGTGCAAAGAACATTGTTAGCTGTAGAAACAGGAAATTTATATTGAAAGTTGTAAGAGAAATAGCTCAGAGATCTGCTCAGAAGTATTTATGCATGTAGGAAGAATACCAAAGGGAAATCCTTGAGGGCTTTATATTTTATTGTAGATGTTAAAACACTTAAAACACAGGAGCTTAGAAACTAAAAGATAATTTGTCTTTTACCTAAAAAAAATAAAATCCCACAATTACAACAAGGAGGAATCATTTTGACATTCTTTCCTAATTTATTAAATTTTGGTAGCATAATTTTCTTTTCCATCCATCCATCCATTTAGACTATATCTGGCAAATTTCTTTGTTAGTATTTAAAAAAATCCAGAAAAAAAACACTAGTTTTCGTTTTAGACTCCAGTTTATCTTCCTTGATTAAGCATCATGCAGCATGGTCTGGAAATGTCACTTTTTGAACAGTGAAGATATGCTCACATATTGTGCTATATAAATAAAAAAAAATAGAAAAGAAAGCATACAGTGCTAATTATCAGAGGCATTTTCCTCTGAAGTACAGATGTTGGAGAAAAAGAAGTCACTAAAAACATCTAATAGAAATGCAGTCTAACCAAGGACACTGTGGGTTCATCATCTATTACTTCTGCTTATGAGACCTAGAAGCCGACATGATTTAAAACAACAGAAGTAGCACACAAGCAAGAATAAATCACAAAAACACAATGTATTTACTGTGGACTACTCTACAATACACAGTTAAAGAGCAAGCAAAGAGAAAAATTCATCCTGACGTCCAAAGTCTTCTCTTGAAAATAATATTTAGTGTATTACATTTACACATATCTGTCACTATAATATGCAAAACAGCTATGTCACTTTTAAAATTTGTTTTAACTGGAAGAAAATTATTTTTTAAAAACTACATATACATATATATATACACATATGTATCTAATTTACATAGAAATGTTTTTTCTAGATTATGTATTTTTCCATTAGTATATTCAACTGATGGAAAATATAAGCTATGGTGGGGTAAAGAGGCATTATTCGTGTCTACTGCTAAAATTAAAACTATGAAAAATAAATCAGGACTCATAGTGCCAGAAGGACTTGTTGGGTTGTGGAGACCTAAGTTCTAATTCCTGTTCCCAGAGCTATTTCCATGTCAAGATTTTTTTAATTAAATAATGATTCAGCATCAAAACAATAAAGAGTTCCAGAAAATGAGGACCAAACACTGCTCTGTTAGTTGAAAAGAGCCAAACTAATTTCAAACCCTTTTGCAGGAGAGACTCCCTTCCCCTGCTCACTAAAATTTTCTCCTTGTTTGTTCCAGACTAAATTAATCTTTCTTGAACACAGGGGGCCTGTTCCAGATTTCAACTCTGCTTTACACTTCTGTTAGTCTGGCTTTTTGTTTCCTCAAGAGGAAGGTTTCTCTCCAAGACTTAATAGACACAAACTGAGGAGCCAGCAAAGCCCACTACGCTCTGCTTGTAATTCACCTTGCCAGTGCAACAGAGCAACTTTCCTGCCAAGTTTTCTCCCTCTTGGTATCAGCACATAATTCTGAGGGCTACTATCACTATTACAGTCCTAAAACATCTTTACTGTCTCCAATAAATTCACTGAATACCCATGTGCTCGTAACACATCACTGTTCTTTCCTCCACAGGAATCGATTACCTGGACAATTCACCCAGGTTGGGTTTCCCTGCACAGCTGCCTGTGGACCAAGATTATCAGTGCCAAAAGAGCAGCAATGTGAGAAATAAATCTTGGCCACAATGTCAAAGAACAAACTCTTAGTAGTAGGGATGGATTCCAGCATTGTGCAGCGATTGAAATCTGAAAGTCAACATGGCTCTCACCTTCCTCTTGGTAAGTCTGCATCATCTTTCTTCCAGCGGACTGTGGGTGTGGGATCCCCCTGCACCTGGCACCGGAAATCCACGGCCTCCTCCTCCAGCACCACCTGGTTAATCGGCCGCCTGAGGAACGTGGGCCGCTCTAGAAAGAGACATTAAAATTCCACAGTGAGTCACAGGGCTGGAACGAACACTTTTTGACTTTTCAGCATCTTGTTGCTTACCCATCCGTCACACAGAAAGGAGGCTGAGCTCCACAGATTCAGACAAGTGCAACTGGTGATGTGCATAAAGATGCCAGGAAGAAGGCTGACAGGCTGGAGAGGCAGGGGCTGTCCCATCCCACCCTCCAGCAAGAGCCACCAGAAGGCAGCCTGTGCCAGGACTGCCCAGCCACCTGGCAGGCAGTGGAGAGGGCTCTGAGGCCATGCCCTTCCCTGGAAAAGCTATGGCTCTGCAGCACTGCACATCTGGAGCCTGAGCTGGGAGCTCCTGCTGCAGCACTGCACATCTGGAGCCTGAGCTGGGAGCTCCTGCTCAGCACTGCATGAGCTGCCAATGAAATCAGCCTGCCTTTGGCAGTGATCAATATCTTGATGCTTCAGAGAAAATTTAGACTCCTTGTTACACACCTCAGGCAACTGTGAACTGTTGAGCACAGGATAGAGCTTTCCTGATCTCCATTGCCAACTTCACCATGGAAAACCAAATTAAGGTCTGAATAATAACTTCTGTTTACCCTTGTTATGTTAGGCTGCACAGCTACAAATAGTATTAATCATCATAATGCTGTACAGGCCTGCTTAAAATCCAGATGCAGAGCCACAATCTGATCTCAGTTATACTGGTACAAAATCCAAGTACCGGTAATTTCATTTGAAAGGACGTCACTGGGGATAGTTTTCAAGTTGCCTTTGGATGACACAATTTTTTTTTTCTGTCCTCTCAGCCATACCACACTTTTATTGTCATAAATTATTTATGCTAGTCAAACCATTATAAGACTGGGTTTATATGAAACAGTATTTCCACTCAAGACAGGGATTTATCATAAAGACATTTAAAACTGGTTACACACTATGTTTCACATTTCACACTCAGCAAGTTAAGGGATATGATGTCACTTAGAAAAATCACTCAGAATTCACGCAGATGCAAGCAATATCAGATTCTGACTCAGGCAGTTTGTCTTGACAACAACAGAGCTAATTTTATAGGTTTGTTAGCATCATTATTATATGCAATTAATTTTAAAAAAAGTTACAAGAACATTACTAAGGTTGAAAAATCAAGCAGGCCACAATTACTGACAGAATTAAGGCTGTCTGCATGTCTTTTAATCACTTCCTTTCTGTTTATGATGCCTTATGGGACTGGTTGCAATTATATGACCACATACTATTTTTTCCCCAAACATCTCTAGATGGTTGGTATTCATTTAATGAGCAGGTGTTTAATATTTTGCTTTAGTTTTACTGTTTAGAGGGTGGCCCCTGTCTTACTACTCAAATTGCACTTCAAAGTCAGAATTATTAATTTCCTCATAATCTCTACTACACCTATCTTAATGCTTTATGATCACCTCACTTATTTTCACAGATCCTCTCTGAGGTAAGATAGAGATCTTAGAAAGCAAGGTAAAAAGTTTCTGCTAAATTTTGATGTTCAACCTGAGCCACAAAACTGACAATTTTTTTTTTTTTTGAGGGGTTGAGGGGGTTGGATGGAAATGAAGTTTTAATTTAGTGTGTTCAAAGCTCAGCTTCCATTAATTCAACTGCAGACAAAAAAAAGTGTTCACCACCTTTACAAATCTGAGTATCAGTCAGAAAATGAGCAACACAAAACCACCTGTTAGTAATTATGTAAATGAGTGACAGCATCACACAGGAATTCCTTATTAGCAGGGAAACCTATTGGCAGGGGAAAACATATTTTGTCAGCAGAAGAATAGACATGCTCAAGAATCTATAGCACTTTTCCAGATGACAGAGATAAAAACATGTCTAACAGTCAAAGATTCTTCTCCCCAAGCCATTGCTTTTGTCCTATTCCTATTCCTGCCCAGGATGTGCAGATTCCAGCAATGTTTGGGCAAGTAAATTAATTTCTAGCTTCTCTGCTTATATTGAAATCTTTATAATTTCCCACTTCAAGTCTATGTACAAGCCATATCCAGCTGCTGACTGTTTCCTTAGTAATTTTATCCTTTTTTTTAGTCCAGAAATATCACTTTTCACACCTGGAATCCAGCAAGTTCACAAGTCCAATTCCCCTTCCAACTATCCATGCCTCTCCCTTCTCCACTGAGTGTTTAGTCTACACTTGAACAGGAGCTCCTTTCCCCCAAATACAGCCCATCCACAAACTTAACACAAGAAAAGCTGAAGTACCCAAAGACCCTCCCAGGAGAGCGACAGCAGCAAGAACACAGCGCAGGAAAATGCTGCCCAGATCTGCATTCAGGGGTTCTCTAATACTTTTTTCTTAGGCAGATGCATATTTGGCTAAATTTAGTGACAATTCTCTGGACAAGCCCAAAAGAAGTACATCTCTGGCATAGTGCAGCTATTCCCAACATATTTTAGGTACCTGATATTCAGTATGAGGCACTTGCACTTTTCAGGACAAAAAACTTCCTCCATTCCTCTCATTCCTGCCCATTTTATTCCAATTATCCTTTTGCCTCTAAGCTGCAAGAACTTCAATATTCTTAGGGAAGAGTGAATTATTTTGTCCATTTAATTTAATTTTGTCAATCAGTTTTCCAGTTAGGCATGAAATTTTTTTTTACAAAGCCATTTTAATTTGATAAACTTATTAAAACTGGACAAAGCTAAAAAAAAAAATCCTATTGCTAAGGAATGTACTTGGCCCATCTGTAACTATGTGAATCTGGACTGAAATATTTTAATGACACTTTCTGCAAGTTTTCAATTGCATCTTTTTCATCTTCTTTCCTAAGAAGAGCTTAGACCACGTCCTGCTCTCAGCTCATACACAGTACTCTCTTCATTTCAGCATTTGTTTTTCAAGGCATGATCCTAAACTAACAAATTCAGATCCAGGTCAGCACTCTAATTGGTGATTTAGAGGCCCTGGTTCATCCCCATTGAATTTAAACAACTCTAAGTGTGTCTGTACACTGACTTCCTCTGCATACAAAAATAATTTTAGGTTTAAAAAAGCTGTGTGTAAACAGCTAAGAGATTAGAATATGCATACTTATGATTTTGCTACTTGTAGCTGTAAATTCTCCTATCCAGGAGATGGGAGAATAAATTTCTGTCTCATTTTGAGCAGAACCCAGCTGAGCAGAAAGTGAATTGCCCTGAGGTCATTAGATAAATCACTGGATTCCACATCAAGGCAAGTAAGGAGAATACACACGTTTGTTTCATATCAGCTTCTAAAACTGTATACTTTCAAAAACATTTAAGAAGTTGCTAGAAAATTAATAGCTATGTAAGGACAGAGCCCAGTTAGCGAGGCCATGTAAATACCAACAACTGCTGCTTCCATTTTCCCATCATCTCTGCATTTTGCACAGCGTGAATCAGGAAAGAACAAGTTCTCTCTTATGTTGCTTCCTGTATTTGTATCACTCAGAAAAACCCTTCAGTATGTCCAATAGCTAATTATACAGCTATAAAGTGATCAGAGTGAATGCCATTGCCAATGCAATTAACATTCTTTATGTGAGATTAACTGGATTTGAGTCACCTGCATAACTTGCTTACAATGTTAATCTCTCAGGAGACAAAGTGCTGCTTGCCCAAGCATGCTAAATAAAAAAGGTTTCTTTGCACAGCCAGGTCAAATTTAGTTTCAGAGCTAATGCTGGGGGGGAAAAACTCTTTTTTATATTTTTTCTTCTGAAACAGTTTGCCTATAAATAAAGCCTTGCTGCATAATTAAATATTGTTACTCTGTCAACAGCATCCAGAGCACAATATATTTGAGAAACAAGAAGAAAGGGTGATAAATTAAAATCATAGGCATATATAAAAATTTTAATATACCTATTTTATAAGCTTTCACTGAGTAAATAAAGTACCCACTTCCCAGACTTTCTCTGATGAATATTAAAAAATCTTTGAAGAGAACTATAAAATAGGTCATGGTTATATGTCATGTCAACCAGTCATGCTATTACCAGGGTGACCTTTATAACTTCAGAATAAACTTTGCTTGCAGTTATAAAAGGGGATTGTTAATGCAATCTGGACACACACCTACAATCTGTTGCAGAGCTTGAAGTATGTGCTGCAAGGAAACTACAGATCCCAGCCAGAAACAGCAAAATGCTTTCCTTGCTCTGGGTGTTGACACAAGTTAACCTCAGAACTCAATTTTTCCCATATTTAACAATTGGTCTGAGTATCACAGTCTATTAGAGAGACTCACATGACCTTCAAATGTATTATTGCCCTTTCCCTGTTCCTCAGAAAGTTAGACTGCTGAATATGGGGCCTCAATCTAATTAAAATGATCCTAACTACCTTAATATATTTTCTCTGCCGAGGCAACTGCTAGAATGAAGGATTTGATGGTCCTCATAATGTAGAGCCTCAGTTGTTTTAGAATTGTTCTTGTTTTCTCTGTCTTTGCTGGATAGAAGACATAATTTTTCTAAAATGGTTTTGTGTTCTAAAAAGAGTATTGAAACAGAAATTAAAAGACTTTGGGGAGGGATTTAATAGCAAATATTTACATTTAAACACTTTTTCCACTTTAGCATTCTGATTCAAAGGGAAAAAAAGGAAACATTAGATGTTTGGAAGTAAGTTTCACTTCAAAATGCTGTCAATAGCATAGATATTTCATTAAATGCAACGTGATCTGGAGGCAGTAAAGCGCTCTGCCAAAAACAAAACATGTAGAAGAAGACAGGATATTACGATCTCACTAAATTTATCTATGTTGGCTAAATAAATGAAAATAGAATTGCAAAAGAAGGTGGTTTTATATTTATGGATGTTCTTCTACTGCATCTTTCTAGGCACTTTTCCCTTTTTATTTGAGAAGCTCTTGTGTAGACATCACAAACTCCTACACCCTAAGCAGCACCCAAGGCATGATGACCATGCACAGTGAAAGCATGGGACACCCATAACAAGCAAATGCAGTAAAATGAATGTTAGCACTTGCTAGAAGTTTTCTCCTTTGATATACATCCACAATCATGTTAATTACAGGCTTTTACTGACTGTTACATACAGGCTTTGGGGACCTAATCAGCCAATTTTTTCAGAGCTGTATTGTTATCCTTTAACAACTTCTTGGTATCTGTGGATAACAAACATTCTAGACCTAAACTGGCTTTTTGCAAAATGCCACAAATAGACTGCAAGTGGAAAATACAGGGATTTGAAGAAAAACAGGAGAAGATTTGATCTGAAGGAAAAAATACACACTGCTGTGTCTCTGTCTTGACCTATGAATGTATATTTGGTTTTGGTAGATTTTTCCACGTGGCTGGGAAACATTTTCAGGATACCGTGGGTCAAGACTTTGCTAAGGCTTTCCACATAGGCAGAGCTCAAGAAAGTTAAATGGGGCACAATGTCTTCATTAAAGGGATTTTGGTGATTTTTTTCTCTTCTAACGCCATGGCATCATAGTATACTTTTTCTGAATCTAGGGGTTTTCTTTCAGCCTGACAATATCTACAGAACATCAAACACAAATACTTCCTCAAGCATCAGACAAAAATACCTCTTTATCCCACAGGACCTTATTAGCTGAAAAAAGGTTTCAGATAACAAAGATAAAATCAAAGATTAATCCAAAACAATATTTAATGTGTCCAAATTGACATATCTTTTAAAGATATTTTTGTACTCTCCTTACTTATGCTTTATATTCTTTTGAGGCTCTTCTAAATATATCTCTTTTCACTGCTTGATGCCAGCCTCTTGAAGTTGATATACTAAGGCTTTCATTGATTTCACTGAGCTTTAGAATCAATATACAACATATACCTTTGTACATGCTCTTCAAACATGCCATTTTAAGTGTAAAGGGAAATAAAAGAACATGAAACAGTTAATATATCTTGAAAACTTATCTCAGAACAGTGAAGTAGCATGACAAAATGATAAAGGTTATCTTAAGGAGTAATGTCTTCTCAATTTAATTTCTGGCTCCATATTATGTATTTACAAACAAAGCTTTCTTACAAATTGGAATTAAACTGTTTCTGTTTTGCATCTTGCTTTAATTCTGTTCAGCCAAGGGCTATGAGCCCAAACACAAGCAATGCAGTCTAATTTGTATCACTTACACTTCGGAAATTGGCCTTTAGAATAGTGTGCACACAATAATCAAGTCCCATGCTGCCTCTTTTTGTGAACATTAGGACTGAAGTTATTAACTTCCTTTAAAGTGCAACTTAAGACTGTGACAGACTCTGTCTTTCTGCTTTACTCCAAGATTACACCTTGGAGCCTCATAAAGGCAAAAACTAGAAGTAATGCTTGAAAAAGACTAACAAAATGTAGTGCATATTCGTCACTATTCAAAACACACTTTTGGGTAGCACTGCTTATATGATCTTTATGGTATTTTACTGTGAAAGCTTGCCAATTTTCTGCTGATAGAAGAATCATGACTTGAAAACCAAACTAATGAAAACTGCTTTGACACTACCAGTATACTGTTAAGAGTGCCTAAATGTTGAAAACAATGTTCCCTATGCATATACGCTTTGAAAAAAAATGTGAAAGTTCTACATGTATTATTCATAACTATCTGTCAGTAAAGGTTATTTAATGGATATTAGCCAAGTGGACATATTCTGCACATGGGAAAATTTTATTTTCTCCCCCTACTGCTTCCCAAGGTTCTTATGGCCCATTTTGTTTTACTGGTTTTAAACTCAGGAAAAGTGTAATCTTTCAGGCTAGGCTTCCATGCTGCTCCCCTTGGGCCACCAACTCCCACCACACTGACTCAGTTTTTCCAGAGGCAATGCCTCAAGCTAAATTTACTGTACAGGGAGCCAGAGATCTGTCACAAGTCACATGCAGAAGTTAACTTCAGGTATTACAGAAAAATTTGCAAAGCCAAAAGTAACAAGTAGATGGATTCTGGAAAGGTTTGAGAGCTAGTATGGAACTGTTCCTTTTCCTACATAATGTGTTTACTAAGGCTCCCTTCACACTGTTTGGAGAATTGTTATTTGGGAAGGGAATGAAGACATGACTAATTAGCTGATTAATGTACATTCCTTTTCAGAATCAGCACCAGCTACAGGTTTGCCAGTCACATATTAAAATTCTCTGAGTCTCCCACTTTACTGTGGAGTCCATTTCAAAATATGTTCCAAGCAGTTAAAATTTGGCACATGAACTGCATGTACGTACTCCTACTATATTTTTCATCAACATTTGCAGTATTCCCATTTTCCTCAGGCCTGTGAGTCATATTAGAGGAAGGCTGTGTACCCAACATACGATCCTGGTGGTTTTGCCTGTGTTCAGTGAAGCCAATTTGAACACGCAGAGCCAATCTGACCTTTCCTAGAGTTGCTGGATTTGTTGGACTTGTGCTTAGAGTGATTGGACTGTGCAGTAGATACAATGCTTCCTGGAAACACCATGGATAATGCTCTCCAGTCATTGTGCACATCCCTGCTCACACGTGGGCAGCTGCCTGGAGCCTAGGAATGGAATATCACTGCTGGAAAGCATCGTCTAGTCCCCTCCTTTTGTATGGAGAGGACTAGGACTACCCTGGACATGATGTTATGGTGAGTCCAGTGCACCAACACAGAGCTTCAGGGCCAGGAGGCAGCCAGGAAATGGGCACAGGACCTGAGCACCTGCTTCCTGCATGCTATTCATGCACAGCAAAAAGGAAAGTGGTCAAGTATCTGGGAATAGAAGGGGAAATGTAGACAGGAAGATACCACAGTAGGGAATTTTAAATACAATTTTCTTTAGGTAGCCTAACACAATTAAGAAGGATTAAAATATCTAATTTCATTTATTGATTTTGTTTGGTATTCACCAAATAGTTTTAGATTATATTTTTGCAAGTTGATTGCTATGATTATACCCTGTAAAAAAAAATCAGAATATTGTAATTGGCTATGTATTATTTTACATATCAAGACAAACCTAATATATTTCATAGCTCTGCAGGATATGAAATTACATGCACATTTCATCTTCCATTCCTACAGTTCAATGCTTTTTAACAAATTATTTTCTTAAGGATTTCTTAAGGCTTTGTAGTTTAGGATTGCAATCTGCTTGCTATCCACAGGGAGTATTACCAGAGATTAACAGTACTTAAACTGATGAAGGAGATATGTCATGTCTCTTTTGCATCTGTATAAAGCTACAACTCTAACAGATTGGCTGCAAAGGTAATAATAATTTGACAGAGATCCTTTCTCTGGGGTTTTTTGGGGTTTTTTTTGCTTTTTCTTTTTTGCAAGGTATAATAGTTCTGTCTTTAAAGGCCACATATTTCTATGAATCGACAACAAGCCAGTTGGAGTGGAAACCTTTTCAGTCTTGAAAAGCATAAAGCAGCATATCCTCAGAAATTCATCTAGCAAAAATCTTTCTCTGCCTTTTGGTGAATCACATAATATACGTATTCTTTTTAAGTGGATAAACAAATTTTGAATTGCATATACATGCAAACACAGAGATGGCAATATGTGTGACTGGGTTTTTCAGTGCACCATTTTAGGCTGAAGGTGAAAAAATTTCTATTAAAAGTCTGGAGTTACAAAGAGTCTTGTTTGCAATTTCAGTACTGTATCAAGGATATCAAAGAGGTCTAGCAGGAGGGAACATTAACACTATTTCTCTCTCTTTTGTCAGCACAGACATGTTTTCCTTAGCAGTGAGGGCTTTTTCCTTATTGATCTTCCTTTGTTTGCTCAGAACTTCTTGACTAATTCCTACAAACGCACAACTGTAGGATATACCACAGCATGATTTTGTGCCTTTGCTTCTTATCCAGTTGTTAGCAGGGTGAATCCAGCTCTAGGTTGGGTTATTACTCTGTTCTGGTAGGGACCATGGGGCAAGTGCTCCTAACAACCAACTTATTGCCCTGCCCATCAGGTCTAGAAGCTCTTCCACACAGCAAGCTTATTCACTTTTAATTAATTAATTTTAATTAATTCAGCAGAACCAAAAATCTATATGCTTTCCTGGCTTACGGAGGAAAAGCAGTTTCAGATCCTCTTAAAAATGAATGCCAAAACTTATTGCTATACATTCAAAAATTTGATTTTGGAATTGTCTCCAATGGTGTTTTACTTATCAAATGATTTTTTTTGTGCTTTCCTACAAAGCACAACCCCTTGGGAATATGGAATTATTTTAACAGGCAATCCTGGTCTAAATCTCTGGTAAGCAGGCATTGTCAACTGTATTAGAAGCAGCTTAATTACATTTAGCCATTCTGTGAGAGAAAGCACTGTCCTGCAATAACATCTCTGATTATGCACATCACTGTGAACCTCCAATCAGACTGAAACTATGTGCTTAGAAGAAAATTGTTGAACCACCACGGCTCCATCATTATAAACTGCAGCTTTTAAAACCTAGTCTCCTGGAGCTGTGAAATGCATCTTGAACAGTACTGCTGTGTTTTGTTAACCTTGCTTTGTCTCATGTTTTGATGAGGGTAATCCAGCCTACAACATTTGTAGGGAAAAGGCAATAAAAGCAGGGTCTCTTTACCAAAGACAGTCAGCTCTGCAGGGTCACTGTCACGCTCCCCCACCATGTTGGTCCCCACACAGGTGTACATCCCTGCGTCACTTTTTCTGGTGTTGGAGATCATGAGCTTCCCACCACGGATCTGTTTCAAAACAAGGAACATATTTTTAACTTCAGGTAAACAAAATACATCAGTTCTACCTTCTTGAGCTTTCATAACCAACACATCCTAAACTTTTGTTTGTAAATTTATGTATAGTTTTAAAATTATATACTTTAAATATCTTTAGGCTGTTCAAGAACACATTTTTATCCCACTGACTAATTTCAATTTGAAACTAATTTCAACTGCATTTGATTTTGTTCCTTTGGCTTTCATTAGATTCTTTAGATTTCAAAGACTGCATTTCTTGCTGCCTCTTGGCAGCACAGAGTACATTTATTTCTTGCATGATGATATGTAAAGCAGTCTTGACATCCCTCTGAAATAAAAAGGTAATTTGACTTAGTTTTATTTAGTTAATATTATTTTACTGATGTCTGAACAGTCTCCTTGATCACTAATAAAGACAGATTTTCTCTTTTTGTTAAGGCAAACAGACTGAATCTGGCCCAAACTAGGAATTCACCTGACACTTAGTATTTTCTTGGCTAGAAAGGGTGCTTACAGAGTGAAAGAGCAGGGTAGTTGGAAGAAATTAAGTAAAAATGTGTAGCTTGACAAGTCACAGCATCAAAGGTTAGACAGTGGGGTGCTCCAGAATAAGCTGGGAATTTAACCAAAGAAACTTGAGAGTCAGGGAATGATAGCCAGTTCTCTGTAGCTCTTTGCTTTCTACTCTTGAATAGACCCTACCACAGACAGCCTCTTCCACAAATAGCAACAGTTCAGATTCTTTGGCTTAGAATAATTCCTCAGGCTTCCAGAGCCACTAACAAGCTTCCTGAGAGTACTTCTATGTTGAATAAGGTCAGCACTGAATCATTCCATACAACATAAAACTTTATTGGAGAAATATTAATGGTGAAAAGATAAGCATTTAAAAATTAGGAAAGAAACATGTTCTCAACCCCCTAATTTATCCCCTTTGCTTGCACAGACCATGATTTATCTCTAATCACTTGATAAGTTAAATCTTTCTGCTGGATCCTTTTTCATTCAGTACAAGAAATGAACAGCCACAGAATTCAACCAGTGTTACTCATTTGCTCAACATTTATTCCTTTTCAGGAGCCATAATTCTTTAGAGTATGACTTCAGCCTTCATTTAGACACATCCAAATTACCACAACTATAACATTACTGGTATTCTAAGATGTTGGGTTTTTTCCCCAGGGATTATTTGTGCGCCTCACAGATTTGACTGACTTTGCTTATAAACACCTCTCTGACATTTCTCAGTTTGGAGAACTGATATGTAGAAAATGTAAAACCAAATTGGTCAAAGACATACACTAAGTTTTTCATATAACTGAGCATCTTCTATGACTGAGCTAACAGCAGACCTCCATCACACTGGATTTACAAACCAACCCTCAAAAAAGCTCAAGCTGGAGAGCCAGACTAGGACCAACAAACAGCTCAGAGAGGCAAATTGCCAAGAATAACATCAAATCCATGGGAAAAGCTATAAAGCTGTGTAAGTTCTGCTGCACTCAGCTGTG
Source organism: Sialia sialis (assembly GCA_009812075.1). Taxonomy (NCBI): domain Eukaryota; kingdom Metazoa; phylum Chordata; class Aves; order Passeriformes; family Turdidae; genus Sialia; species Sialia sialis. The sequence continues at coordinate 15,486,044 of VRYO01001681.1, read as the reverse complement.
GACTCTGTGTATACAGACAAAAAACCACCTGAGCTGTACTCACACTGATCCGCTCCTCTCTGTCGTCAATCCGGACTTTATCTTTCTTCCAGTAGATGGTGGGCTCAGGGTGCCCTCGAGGAGGCTGGCACTCCAGGATTGCAGGCTCTCCAGCTGCCACCACCACATCTGTAGGGTTTTGGCGGAAGTCATCCCGTAGCACTAAAGCAGTAATTGAAGGAAAGAAGAAAAAAAAAATAATCTATGTGATGACATTGTAAGTGGGGAAAAAAATGTAGAAACACATGCTATTAAACAAGCAAGGCTCAACCATTATTAGATGATCACTTTTCTTCTTATATTGACTGTAAAAGATCTCAAAAATGAAGCTGGGCAGATATGCCCTTTTGTCCAGTGGAGGCAGACTGGACATTGTTCTGTATTTGAGTTGCTAAGATGTGCAGCACCCATTACTCCTTTTAGCCTTGATAGAATCACTTTCCATCGTTAAAAAAGCAGCATTTCAAGTTGGAGGTTGAGTTCTTTTCATGACATTAAACAACCTGCTGAATATCTGCCTTGTCTCGTCTACAATTCCAGCATAAGCTCAGTAAAAAGGGGACAGAACTAATTCTGAATTGAAGAGTTACAGTTTGGCTAAGGGCATTGCCATTATTACTGTTATTATCATATTTCTGGCACATACTAAAATGGTCACTAGTTCTGAAAGGTGTCAGGGAAATAAAACGGATAGCAATGTACTTTCAACATATTTATTTCTTCCTTCTATATTTTTAGTTCTAATATTTTTGCCACCTTGACCAGCCCTATCCCATTGAAAAAAAAAAAAGGAAGAGCATTTAAATCACCAAGCTGTTTGAGAAGGAAATTAGGTAACACAGGGTGGCTTCTTACATAAATCAAACATCTGTAAAGGTTTAGGTCCAACTAGCTGGCTTCAGTGTGTTAGAATGATACCCACTTCATCCTTACTCTTCCATGTGTGTCCTAGCCTCTAGGTTAATTGACATTCTTATAAACATAAAACTGAAAATAGCTCTAGATGAGCTACTGAAATAGAATTTAGGGCATTGCCCCTCCTTGAATTTCAGCTACGCATGGCTTTCATTACAGCTTTAAAACAGTTCTCGCCCTTAATGGAACCAGGGCCCTCTGAGAAATTAGAAAACACTGTATCCTAGTGAAGGGGCAAGTCAGGAAGAGTTCAGCAGAAATTGCTCAGTCTCATTTCATAAGCAGAGATAATTTACTGCTTTCAATGTTAATAAAACGTGCCCCATTTTAACATTTGGAACTGAATAGTTTTCTCTTCTGTAAGAAACCAGAAGAAAAATTTGATTAATACATACAAGAATCGCTCTCTGAATAGTCTGAGGTGAGTAGGCTGTATATATCTGGCACTTGAAATGACATGGAGCTAACTTTTATTGTTCTCCATTTTGGGATACACAGGTAGATCCCAAAGGAAGGAGGGAATTAATTGGAAGTTAATTCCTTCTCTAACACACACACACACAAAAAGAGTGACTATTTAGGTCTCGCTCTTGAAGCATAAAATAAAAGTGACAGGAGGCAGCTGGCAGCAAATGCAGTGCTGGCAAGAACTCGTAGTCTTCTTAGGTGACACATCCAATAGACAACAAAAAACTCAATCCCCAAATATTTCTGAATAATACAAATCTTCTGATTAACAATAATTAAATTGGCAAAAATGGAATTTGTACAACTTCAAGTGGAAGAAATAATTTATGCAATGCAGAGCACAGAATTAGTATGATGAAGATCATGGGCTTCTGACTACTGGCAGTAAAACACTTTGCAAAGCCAAAAAAGTCAATATCATGGGAATGTCAGGGAAAGAAAAAAAGTCTTACAAAACCATGCTTTTTCAGAAAGCAACTTTATATGTCTCTGTGATCCCCATGATACACAGGAAGAAAAAGTACTTATAGACAATGCTATGCCCACATTTGTATAAATGGCAAATAGATAAAAATTAATTTATGCTATTCTTATTATTACACACAAAATAAATATTATTTTTATTGGCTTGATTCTTCTTGTAATTACAGAACTTCTTCAGTGCAAATCCATTAGTGGAAAATCCCCAGAAAATCAGCAGATCCCACCACATAACGGCTTTATATTCCTAACTCCTAACTCTTGGCAGCAATATTAAGGAAAGCATTTTCCTTGAACATGTCACACTGCTGTATGAACCTGACAAACACAGTTTCTTGGAGTGATACACAGTAAATTACATTAACTTTCTCTGAATCATTTCAGCAACTGTGTAAGGTTCCAATCAGCCTCAGAATATGAGGCTAAGAGGTGATTTGATTTTATCACATTCCTTTACCCAGTCTCACTGCAAAACTGGCTTGAATAGAAGACAAAATTGATGCTACAGGCTTTGCTTAATCTTGCTCTGTACCTCAGCACATACGTGAATCTTGAATAGAGATATCTCACCATTTCCATCTAAAGCACTCTGTGTTTTGGAGGAAAAAAAAAAGTTGGAGAAAAAAGAAATAGGGAAAAAATAAAGCAGCGACAGAAAAGCAAAGATAAGAGAAAAATGCATGAAATATAAATTAAAGTGAGAAAATAACTCTGAGAGGAAGAGGGGGAACACTAACTTCAGGGAGACAGAAAAGAAAAAGCCAGGTAAAGGAAAGAAAAAGAATGAATAAAAGCAGAGAAAAAGACAAGCTAAAGAGCAAAGGGCACAGGTTGCCATCCCTGTGATTGAATATTTTAATGCAATCTAACAACAATGAAATAAAGCACAGACGTTAATCTGATTAGCCCAGTCATCCCAGAACATCCTCACGCCAAGGGAAAGGAGGCAGGGAGGAGGAGGGCAGAGCATGAGCTGGTGAGTTTGGCTTTCATCCTGGAGTGGCACGGGAAGCCACAGAAGGAAGAACCATCAACTGGAAGTTGAGTTCACACATATTAGCACAGTAAATGGAAAAGTTGCAGCACAGCTTAGTGCACTCACCATATCTAATGGTACAATCATCTGTGAAAACAGAAAAATGATTGAGAGCTGCAGAATATGCCTCAGCCAATTATCCAAAATTGCTGGGTACTTCCAAATAACTATTAGTGTGCCTGAGCAGACCACCCCTCTCCACATATAGGCAGAAGTCTTTTGTTCACTTGAGAAGCCAGCCATCCTCAGGGCTCTTTTGGCAGGGCACAAATACTAATGTTTTAAAAATTCAACACACACAGTACTATGCTGCCATCAGCTTCCTCTTGCTTTATTCCAATTTTACGCACAGCTCCCTTGGTGCCTGCATGGGTGTTTCCCTACATTTTGGGGTGTTACCTTACGTTCTTTACTGCAAGGGTGATGAGGCCCAAAGAAGTTCTGCTGGAAGTGTTCAAGGCCAGTCTGGATGCACCTCTGAGCATCCTGGTCTAGGAAAGCTGTCCCAGCCCATGGGGTACAGGGTTATCTTTAAGGCCCTTCCAAGTCAAACTTTTCTGTGATTTTATGACTGAACAAGGGGTGCTGAAGGGGAAGGTGGCCCCACACTGCATGCCAGCCCTGGGGCTGCAGCACAGCTCTATGCCAGGGGCTGCTCCTCTACCAGCCCACAGCCTTCATGTTTCAAAAAGCAAAGCCTTGCAAGGGCAAAAGCTTGCAGATGGCTGAGCCTTGCTGTCTGGAAAGGCACTGAGGGACTGGAGAGCTGCAAAGAACAGCTAAAGCGCACACACATCCTGCAATGGCGCTGGGGACGAAAGTTAATTAAAGTTTGATCGGCCTCTTTGCGGCTCAAACAAGCTGATGCTGCTCAAACAAGATAGATGTCTGCGAGCAGCCACAGCAGTCTTTGAGGCAGCAATGGCCATTTCCAGGTAGCCAGGAGGGTAAGGAGGGAAAGGGAGCACATCCGTGTGGAGCCAGCACCTGCCAGAGCGAGGGATGAGAGGGAAAGGAGCAGAAAGGAGCCCCCGCTCCCAAGGCAGCTGCTAACAGCACCTGCCAGTTTAGGCCCAAATCCAGGCCTCGGTCAAACTGATGCTCATAAACTCGGGGAATTACATGGAAACCGAATTAATTTCCTCGGCTGAGGTTCCAGCAATTTGTTTAAAGGAAGTGGAGATAAAGCCACGATGTTTATGGGGTAGGAGGGAAGGTGGTGGGGTCAAAATTATTCTAGGCTAGATATCCATGCCTTAATCCTTCTTTCCAGCTTTCAGACCCTTAGAAAGAAAACATTTTTATAGGATTTACATTTACATGATGATTACAAATAACCATCTGTCTGCTTCCACTTTTTCAATCTGGTCCATGTCCCATGAGCCCCAGCCTGTGGTCAGAGCAGCTAAGCTGGAAGGAAGAAGTGGATGCCCGTCAGGAGGCTTTGGGATAATTGCATTCTTCTCCCACCAGCGCTTGTCTCTCTACCTCCTCCCCCTCTGTGTGCACGGCGAACATCTGAAATTACCAGAGACAGGAGGAGGGAAAGAGTATCTCTGTTGCCTTTTTCAATGAATTATATTGTCCTAAAACACAGCTACATCTGTTGTGCTGACTAGAGGGTATAAAGAGATATCGAGTAAATATTAATGCACTTCTGCAACTTGGGTCCCAGTAGTTCACCTTCCTCCTGCTGCTTTGTTTTGTGTTTATCTCACGATAATATTACTCCCAACGATTTCACACAGCTACATTGGCGGTGGGTTGGTCACCTGCCACACCACAGGTAGGTCTCCCCTGATCCAAGGCACTTCCCTATAGGCATTTTCTTAAATCCTCATCACTCTGCCACTGCTTTGGCATCTCCCTCCTCTGATTCATACTGATATGAACAATTGACATGAGTTACTAAGTCAAATAACTGCCCAGATGTCATGCAGTGGACAGATTAAAGGATTATTATACTTTAGGTAGCATATGGTGCAGGGAGGTATTTCAGATCTTGACTAATGTGTATGATCTGCTGAAATGGTCCCTGAGCAAGCCAGCACTACCTGCTGAAACAGGGTGACAGAAAAAAAAACCCAAGGGGTCACAGACAACTTCCCTTGTGAAGAATAATACACTTTGTTTGAAGACGCTGCTGCCTCACCTCTTTGTTTCAGTGACTATCTCTGCCTCAATTTGTAAGGAAAATTGTAACAAAGACGCACAACCTTGGCAATAGTCCTAGGCAAGACTCTCAGGGAGTTCTTGAGCTCCCTCTGCATGTGCAGAGGAAAAGCAGACAGGAAAAACATGCTACCTTTTAAAAAAATACTATAAGGAGCACTTTCTCCTCCTGTTTTTCCCATGCTTTGCCTATCCCCTGATACTGATGCTGCCTAGCAGAAAAGAATGTTCGTTAATATACCATGACTAAAAGATGCTCAGTAAAATGAAGCCCAAGTCCATGAGAATAATTTTCAGAGGTGTTAGGATACTCATGAAGAGTCTAGCAGCTTCTGTAATGTTTGATTAGCAGGATACCTAGAAATCCAAGTTATGATCAGCACGGAGATACCTGCATCAAGAAACAAAAGGAGAATCTTCTTCCTTGACAATTCAGCAACTTTCTTTGGCTTCATCCCTTTCTCTCACTCAGTATTTCAAATGCTTCTGAACTTAGCAACTTACCTAGTACTTACAGCAAAAGGTAGCTTGCCCCTTATTATCAGTCCACAGTAAAGACAAAAACGTGGAGAAAACCTTGACACATCTTCTAAAACTTTTAACAGCTTACATGTACAGATATAGACATACAAAAAATTATCGTGAACATTAATGTCTAAATGTAAAAGTGCTGCTTCTAAAGACAGAATATATTAAAACAGGTGAACAGAGAGAATTAGTGCTGAAGCAACACTGACAAGTAAGGAGACATTCCAGAGTCAGTGGGAGATGACTGGCTTTTTGCCTCTCCTCTGAATTGCAGTCTGAGGTGTACCCCGACTAGCTGACTGTACAAAGGTCAGGAAAGAAGACAGACTTTTTTCTTTCTTACTTATAGAACATACTGCCAGCAGTCAGATTTTGAAATCTTTCTAGGCAAGTTAAGGGCACTGCCAACCTAATTCTCCTCTTGCACAACTACACAGGTATACAAGTGATAGTTACCCCAGATTTTAGTTTATTATTTCTTTCTGATTTTTTAAAGGCTGCTATTTGGGCTGAATTAAGCGTAAGCCTGTATATACTTACTGAAAAATTGTATAATCTTCTTGCCTTTCTTGTGATTCATTGTGATCACTTGAATGCAATCTGACATCTCTGTAATTTTTTCTTCTGAAAGATTTTATGTGACTACCAAATAGCATGAAGAGCGAGATTTTTCTAATTTAGAACATAACATATTTATGTTTAAGCCTCCTGATTGAAAACGAAGTTCCGTCACCTGTCTTCCTTGCAATGAATCCCCGATAACCTTCTCCCTTTTTTAAACTCCCACCTCCTTCCACCAGCAAATTCTGAATGCTGCAGTTAACAGTCAGCAATCTCATTACCCATCTGCTATAAATCTCAAAAGCATCACTGTGTTTTGACAGTCAAGAAAGGCAAAGGGAAGCAATAAGCATAACCAAGTATTCTTTATGAATGCAAATATCCTGAAGACCACATTTAAGTAATTTCAGAAATCTAACGCTATACAACGTAATATGTTGAAAAATTTTCCCTAGGATACAGAGCAGATTTCTTTTTTCTTATTCTTAAAGCATAATCAGTCTTGATGAATGCACTGCACAGATTGCTAATGTGAACAAGTGACATATTACTAGGAGCTTTATTTCACTGAAACTGAAATCCCAACTACTTGCTTAAAGTTCAGAGACTTTCTAGAAGAACTGATACCGTAATTATAGACAACAAACTTTTAAAAAAGTGCATGGTCTGCTGTAAGTCTTCAAATTTAACAAGGATCCGACATTTAGCAGTTTAACTTGGATCTGAAGATAGCTTTTACATGATCTTCACTTCAAATGGTCTACATATTCATGGGCATTACATAAATAAATAAATTAAGTAATTACTTAAGTAAATAAATTATTTATTTTTTTAAACCAACAAATGTCAATATCAGATGTGGAAGAAACACAGCTTAAGGAAACACCACATGAAAATTGAACTGACCTTTTCTCTGTCAGTTTTATGCCAGAATGTCTTCTTTTCAGCAGGAATATGGGAAAGGTTCACCAAAAGCACTAGAGACTCTGCAAATCCCATAAAGTATGCTTCCCTCCCGACAATGCAGTAGGGAAAATAGTGTTTAGGAAAAGCAGAAATCCTCTACAATGTCCTAGGCTACTGTCATAAAATGATAGTGTGGACTTTGCCTGTTTGCCTTTGGTTGCCAACCAACCAAAAAGAGAAACTTTAAAGAATTATAAATATATTTTTAAAAAATTCAAAAGCAATGTCATCCAAAAAACTGAGATGTAACTGATATACAAACAAAATTCTGGTGGGAGCTTTTCACCATGTCATTGAGAAGAGCACACAAGAAACTGCACTTTGTGTACAGCAGAGGAATTCTCCAGAAAGTGCAGATTTAATTAGTGAGGTTCAGAAACTACAGTCTATTAACAGGCAGGTTTGCTGTTGGGAGTACGAAAGTTGCATTGCCAGGCACCTGCAGCACTGTGCTCATCCTAATGAAAGCTGCCTAGAGTCTGACACAACACTGAGCAATTGCATTTTTTCTGTTTCCAAACTGAAGCTGGTTCTCATACAACCACTTTAACTCCATCAGTGCCCTGGATTTTCAGTTTCAGCCCAGCCAAAACACCTAAAATGTACATGTGCCCTTGGTAAAACAAAAGAATAAGAGCAGCTGAGAATCATGAAAATGAATACAAATGAATGAATATTTCTTGTATGAGAAATATAGAATGTTACATGCTTCATTTAGCCAATATAATACAGACTGCAATCTCCAGAGCTTCACTGAAGTGTGAATAGTCTCTAATAAACTTCTTGTGTACACATGCACAACACACACACAACAGCTGGGATGCTTTCCTGTCTTGGCAGGGGGCACTGCCACATCACTGCTATACTTCAGACACACATTAGGCAAAGCATCAAACAAAACAGGCTGTTGCCTAACACAGGAAACCTGCTTCCATCCATCCTCCATTTCTCCATGCCCAACCATGGTCTCTCTCTGTTAATTAGAAGCTAAAACTAATCTATTCAATTTTTTGTGAATTTTTTTTTTATGCTTCCTTCGGAAGTCAGGACTAGAAATGAGATATTTGAGCAGACATAGCAAAGCATGTATTTCTCAGTAGACTTTTGTAACTCCATCACAAGGGGATTGTGCAGCCACACTTCATCAGACATGGAGCTGAGATGCAGCCACAGCTGGTACACAAAACCAGTGGGAGCTACCTGCTGCTTCCCAAATACCTCCCTTCCCATCCTGCAAACCGTCCCTATGCCAATGGGCCATTTTGGGGTGCTTGCCAGATGCCATTTCAACAGGGTCCCTAAGACTGGCTGGCCTCATGTGCTCTGTCACAGCAGCACACAGGCTGAGCAGGGCATCTCCTTCTAGACCTGACCTTCAGACACCAACCTCCTGAAAGGCTCAGCGGTTTCCACTTTTTATAGAATTTGTCCCAGCAAATACAGAATGGAAACTAGAAAAGCTTAAAATGTTCTCACATAGTTGTTACTGAGGCACGTCCAGCGCATTCAGGCACACCTTCTAAAATAATTTACAATTCTCCACCTCCTAAAATTCCTCTATCACTTATGTTTGCATATTATTTCAATTCAATATTATTTTGATAATATTCAATAAATTAAAGAAGTAGGAATGCACGGCCTAATTTGTCATCTCTTAACACAATAAAAACTTCTTCCAATGCTAGGGTCATTTTTGAAGTTTCGTCATTGTATTCTTCCTTCAAAAAAGGAACTTAAAATTCTTTCAAATTCAATGGATGACAAAAGGTTAGAGAACATATTTTCTGTATTATCTTGACAAATGCAAAAGAATTTATCGGTCACTTGTTATGGTATCATTCTACAAAATAAATTTAAGTTTCCAGAGCTCTAAAAACAGAAGGACCAATGTGATACATAGAACCTGTTTTAAAGTGCTCTTAGGATTAAGTAGTTTGAGTTCTGTCAACATATTACCAACTAGGAAATAATCCACAAACATCTAGAAAAAATAGTAGTTCTTTATGGTCTAAAGCCTAAATTTTGAGATTTTACGCAAAACAAAGAAGAAACTAGTGTAATTTGCCAGTAACCTTTTGCAGTTTTGATCTATTCAAATAGCACAAAGAATTACTTCTATACAATATAAAATATAACTCTCCCACTTATTTTCAAAAGTAAAAAGAAATATGAGAGTTCACAATGCCCTCATTATTATTCACTACATGATGCAAGAGGAAAGAAAAGAAAAAATAAAGAAGCAGGAGAGAAGACCAACTGTAATAGCCTGAAGCGACAATTTTGAAAGGGGAGCTTAAGCACCCAGAGAGAGATGAGAACCTGGATGTCCAGCTCCAGCCTCCAGTCACACTGGGCTGTTCCTGAGACTCTAAATGGCCTTCAGCTGAGAGGTTAGACTCAGACACACTCTTGAAAATACAGTAGCATAATGTTGGGGATTGCAGTAAACGTGAAACCTTTTTTATTTTTATTTTTTAAAACTACTACCACTGTCCCAAAGTGCTATGTCATGTACAACAAATTTTACATAATGGAAAAAAAAATGAGTACAAGAAACTAGAATAATAAAATAAAGCTGCCGTGTGCCTCACATCCTTCTAAACCCTTGGTGCTGAGTATTCAGAGAAAAATCAGGGTAACTACAGATCCACTGACTCCTTCAAAATAAGAGAAAACTGCCAAAGAGCACAACACAACAGTGTAAACCACGACAGAAAAGCAGCAATCTGAGATGTGCCTATGAAACAGCCTTTAAGTTACTCAACAACTGGAACAGCCCTTGCTAAGAAGGGCTGACATTCCTCTGAAGGGTCTGAAAGACCTCTGTTAATCCTAAATTAGAATACAAAACCCGTTTTACAATCTTTCCTCTTCCTCTTACCTCCCTTCCAACTGCAAGTATAACAAAGACTCTGTTCCAGCTCAGGCAACATTCCATAACCAAATGTTAAACAGGTTTAAACAGAAACCTCCCAGCACATTTAAGTCACTCGTTTCCGTCCTTAGCACAGAGTTTAACTAGACACACAGTACCTGTATCTGTAGCTTCTACAAACCAGTTCATCTGTGTATATTTATAGAGATACTGTCATTCTTTGATTGCACTGGAAAGCAAGAGGCTATACAAACCAGATAAAATATTCAAGAACCATATGATAGACAAAGCACAATATTGAAAGAGGCAGATTAGATTATTAGACTCGACAGGATTGGATGGAGGGATTTTTAGCCTCCACCACAGTATTCACCTGGGATAGATTTTAGGTCAAGTACTACAAACATTTCCTTCCATGCCAATTAGAAAATAAAAAAATAATAAAAAAAAAAAGGCAACAACTCCTGTTGCTGAGGATCTTTAACCCAGATCACTCTGCTGACCCAGTTCACAGCCCAGATTCATAAACAACTGAGAGCATGACAAGCTATTACAAGCAGAGGGAATAAGTGGCCAGGAGAGAATAGTACTACTTAAAGCAGATTTTCCAGCAAGGAGAATGTGTTATTAAACTACGCAGCATGTTTCCCCATATTTAGACTAAGGAATTTGGAATAAGGAATATATAAAATGCAATAGCTCATATAACCAGTGCACACTGTGGAATTTTTCTGAGACCAGGAGAACTGGAAACACTCTGTAGTTCACTTGCACAGCTTCAATTAAGGCAAATTGAATTAAACACTCCCTTGAGGAGGACCTCTGTAGCTCTGCTCCTCCTTTTCTGAACAATTCCAGATGTAGGTGTAGAGCATTTCCAGTTTCTCTCTGAAGAATTCCACATGCCTGGCTGTGCTCACATTCATACAAAGAGGTGAGCTTTTGGGGGAGAAGACATGGGGCACTAAACCATGCCAAGTCAATAATTGCTACATGTCTGATTTCACAACTTAATTCTGTTCACAGGGACTTCCTTCCTTCCTTAAGAAGAGACAGACCTGCTGGAAACAACTCAGAGGAGATGGAAACACTCCTGCTGCTGAACAAATGGAATCTAGAACTGTGTGGCTCATATTCACACAGCTGGCAGCACTTTGTTTTCTTCTCTCATATCCAGAATTTATTAACTGCTTAATAGTTCTTTGCTCTTCCTTTTACCTATTCAATCCAAAACACTAATCAGGCTTCCTTTCCAAATGCCCCCTCACTTCTATTGCAAGGAATCATCCTTCCAGTGAGGATCTACAGGTTCACCTTAACATTTTGAAGCTCAGAGACCAGAATTGCTACTCTTAGGACACCTTTCAATCTGGCTCCTGCAGGTCGAATTGCTGGCCACAGTTCCTGATTTTTCTCCTTCCAGGAGACATCTGCTGGAATGTTCTTTCACCATCAAGAGCAGGGTTTAGGAAATCAGCTCCCTTTTACTGAAACTCATGAAAACTTTCAACACCTACAGAGGCTTCCCTCACTCCACTAAAAGGCTGTGGCATCAATGAAATTTATTTTTAAATAGCAGATCACAGAGATATCCTACAAACAAGAGACTATACTAAATCAGCACAACTCATGCTTTGCTTAAGATTTTAAGATTTTTCTCGTTCTTTTCTAATCAAACATCTGGAGGCACTGAGCTACAACCCTCCCTCCTTTATCAAATGGCCAAACAGAAATGCCAGCTTTGGCAAAGCAGTAAATTCAATTGTGTAGCTGAAATGACTGAACATGAGCTCTTTAAGTCCACGTCATGCAGTATCTCAACAACACCTGAATGTACATTTGAATTTAAATGCAGGCAGTGTAGAGCTGTTATGTGGGAATTTACCTGTGATTTCTGGGCATCCAGGAGCCTGGACCGCAGATATTCATCACTGTTACAGTGGGCATATCAGGAGAGATGGTAGTTTGGATTCAAATCCCTACCAGCCCTTTTTAAAATAATAAATCCAAGACATTTATTCAGAACCTGCCTTCAGATCCTACTGGCAATGGTAAATCCATTAAACTTTGCTTTCACTGCTCATGATGTTTATAAAAATAGTAGCTGGAATTACAAACCAGCAATACAAAGCTTGGTATTTTTTCTCCCCAGATGTAATAATGAACTGGATAAGAACAAAGTTGACCCAGGGATTTCAATAGAGAAACTTTCATTGGCAGCCTGAGCAGCAGTGTGCAAACGCATGTTTTTAAGTCAATATAATAATGGCATTTCTCCGCCTATTAATAAGTATAGATCTACTGCTGAATTCATGGCTGAAGTGACATCATAAAATTAGTTATATTTCTTCTTAAGCTATATAATTAACTCTTAATGAACCCTTTCCTTTTCCCAGTAAATTCAATTTTGTCTAATCCTTGGGTTTATGGTAATGTTGAGCTCATTAAAATGTTACTTAAAACTCATTAAAATGCACACTGAGAGGTAACAGCTTCATTGCAGTAATATGTTGTAAAAGAAAAAAGAATGCTTTATTATCATTTAATTGTTTCCAAAACTGAATACATTTGCATAGTGATGAGGTTCACAGGATATTTTCAGTAGTGCTCAATAATTAAGCAGCTCAGTAATTAAAAATGCATTTTCTAAAAATAATTTTATGTTCCTGCTTACTCCCTGTTGTTTTTATCAATTGGGAGAAGTGTTCATGTTGATACAGTTTACAGAACTGAGAAACAGTGATACCTGAATTGACATTAAGAAAAGATAACAGTTAAAGCCCTTGGTAAATTTCTGTTTCAAAATAATAAGGTAAAATTGCCACCATTATATATTACAAGTCAGACTTCCTAAGTCATATAATATCCTTCCAATCACTTTTTCAACACCAGGGACAACCAGGAATTATGCAGAGGCATTTCAGTTGCAAAGCCTTATTCTCATTTTCATAATTTATTGCTACCATAGGTTTGAACATGATAGAATCCCCAAGCAGAGGACTTGCCCTGGACTTGGCCAGTAATAAAATTCTGGCCAAAAGTGTGCCTCAGGAGCAGAATTTCCCTGTACTATAATGGTGGGTATTATTATAGTTAGGTAAGTGGTTCATAGATTTATACTAATCATGAAACACCAATCATGCTTACTTTAACTTTCTATTGGAATAAATTGCTGTGCTGGTTTAGAAAAATTCTATGTGGTAATTCAGAGTAACGAGTAAAAATGTAGTGACAAAACACTCAAAAGCTAGGGACAGAAGTTACACCTTCTCAATGATCTCAACACAAGAGTGTCTGGGGTCCATTATTTACCATGTGACATTAGGGTAGAAGATATTTTGCTTACTTTTTTTTTTTTTAACTCCTGAAGAAGGGTTGATAGGAAAGCTTGCCAGGGTACACATGCTAGACTGTTGGATGGGAAAAACAGAACTTGGAAGCACTGAGTCATTCAAGGAACTGTCTAATGCAACACTATTTAAGATGTCTTGAAGTATTAATTTAATGCCAATCACTGTTCTTTTCTATGGCTTTCAAATATTAATTCTACTTCTATAAAATACATACTGTTTTTTAATGTACAGATACCACAATGCACTCAATATGGATTTTTCTGACTTTTGAAAGTTGATTAGTATGCTAAAGACACAATTAAACTCAAATACAGATGCAGCACGTTAGACATGTTAGTGTAAGGAGAACAAAAGAGAAAAATGGTCTGTGAGTTTTCAATCTTTATACCCTTAATAGGGAATAATAGACTAGAATAAAAATAATCCAAATAAGAAAAAAAGAAGTGAAGTACTAACCAGATTAAGGAATTTCAACAGTTGAAGTTATTGCATGTAATAGGACAGCATTTCTATGGTACCATGCTGGAATGTACAAAATGAAAACCAGTTATCTAGTTTACCATCGATTTCCTGGGTGAGTCTGGACAATTAAATGATCTCAGATCCCAGATGCAGATGGATGAGCAGACTTCTGTGGCTCCTTTTGCTGATTATTTAAATAGATCTGTCTCGTCAATCTTTACAATCTCCTCTATCTACTTCCTACAGCTCCTCACACAGCGGCCCAAATGACAATTCTATAATGCATAACTTCATAAATATATTAAAAAAAATCCAGGGCACTTTTAGTGAGATATCAATATGTGGGCTGAAAATTGTTGTTTAATACAATAAGTCAGGTCATATTTCTTAATTTTGCTTTTGATACTCCTTGATAAATCTAACTTTCCTGATGGAGATAACTATTTCTACACTAATTTACATCTCATGTTTGCAATTGTTTCAAAAGAAAACAAATAACATGTCTTTTTAGAGGAGTAAACAATCTCTCATTTTATCTTTATTGCACATACTAGCAGATATGTTAAGTCATTTCTCCCAAACACTCAGCAAGATGGAAATTAATAATTCTGAAAATAAGTAGCTGGCATGATAAGAATTAATGCTGAAAACCCTCTCCATTGTATTCTCTTCTATTAAGTAAAAATAAATGATAGACCATAACTATAAACTAGAAGATGGATGAGAATGAGAAGAGGAAAAAAAAAGAAAAAAAGAAGAAATTACATATTATATTTACTAATTTTCCTCAACAGTGCAAACTTAAAAATTAGCAACAAAGGTTGTTTAAAAAAAAAAAAGAGTAAGAAATCTACTAAAGCCTCAGTTTTAGTTCTTATAGATGGAGGGACAACTGGACAGCAGAATTACGTAGGTATAACTGACATTAATGCAAGATTTGTAAAATCATGGCTGCACATATTCAATCCTAACAAGCAGAAACACATTAACTTTATGAACACAAAAGCAACCATTTTGTTTCAGAGCTGATACAATAATTTTAAAAAGAGGAAAACAGAAATGGTTCTCTCTTGCTGCCTGAATCATTTTTTTCACTGCGTCTCTCTGCTGCTGCAGGATGAAGCTGGAGTGAGGTGAGATGAGATGTGCTCAGCAGCAGGACAGGATGGGAGCTTTAACACAAGTAATGTGCTGCTGGGAATCCAAGTGCTTGAAGGATTTCAACTAACCATTTCAGGTTATTTTTTAACTTGTAGCGAGGTAACTACCAGATACAAACAGCATTTCTCATGGTATGATATGGTGGCCATTTAAAGACATCAGATCTCTTTGTTAAAACACATAAATACATAATGAATTCTTCTACAGAACTTCCCTCCTGAGGTTGTGCTGCATGTTGCTCTTTCAAAACACATGGTGACCTTTAGCTAATGAAGTTATCTCAAATGGAGCACTGAACACCTTATGGGTCATATAGCAAAAATGGAAGACTTGAATGAGGATTTCTAAGTTTTGTTCCCAGTTTTTCTCCATATCAAGACTAAAGACACTTGAGTCATACAACCTCCATGCTTATGAAAAACATTTACTCAAAAACATTGGAAGCCCTTCCATTGCCTGCTTGGAATTAATCTCAATCATAATGATGGTTTCTAGCGTGGATCTGTATATCCTGACTCAGTTCAGGACTCATGTTTTTACTGTCTGTACTCAAAGCAAAACTTTTGACGAGGAAAGCTGCACTGTATTCTCCCACATACTGTTGGAAAATCTATAAAGTAATAATGGAAAAAAAGGGAGGGGAGGGGAGGGGAGGGGAGGGGAGAGGAGAGGAGACCCCCCTCCAAAAAAAACCCAAACCCAAACCACAGAAGGAATCACAAACTGGATTTCTTGCTATGAAAATCAAAACAGGTTTTACATTTCTGTTTTCCTAATATTTTCTGCAAGAATCAATAAACAAGGTTCATTGGTGAGTAACAATAATCACCCTCAGGTTCTAAAACACATGCAGAAGTATGAACTGTGTTTCAAATTTTTTAGTTACCACAGCTTCTGTGTACCTTAGTCTACATTTTAGATTTCTTTTATGAAATACGAATTATTCCACCTCAGTACTTAACTGTCAGAGGTATTTAGCATCACCACTGCAAACAGGTCTGCTCAAGGCCACACACCAGTCTCACTGGTGTCCTCCACAGCTGTACAATCTTCCACAGCTGCTAGAGACTTTTACATGAACACAAGGGCATGCAGAGCCCCTTCTGCTTAATTCTTTAATGTACTTTATATTCCTGAATATTTAGAAGTTCTCAAGCTTCCTGACCTACAGAGTACTGAAAGTTATTATAAAAGGGAGAGAGTCCTTAATTCAGCCCAAATTATGACTACAGGGGCTGCCTGTGATCAGAGAATGCTCTGAAAGACTACTGCTCAAGATTTCCTTTAACTTTTGAAATACTGATCTGATTTTAGTCTTTATTGTTTGAGTAGGTTTCTTCTGTTGAGGTTTTTACTTTTTGCTGCTTTCAGACTTTGTAAAATGGCGTATCTGCCAGAGATTTGAGAAATAGGGAAAAAATAGAGAAAGGGAATGAAAGAGAAAATAATGAAAGGTGGGGTGGGGGAGGGAGAAAGCTAGTCTGGGTATTTTCCCATTTCTTATTTAAAATACTAAAAATCACCTGTTCCAGCTCCCCATTCTCCACCCCCTAATGAGAGTTGTTAGTAAAAAGAAGCAGCCCAGCCCACCCCCTGACGTCTTGAATTGACTTCCTAGCGAGTGTTATCAAGAGGCACTGAAGCAGTGCAAATGGTGCCTGCAGATTGCTCACACATGGCATGGCTAGCATTCCTTGGACCTTAAAAGGGCTCATAGGAGAGTGTAATCTCCACTCAGCATGGAGGCAAAGACCACGAGTGATCTGGAAAACACAAGTACAGTAATTTCACAATTATAAGCCGCACCTGATTATAAGCCGCACCTCCCAGTAGCCGGGTAGACCTCGGGATTTGTCCATATATAAGCCGCACCTGAATATAAGCCGCATTTTTTTTTTTTTTTTATAGTGAGGATCCATGTGTAACAAAGTAAAAAAATTAGTAACAGACACAAATCAGTGTCAGGTGCTCAAGTTGCAACAGTTTCCATAGACCAGAGAAGCCTTTAAAGGCAGCCCCAGGCGTCCTCTGGACTGGCTCTCACTTCAGGGTTGGCATTTCACTGGGATTTGTCCATAGATAAGCCGCACCTGAATATAAGCCGCACTGCTGGGGTAGGCTGGATTCTTCAATGAAAAAGGTGCGGCTTATAATTGTGAAATTACTGTAATTAGAAAGTATTCTTCCCCAGATGGAAGGGAGGTGGGAAATGAAGATAAAGCTGGTACCCAACCATGGGATCTCCTATTATGGAATTTCCAAGCACAACAGAGCATTATTTCAAAGTGCTCCACAGTCAATACTGAAAGGAATGAACCCATCTCCCATCGAAATGGGAGCTTCTAGTTTTACCTGTGACTGAACACTTCACAGAGAGATATACAATGGGAGTTACAGAGAGGTAGATTTTAAGATTTTTTTTCTACCAGAATCTCCCCAATAACTTCAGTAAGACCTTTGAACATTGTGGTTTTTTACTGACATTGGCAACTTTTGAAAATCTAAAATATTTTCATACTTGTGGCTCTGAAGCACTTCATAAACTCTGAACTAGCCTCAATAATGACTAAGAGGAATGAAGAAGTATTCAAGTGTTGCTTCCCTAAAATAAAATCATACAAATCATATTTAAAGCATTCAGAAAAACTACCTGGGAGTCTAAAATAGGCATTGCAATGCTGCTAATTCAGGCTGCAGTGGGAAATTTGATGATTAGTGCAAAAAACCTACAGAATGTCTTTACATTAATTTTCACTATGCAACAGGCATAGTTTTATCCTCTAGGTATTCCTAAAATACTCCTAAAATAAAGCACTTTTAAAACAGCATTTCAAAAATATTTTCAAGAAAAATTAGGAAAAATGGAAAATCATCTGTGATTTCAACTTTTGAAATATTTAGGAAAATCTACGTAGTAATAATGGAACTTTTGATTATATAATTATATAATAATAATTATATTTTTGATTGCCTCACTGTGAAAGTAATGATTAATGAATGTTAAAAAGTGGATCTAAATAAAAAGGCAGGATGCTGCCACAGATGTCTATTGAAACATTTACAGGAAAAAAAAAAAGCCAAGTAAAGCACCATAAATTTGACCTTTACTAAAAAGAAACAAAAGATATTGTGGGCATGATGTCTTCATTTAGCTGTGGAGCAGTTGATAGCACAGAAGCACACATTGATAAAGCTGGACCTCCCTGATGAAAACACTACCCCTGCTTTTTTGAATTCTTGGACATTGTTAATGAAACAAGGAGAATGGTGGAGATTTGGTAGATGTAACTTACTTGGCTTGACAAAAGCCTGTGATAAGAATTTTGACAAGAAACTATTACAGAAAATAAATAACCACAGGGTAAGAGGTAAATTCTTGTCCTGGATTAAAAATTAGCTAAGTGAGAGGAAACAAAGAGTGGTAATTAATGGCTGCTTCTCCAAGTAGAGAGAAGTTAAGAGCTGGGTACCTCAGGGATCTGAAACAGGACAGGTGTTCAATACACACAATTAATGGGTTCAAAGTTAAAATACACTGAAAGTAAAAGCAAAGCAGTGAACAAATCAAAACTGTACTCCAAAGGATAAATATTGCAGACATCCAAGATTCTCAGGATCCATACAAGGATCCATTGAATGTGAGATACAATACTGAAACAGCAGGTGACATTTAATTTTATACAAAGATGAAGGTATATACATTTGGGAGGGTTACTGAAGGTCACCTATGTACTCCAAATACATTTGGAATAACAATCTAAGTGGAGATAAAGGGGTGAAAAAGTCAGGAAAGATAAAAAGCAATGAACTGTGGCAGTATGACTTGCAGTCAATTTAGATTATTTCTGAACTCCAAAATAGTATTTTACAATTGACACACAAAATTTAAATTGTTTTTCTTTTTTTGTTCAAATACTTCTGCATTTTCCCAGCCTAATCACTATACTAAAATGAGAACTTTTCACAGCATTTTATTTGCAATAAATACAGTTCAACCAGCTGTGTTCATCCCTTTGTCTAGCAGTGCCAAAAGTGCCATACAATTATCAACATCTGTTAGAAGTGCTTTCCAAATTTGATTCCAAAAACATGTACTTCTATCTCCTGCCTTGAATCCAAATATAGAAAGAATAAAAAGCAGCACAAACAAAGAATCTGTCAAATACCAGCTGCAATTGCAGGGCACAGCTACAGAGACACATTAAAACTGAGTGTGATCCACCCCATGTATTTACATCAATCTAATGCAGCAGGCCCAGGCAACTCCAAGATAAACGACCTGAGATTTAGCACTCAGTAGCAACTCTGGAGTATTTGCCAGGAATCCTGGGAGAGTTTACATCATGTTGCCACCATCAACTAATGCCTTTGTCAGGCAGACATACTCAAAGAGGACAGCTGGACTGAGGCTGCTTGTTTAAAAATTAGTTAGACAGTTAATGAAGTTAAAGTACTAAAGGCACAGAACATCCAACTGGCAATGCTAATAACTTTTTGATTAACATTTCAATTTTATGGCCACTTGGAATGATGACCAAAGCTTAATCTGAGCAGATTTTCATCTACCCTTTTCCCAAAATACATTACTAAATATTCACTCATTAAAAAATGGTATTACACTATTCTCTAAACCAGAATATATGCACTCTCTATAGTCATACAAGTAATCCTGACAGTACACCGACACATCCAGTAATATCAAAGTAAGAGTGTGGAAAGACTGAGTTACATTGGCAGCATTGATCAGACATGTTCCTGCAAAAAACCTGCTTGTTTTAAGTGGCCAAGGAAGGTGTATGAAAGAGCAGAGCTCTTCCGAAAGCAAGACTGCTGGTGCTCTCCAGCTATCTCCTCAACATGGAGCACAGAAGTAAAACTTGATTTAAAACATAGTAAAAATTTCTATTTAGTTATTTTCCAAAGAAATCCCCCTATTCAGAAATTATACATCCAGTTATATAAGTTCCTATAAAAATGAAAATTCATCAGTTCTCCATCCATGTAGGTTACCTTAATTGCCTCTGGTAGCTCAGTTCTCACATACTCTGCCTTCTCCTGCCCCATTTCCTTGCCTGATGACATAACTCCATGCTCCAACCTTCACTGCAGGCTAACCCTACTACTCTCCTGATCTCTGTTAAATCTGTGCACCCAAAATTCCGGTGAAGTGGGTCTGACCCTCACTGCTCTGGCAGTGCTGTGCCATCTCCACTCGCTGTTGCGTATGGAGAAGGGTGGACGTGCTCAGGGAGAGGCAGCCACAGGGTGGAGATCCAAGTTTGGATCCACTTCATTCTTGTCCTGCACCCCCAAGGGCTCAAAGTGGACACTGCACTGGTCATTCAGATGGCTCAAAGAGTTAGGGAAAAATGGGGAAGGAGAACAGAGAGAGAACTGGATGAGAAGAGAAGCAAAGGAGGCAGAGGTAGGATCTCCAAGATGGTGTGATCTTCAACCTTTCTTGAAAAGGCTGATTTAATGAGCTAGTGACAATGTGAAAGTGAAGAAAATCAATCCTGCTTTTGTCTAGGTTCACATGTGAACACAGAGGGAACAGTATCTGCTGCCCTGGGGTGATCCATTTATGCAAGAAGGAATCAACATGTATGTTTGCACAGAATATTTTCAGTTAGCTTAACATATCATCTTCCTAATATTTTTTTCTTAATGTTTCAAAATGTATTGAAATATTTAAATACAATTTTTTTTCCTTGTATGGTTTAGCAAATACTATTTTTGCATTTTCCAATGGAGCTTGAAATTAATTTTTTTTTTCTGATATTTAACAGTTGCAGTAGAATAAATGGCTCTCAGTATGTTATTTTTTAATTTTACATTATTTCTGGTCACTTTAAAGAAACAGATAATTTTTTGTAACTTACCTTTATTTCACAAGGACCTTTGACCATAGGCTACAGATTGTCCCTTGTACTTTCTGAGAATTAAATTATTTCTATTCAGTATAATCATTCATATATCGTAATATCCACTTTGCCTTTGAAGAACTCTCCAGGGAAAAAGAAAAACACCAAAAAATGAAAAGATAGAAAGCTGGTGTAGATTTTTGGGGTAGGAAACACCTGTTTTAACATTTATCAAAACAGGACATATAGAGACAAAGCCCCTTAGCTTTGCATTACATCAACATTTACAATTACCTACCAGTAATGACCTATTTAATTGAAAACTTTGCTGTAAACAAATAGCTTTCTGCAGGATGAGCCAGTACTGTAAAATTCAATGTGAGGCACTGAGAAGTCAAAAACAGTAAAAATGACTTTTTAAAAAAAACTCCACCATAATTAAAAGTTACAAATTCATTAATTTTCCAATTTCATTTCAAGCTTCTTGCCACTACCTAAAAGATTTTAAGCTTGCCTAAAAAGGTAGGCTGAGATGCTTTGTATTAAGCAGCTGAGTCAGCAATTACCATGCTCACAAAATATGACAGAACAATTGATTACTGCCTCTTTTTTTGTGCCTTCCAGATAACTGTTTTCCTTTGAAGTCAGAGGCCAAGAGATAAAACATCTGTTATCCTCCAAAGTACTCTTTTTAACTGGGGGTGTTCCCATGGCCAAGGAAACAGTGGTGTAATTACTGTTTTGTTCCTAATAATTAGAAAATTGTTGAATAGATGACGTAAGTATAGAAAGCTTTTCAGCATGTACAGATATGCAGAAGTATATTTGATTTATTCACTTGTGTGCTCATTTTGCAGGAGTGAACAGCAGTGAGCTAAAACCAAACATACACTGATGTGTGCTGATGTTAACACTGGAAGGTGTTGTCCAACTAAGTAAAATAATGCAGAGTGGACCAACAGCACTTAATTTATCAGAGAAGGCACATAATTTTCCTTTTACTGAAGTGAAGTACAATAGTGTTGTACCAAAAGCAGAGGAACAATCTTTATAATAGGAACACAAGTTCAAAGGAGAACAGGGCACAGGAGCTTTGTGTGTATGCTTTGTTCTGTGATGTTCTGCGTATGTGACAAGTTTTGTTGTTTGTGAAGAAAAAGCGTAATCTACATTGCACAAAAAAAACCTTGAAAACTTGTCTTCTCTAATCATCAATGCCCACACAAAGAGAACATTAAAAACACAGAACAAACGGGGAGGGAAAAAAAAAATAATGGTTGACTAAACACATCCAGAGAAAAATTAAAAATTTATTCTTTGCCAACTGTCACCCCACTAAGGGATTTGAGATGTCTGAGTTTTCTCCATCTATATAAAAGATGCTCCCCTGCACCCAGGTCACAACTCCTGAGACACTGAGGCTGTACGTGTATGTGGTGCATCTTATAATCAGACCTTCCAGCCTCCTGAGAAAGTCACATATTAAATAAATATGGATTCTCTTTCTTCCCTTCTCTTTCTTTCCCCCTTCTCAGCATTCAGTCCTCCCTGGAGAACCCAGGGAGGATGGAAGGAAGCAGTGTGCAATCTGCTACAGCGCTCCCTTCGTTTCATCCCTTCACCTTGTAACTTGAGCACAGCTGGCTGGATGTGCAGACACGTAATGGGGGCCAGAAAAACACTGCTAGGAAGTGCTCCTGTCTCCAGTTTGACCTGTATTATCCCTCTGATTGAGACAACAGGAGGACAGGACAGTGCAGGAATGGAAAATGATCAAAACTGGGAGTGAGGAAGGTGAGAACTGAAAGAATTGGCAGGTTCAGTAGCTGAGCAAGTGCATGTCCTGCATGTTCCAGTGGCTCTTTTTAAACAGCAAGGCTGTTTGGAGAAGGGGCAAGCCACCTGTGTGGGATAAAAGGCTTGCCAAAGATACAACAGAACCTCCACAGCTGCTAGTCCAAGGACCAGACTTCTTACCCACAAAATGTAACTGCAGACATTGCCTTGCTAACAAGAGAGCTATCGCAACCTTCCTTTTCCCCCCATAAGTCCTACATTTCCTTTACAGAAAATTCATTTCTTTACAGGATCTTAATATTGGACTTTTTGTGTGTACTCACTATACAGCAGCAGAAATAAATTTATCCCTGTATATCTTTACGTACTCTGGAAAATTTGTAAAGATTTACCATTAAAGAAAAACTTTGGAAAGACGTATTGTAGTATCTTTTCAAGAGATATTAAACAGAAATGCCTTTCATCCAGTAATATTTTCTTAAAAGTTTATAATTCGTCCTCACCTTTCAAGCGCCTAAGTGTTTTGCAAGATTATTATTTTGTTCCACTCCTCTTCCTTCTTCCCAGTTCTTTCATATATATGTTAAACATTTCTGGAACTAGTATACAACTCAAGACAATTTATTTTTTATTTTGTCATTGTGATGAAAAATAATTCCTTATTTCTATTCTTATTTCCTAGTTTTGGTTCTTCTTCCAGTTTGCAATCCAGTATTTTGTCTTTTACCTACATATTTTTAAAGCCTGACACAAAATTTAAATTAACAATTTTCCCCTGCCACTTAATAGTGAATTAGAGAGGCAGGGCTCTCCTCGAGAAAAGTTATGACTATGCTGTCATTTAAAGATTCTTCTTTGGATGTTATCTTTTGTTTACTGTTAAATTTTCTTTGTTAGTACTGAGTTAAGCACTGCTGTTATCCAAGACTGTTCCAAAAACATATTACTGACAGTGACAGGGTCTCACATTTTCTTCTAAACACTCCAGTTGCCCTAAAATACTGCAGGTGCATGGCAGAACATACTCCAGATATCCCAGGGCATGGCAGCATTTCAGAAAACTTTCCAAACTCTGAAACTCATCCATTTTTTTCCCTCAACTCTCACATTAATATCCCACTTGCAGCTTGCACCTGAAATCTGTTCCTGTATGTAAACTAGAAATGCTGGCACAAATACATGGTGAGGCATTCAGAAACCATAATCACATTGTAATTAGAATGCAGTTATCTTCTTATAACTGTAATGACAATCATAGTAGTTAACTTCCATGTAATATTTAAGTAATATATGTACTAAACAGGTAAAGGTTTCATGCAGATTTGAATCAGTAGCATATCCAACATGGCAGGCATAAAATAGCCACTGTTTTTTCTTCCATTTTCATTATATACAGTGGGAAATTGGCATATAAAACAGTTTCCACTGAAAATAAGCTCTTTAAATTAAAGGACTCCTTTGAGATTTGCTGTTTAAACTGTTGTGCATCCACAAAGAAGAGCTGAAGAGGGAAATCTAGAACAAAACCACAGTAAACCACTATTTAGACAGTAACACTTTGACAGATGAGCCCCTCTAGATTTTGTGTTGCTCTAAGACACAAACAGATTTATTAGACACCGTAGAAGACTTTTACAGCATGATGTCAAAGAAGAAAAAATTGAAAAGAACGTAAGCAAGCTTAACAAAAATATTGAAAATATTGAAAAAAGAGTGATTTTCCTCAATCAGAAAATAAAAAAAACCCTCCCACATATCTGTTAGCAGAAACAACCAAGAAAAATAAACTTAATGGCTTCAAAAACATTGATCAGAAGAGAAACAATGAGACAGAGCAGTTATAGATGTATTTTGAGGACCTCAAGATTCAGCTAGACATATCCCTGAGTAATTCTGAGCAGCAGACTGGACTAGAGAGCTCTGAAGGTCCCTTAAAGCCTCAGTCATGCTGTGATTCTCTGTTGAAGAACTGACTTACATGAGGACAGACAAATCAGAATAACACCTGATGAACTTCTAGAATACATGTCATAACAATCCATGGCTACTTGAAAGGAATAAGCATTCTGTGTGGACACTGACATCCCAAAGAGACTTTAAGACAAGAAGAGAATTAATGGATGAAAAATGGAAGAACAAGAAAAAAGAAAAAATAGAAGAACTAAACATTTCCAGTCATTCCCAGCAGCATCCTCTGAATGCATAAGGAATTGATCCCGTCGCACTTTACACTGGAAGCTCTATATTCCTTAGTGCCCCTAATAAACACACTGGGAATTCTTTTGTTTGGAGAGCTATGAAACAACCACCTCTGTAGCAGGTAAAGTGAAGAGGAGGAGAAGAAGAGGAAGGACTGATTAAAAAAAGAAGTTTCCTGTGCTTAACTGGGAAATCTGCTTAAACGGGATGTCTCCCAGGGAACTAATTTAAACCCGATGATACTTAATAGCTATGATTGGTGCTTAGTAAGTAGGGTAATTATGTTTAATGGGGATGCCTTAAGGCAATTGAGTGGCACTTAAGTCTTTTGTATGTCTCAATCTCATGGTACTTCTATCCATTTTCTCATCCATAACAGCTATAAATGCAGAAGAAATATATCCACCACCACCTGTTCCTCTGAGTTTGTCCCTTCTGTGCTAAATGCAGGGTCAGCCACACGAGGCAAGTATTTGTTGTCTCCTCTGCTCCTATCACTGCAAGAGCCACAGCACCCAGCCAAAATATTGGCTTCTCTTATCATTACAGACTTATCTAATAACATGATGCTCCATACTGCCTCGCTGAAGCTAATGGAAGTTTTCCAGAGGCAGAATCAGATTCAAGCTGAGCTCAGCTCAGCCCCTTCCAGCAACACTGTGCTCTGCAGCAGCACTTCCTTTCAGCAAAATGGAACAGGAATATTCTACAGTTCCTTTAAAAAAAAACACCCCAAATCTTCAGAAATGTATTAAGGATGTGAAAATTGTGGACATTTTTCTCCTGCATTTAAATTAACTATAGCTCTTGCTTTAATATATGAGGTAGTCATTAAGACATAATGTGGAATGTTGTGTTTTTTATAATACATAATCTATTACAGCACATGTAAAAATAAAAATAGGGAGGAAAAGAAGCTACTTAAACTAGGACTCATATCAAGGGGGAGAAAAAGCCACAGATTGCCCATAAATAAGTTTATGTTAGAGAACGAGAAAGCCCCTTACTAATACAGCTACAGATCTTCAAATGACTGTCTAAAAAGTATAGTGGAGGCGCAAAACAGATTTTCAGATGGAGCTCGTTTAACAACCTTGTGGAAGAGTTTATATAATGTCCTGTCCAGAATAGCTGGATAATAGATTTATTGATCAGAATGTGGGTCTTAATCCTATTTTCCTAAAATAATTTTTAATATAAGGGTGAAGACATCAGAGAAAGCAAAATAAACCATCTTTAATGCAACTTAGTGACACCACTGTCTCAAGGAAACTGACAGCATCTTTTAATACTGAATTATTTCTAGATTACCAGCAGTCTTACTTTTCTTGTCCAAGAGCCTAGCTAGTCAGTGGAATACAAAATCTCCCCATTTTTTTCACAGCAATTACTTGATATAAATAAATTGAAATATTGCAAGCTAAGCACATGAATAGTGTACTAAACACTTGCAACCACAGGGTACACATGTTTGAAATTTAATACGACAAAAACAGAAGTTGCAAAGCTGCAAAGTGGTTTTATGAGGCTTCTCACTGAGCTGTGATAGACCTGTGATTAAACCACAATTTTAATAAAAGTTACAGACCTACCATTAAAAAGAATTAAAAAAATAAAACCACACATATTTTACAATTTTCAATATACCTTTGCCAGATGGATAAAACACCCAATTTTCTGCTCTAAACCTAAACTGTAGAAAGACCCGTTTCCAACTGGGGAGTAAAAATACCCTTTATAAATCCACATACCTTGAGCCTATATAGACAAACTTCCTAGTTAGTACATTATTTTTCTTATTATATGTATTTCAGCAATTGTAACAAGTGCATATTATGTCTAAAATTTGTCTCTCCACAACATTTATCAGTAAGATCCTGCAGACATGATCAGTTACTGTATTCAGCTTTCATTGATTACAACACTCTGAAGGGCTAGATTTTTTAAGGATCTCCCAGCTTCCCACTGTGCCATGCCTTAGAATCAAACATCCTTTTGGCAATGCTATTATGCTTTTAAAGAATCCTTTAGAAAAACGAATTCTGTCTTGAAAAACTCTAAAAGCCACAGCTGTACTTAATCCTGAAACCCTGTCTTAGCATTAATCTGTTCTCACAGCTGCTATGGAAATCAGCATAGGTTTCTCCAAAGGAAATCACTCAAATGATGAGAATTCTCATATTGGATTGTTCAATTTATCCTAAAGCAACATTCCAGAGAAAAATGGAGTCAGGGATAGGGATTGGTAAAACTGGTTGTTGTCAGCTAGTAGGATTAATAATTAACATTAATGATGATATCATTACCAGTACCCTCTCAACAGAAAAGCCTGGGTAACTTACATTGTTTAAAATCTGAGTGACTCTTACTGCTTTTCTGTATAATAAACTTAGACTCAGTAAAAGACTAAATCACTTGTCCATGGTTGTACATCATGTGAGTGGCAGAGCCATCACCAGAGCCTAAGCCCACGCTCCTGTTCCACCTTCTCTACTGTTTTTCTCCAATATTCTTTAAATGTACCAAGCATTCTTTAAATGTACCAGCGTTTAGTCACATTCAGAAATGTTTTCCTTACAAGCAGTACCATTATTTCAATGGAAATAATGAGTAAAATACGATTTAACACGATGGCTCTGTCAAGTTCTGAGTTAAAATCAAAGTTCAAAATGCTAAAGAAAATATATACTTGAATCTTTTCTTATAGAGGCATCTGTATAATACTTTTTAATTTACTGCTATACCCTTCTTTTCCATGCTTGTAAAATTTTTGGGTCACATGTTAGATTTTAAAAAAATTAAAATTTGAATGAGGAGAGAAAATTTAGGGGAGAGGAACCATACCACAAATTTTAAATATAAAACTTACTGTTTCTGTGCTTGGGATTTTTTGTTTATTTATTTCAAGTTTGCATGCACACATACAGTTCAGCAGCAATGACTACAAGAAACAAAACTAGCAGCTCCTTGGAGAAGATAGTGCAGAGGAGAATGGTTTCAGACAGAGCTGGATTTGGATGCTGCTTCCTCCATCCTCTGTTAAAAAAAACACATCTAGAGCTACCAAGAAGTGTCTATCTGTTTAAAAAATGGTGTGCCCTCAGCCAAGTTCAAAGCATGCTGAAAACATTGTTGACAACTATAAATATACATGGAATCACCAATATGAAGACACTTTCCTCAAAGCCACAAAGTATTAGATATAATTTTGGGGAAGAGATTTTGTATATAAACACTGTCTGTATCCTCTCCTAATGCACTTAAATTTATGTTGTGTTAATCTGTGAGAGGGAAAGGATTAGAGAAGAAAAACATTCACAAATTTCCGTGAAACTCTTTTCTGCACTTAAGTCAGAGGTAAATTACATTATATTGATTGACTCTCAGCTCCACTGTGAGTTATGGACAGTCAACAAGTAAGTCACAGGTTCTGCTGAGTGACATTTTAATTCCTTTAGAAGACAAACAAGCTTGTAAATGCCCCAATATCTGACTTGTTTCCTGGCCAATGTCCCCCAAAATATAAACTACAACATGGGCAAAATGTACCATGAAAAGATAAAATAGATTTACCACCCACCAAAAGCTCTTTCCCCACCACCTCCTTCAAAACACAGAGTAGTGCTACTGCATAAGGAATCAATACTCTAAAGATAAAGAAAGGTCCTCAGTTACTGCAAACAGTAACTGCTGACTGAACAGTGCTATGTGTGTTCTGATTTGTAACTTTTCTGGCACTTTCAGCTACATGCCAGTCAAATAATGTATGAACAAAAGGCAATATAAACATCATTCCTAAGCATCCAAAGCTAAAATGCATGGGATGAGCTCCTGACACATCTGCAGCAAGCTAGTCTGTGATAACACAGGACAACAACAATTTTTAGAGCATGCATGAAAGGCTTCCACTGCTAGACCAGTCTCTAGTGACAATAGTAAGGACCCTCACTGGTTGCACTGCCTATTAAAAATCAATAAAAATTTGAGAGAACCAGCTCCAAACGAGACATAATTTAATCAGACTTTTTCTTTAAGGCAGAAAAATCTACATTCAGTGCAGTAAATACAGCTTTGTGCACAAAGACTTAATAAAGCTAGACCTGCAAAAAATATCAGTGTGATCCAAGAAAGTAAATGGCATCTGACTGGCCTGTTTACACATCCTCATTTCCCAAACCATTTTGCTTCATTTACTACACTTTGTGACTATGTGAGTGTTTGGGGGATTTCAAAAGGACTCATTCTGTTCTAACAGATGTCAAAGAAGAGGTACATTGGTTTTAATACCTATTTGGGGACATAAGGGAATAGGTTTTTCCCTGTGTTAAAAGTCCATAGCAGTCATCCAGCAAGACCTGTTTCCATTCTTTCCCGTGTTTATATCCTCCTAAATTTTTGAAGAGTTATTGAGTCACTGTTGTTTACTGAAGCACTGCTGCTCATGTATTATTTTCTGAAAGCGCTTCATTGTGGCAGTATTACATTGCAAGAGTGAAACTGTCACAACTTTATAACCACAACTCTGGACAGACAAAGCTGTTTGTCAAAAGCAACCACTTCTTTTTCTGGAGTGAAACATGCTAAAAACAAAAGTGAAACTCATATGCACATATACATATATGAGTTTGCACCTCAAACATTAAAAAAGCTTAATTACAAATGAAAGCCATTGTTATAATTAACCAAAAAGTTCAAACCCTTAAAAAGAACTCGTGTAGCTTTTTAGGGCAAGTTCTTAAATGAACTAGTAAGTGACATATCCCACTGCTACAGAAACACATTATACTGTGTGTACATTACATACTCTTGAGGAGCTCTCACCTTCTATTTCTTCCCAAAGAAATGTGGAAATAGCTTAAATTTCTAGGCCACAAGCTAAAATTTCCCTTAGATGTAAGAACAAAAAAATCTCAACAAATTTTATAAGCACATGGAGTGCATGTAAAAGATTAATTTGTCTCCAGTTTGGGCTATTACCTAAATATATTGTATATTACATCCTCCCTCATAGCCCTTTACAAGAGAAAGAACAAGCCATGAAAACATGCAGTCTGCCAGTTGTATGTCACCACAGGGTGGTTGGAGGGTTTTTGTCTGGGTTTTTTTGGGGGTTGTTTTTTGGCTTTTACTCCCTTTTTTTTTTTGCTGCTGACTTCCCAAGAGATTCTTCAGCACATAATGCTGCTGAGAAATAGCTGGTCCCTACTCTCAGACACAGGCACACACACAAAATCAATACAGATTTTTCTCACAATTAGCAAATAATTCAGTGATCTCTTTTTGATCTTCAGAAAGAAAGGTTATGGCATCTTTCAGCTAAGGCAAAGATCCTCTAGACCTACTTTAATAAAAAGCTTATCTCAATAGCTTAACAAATTCAAGACACACCTCAAAAAAAAACCAAACAAAAAAATCCCAACAAACAAAAAACCCACAACACCTTAGGGTAACTGAGATACAGATTATGATAAATCCTACTCAGTAATTCTATAACCCATGTAGATGTTATACTCCTCAGATGGCATCCTCTCTTTTTTTTTGTTATTCAAACACTGTCCTGATCCTGCAGATTTTATCTGTTCCTTGGCAGCGTAATATCAGGCAAGAATAAAGCAGTAGTTACTCCAGCTGGTGAAGGAAAATCTGTGAAAGGCCTTCAGCAAACCTTTTACAGGGGCAGTAATTCTGTGGTGTTCACTGAACCATTAGGTCTTATTTGCACTCACTAAATCTTTCCAGTGTTTCAGTGCCTGCATGCAGAAATGAAAAGGGGCCAGACTGGATGTGAGCAGTCATCTTAAACTGCATGGCACATAAGATTACCCAAAAATCAAATTATGTGGGGTTCCTCTTAATGTGAGGATGAAAATAGTAATTGCTTACCAGTGTCCTTGGCAAGAAGCAGCTCAGCTACTGACAGAATTTAAGGTGAATAGGAATTCAGCATCCTGTAGAAGGGAACAGGACACTGTGTTCCCTTAAAACCTTTTTTAACCAAGCTATAAAGTTCTAAACATCATTATGGAGCTGAAGTGGGGAGGAGGAGGAGGAAGGTCAAACTGCAGGCCATACTTCTTTCTTTGTAATGTTGTCTGAGAATTATGGCACTGGCATAAAATGCTACATTTCCTTTGCACGTTACCATTTCATCTTCAGAATTTGTTATGCGACTCATATTTGTACTCCACTTCTCATTTCTTTTATAACAAATTATTCTGTGCCTTTTTATGATCTTGTAGGAAGTCAAGGTTGAATCAAAGCCATTGTGACTGCCAAAGTGCATGTATAAAATTATACCACTGAGTGTTAACCTTGCTTTGTAGGCTCACTTACACTGTTCAATTAAAAACTATCTTTAGTATTGAAGCAAAGTACTTTATAGTTTTTCAGCTAAAAGTCACCTTTAGTATTTAGGCAAAGCCACTTTTATGGTAATTCACACTTGCATTCTTAAAATAAAAACCTCTTCTGCTTAAAATGGCTGTACAGTGACCTTGTTCCAGCCAAAGTTGGAAAAGAACACAGAAGAATTGGCAAGTGCCATTTTACTTGTATTTACTTAGCCCATTTAGTAAATGTGGGAAAAGGTAAAAATCAATACATTAAAAAAAATCCTCCCAATTCCCCATGGAAATTATATAAATATTATACATGTGGGCATTGTATCACATGTGACACGTGTATGATATCTGGGTGTATCTGTATATTTTTAAATCCAAATTTTGTAACTGTATGACATTATTCTTTTTTCTCTCAAAATGCCAGCAAAGCCATCAGGGACTGCCTATTTTTCATATGAAGGCTAAAATCACATGTTAATTGATACATCTACATCTGCAAAATATTCTCTTAACTATTTAAAATAAAATACCCAACCAAGCCAACAGAAAACAACCGCTGAAATTGGAAACAGAAATGGCTGTGCTCCTGTTTTGTTCTGAACCCTCAGATAAGGAGGATAAAAATGAGCTTCTCTAAAATAAGCTTTGACATGCTCATAAGCAGGGAAAACTCTGCAGACCTGTATGTCCCAAATATTTATGCACATGTTTAACTATACTCATTGTGAGTAATCCCAGTGAAGGCAACAGGAATACTCACAGTGCATAAAGCTACATACACACAAGACTTCGGCCTCAGGGACTGGTATTTCAATAGTTACTTTCCTGGGTAATACCCTGAGGATCTGACTCTGTAAAGGCTGTCCAATTGTTTAACTCATTCTCAATGACTTCTCTAGAGAGCAGTTATCAGTCACAGCCCTCCTCAGTGGGAAAACCACTTTTGACCAGGAAATACTTCCATTGATATCTTGTTTCAGTTAAATTAACATCCTGAATTACAGCAATTTCACAACTACAGGGTGCACCGGATTATAAGGCGCACTTCTGGGTTGTTGGCAAATTTCCTAACTTTGGCCACATATAAAGCACACTGGACTATAAGGCACACTTTTTTTTTCCAGCGAGGATCCGCATGCAGCAAAGTAACAAATTAGTAACAGAATCACCCGATCACCGGGTTTACTGGCAGGTGCTCAATTTGCAAACATTTTTCACGGATCGGTGTGGCCTTTAAACGCAGCCCCAGGTGCCCTCCCCGTGCCGCGGGCCCCGGCACTCCCAGCTGGCATGGCTGGCACGGCTCTCGCGGTGCATGGCTCGGCTCGCAGCTCATCCCGGCTCAAACTTCTGGGTTGGCAAATTTCCAAACTTTGTCCATATATAAGGTGCATGGGATTATAAGGTGCACTTCCGGGTTTAGATCAAAATTTTAGTCAAAAAGGTGTGCCTTATAGTCATGAAATTACTGTACTCATGAAACGGCTGACCAACAAGCCTCAGCATACAGAAACAATCAGCACTGGATGATGGAGAAGAGAAACAGAGGTAATGAGAGGTAGGACAACAAGATACTGTGTGTCTAATACAATATGGGATTTTCATTTACAGAGTAATAGGGATGGTATTAAGACTAAATCACCAGAGTGTCAGAATGTGAATAGTGATGATAAAAGATTATGTGCTTTATACATGACTGATGATGACACATTTAGGAAATATCTGGAAGGGAAAAGACAAAGTGATGTCTCATGCAACTTATGAAACTGCAACATTTACAACATGTCACCCTCAAATTAGTGCACAACAGGAAAAAAATGACCCCTTCAGTATCAATGCCCTCAGCTCTTCTGTTACAATGGCCTTGACAAGAAACCCATTTATTTTCTCCAGAGAAATTGTTCCCAGGTGGTTGTTAGGCACAGTGGAGGCTTGACTCCTTAGACCTGGGCTGGATTAGACAGCCCAGATGAGATAAACCAGAAAGCAATGATGTGTGTGTGTCTTACACCTCAGAAGGGTTATGTATAGTCTCTGGGAAAGGTGTACTTAATTTAATTTGCATTGTTGGGATTTTGAATCCCAAGGCCATGGCAGAATTTAGAAACAAAGCCAAGATTGATAATATTTTCTTAATACTCATAGGAAGGGCAAACTAATTAAAAAGTTATAACAAAACAAACATTTTAATAAAAGACACAGCATATAGTAATTCTCCATGCAGAAATAAACTTAGCTGCTCCTTGGCTTCCACTAAAGAGATCTATTTCACTCTGTCTTGGAAGGCATAATTTGGAAAAGATTCACCTGTATCTACTGCTGTTCCTAAAGATTTTCTTCATTAAATAGCTAAATAAAGAGACATAAAATTCCTTAAACAAACTCTTTTTGCATCACACACATTCATTTTACTTACAAGTCAGTAATTAAGTTATAAAAGAAGCTTCTTTTCAGTGTAACATTTTGCAAAAGGAGGTATAGTATTTTGATACATAAGATTGTATAAAGCAGTAATTTAGAGGAGTCTAGATGTAATTCACTAAATACATCCTCATGACACATCTAAATAAATGTTTGAATACTTTGCACTGTTAACTGACACCTTTTAAACTCTCCCAACTAAGGGAGATGCAGCAGCTTACTTTTAGGTAAGAAGCTGTGAAAACCTTTTATCAACATTGCTATTTTCTCTTATGTAAGATAAGGTCCAGGTCTCTATGTAAAAGTGTCATACTATATTAGCAGCCTGTCATCTGCTGAAGATGCTTTTTAGACTGGTAAAAATGAAGCAAAAGGTCTAGTTGTGCTCCCTGCCTGGAAATGCACTGTACTGATTGCACAGCTCCCACTGAAGTTGCAGAAATTAACTTGTACCAACGCACTTGCATTTGAGAGAAACTTCAGCAACAGTTCTGATCTCTCAGCAGCAGGTGAGAAAGCCAATTCTTGCATCAGTGTCCTTTCCCAAGACACCTGTGACATACCAAAGCCCTTTATCACATCCTGCCATCTAACAGAGTCAGCTGCCTTGGGAGGCAGATAAAGTTCCCAGGCAGTTACAGAGATAAGAACAGCTCCGTCTGCTGAAACTCTAGAAAGAAAGGTAATTGCTTGTTAATGATTTACAAGGTTTGACTAATTTGTCATTATTAAAGTAAATGGTTCTCAGCCAGCTGTAGACAGTGTAAGACATTCTTCTTCATTTACACTTAAGGGATGTACCATTCCTAAATGTCTTTTTCTACCCAAACTACTTGACAACATTCCCTGAGGGAGTAACAACAATAGCCAGAGTAAAGACACAAGAATACTCTTTTTTTTTTTCCCTTGTAACATTTATCATATAAGCTGATAAATTGCATCAGGATAATATGAGGGCTTGGAAATTTACCATATTACATTTTCAGCAGGATGCTGTTTGGAGTAACACATTGCCTAATTTCCATCCTCTTAAAAGGACGAATAATTCTGTAGGTTTTTGTGCAGACACTGGACTCCTCTCTCTCTTTAGAATAGAATAAATCTTTTCAATGTGGCATTTACTCTCAAAATGTAAACACAATACTATGAAAATTTTTCTACCTCTGTCAAATTTCACTGAAATTATGAGAATCAGAGAGCAAGAAGGTTAGTAAGCAGATACACACAGTGACTAACACTAAACACACACACCTCATTTTCCGCAAGAAATTATCAAAACACTCACCTAACAATTATATTTTTTAATACATTTGCCAACTACGAAAAGGCATTAAACACAAAAAAGGACATTAACTTCAGTAGAACATTATCTCTCATTTTACTTAAAGATGACACGTTTAACAATTTTGAAGATTATCAGGCTGATATATCAGTAACGCTGATATTTAGCAATAAGAAACCCTCCTAGCAAGGTCTATGGAATTATTTGGAAATATGCTCTATTTCCTGTAGCCAGCATAGTTAGCTTTGGTCCATTCACACTTTCCATATGGAAGTAACTGCTTAGGGAAATTTGGTATTATGAATTTGAGTCCTCAAAAGTGCTCAGAAACCTTCACAGATGCAGAGAAGTCCAAGACCTACAGAAACACTACTGTGGCATCAAGCTTAAAGCTGTGTCAGAGTGTGTTACTGGGTCATGCTCATCCAACATTTATCATTAGCACCTCCAGAGCACATTCACAGTGAAGTCAAGCCCCTCTTCTTTCTTTCTCTTACAGATTTAGAAATATTGCTATGAATCTTAAAGGCAGAAAACTCCAGAAGTGCTTTCACCTCACAGGAAGAGACACAAATATTATTTTAAATAGATGTCTGTTCAGTTATATAGCATAGATAAGATTTAAGTTTTCCCTCAAAAACAAAATTAAAAATGCAGCACCCCCATTTTTGTACTATTTAGCCAGCTTTTCTTTATCTCAGCAGATTAAAACCTGAAAGTAATCCAGTCTCCCTGTGAATCAAGTGAGACTATGAACTCCTAAGACAGCAATGTTTAGGAGGGTCAGCACCTTGAAAAATGGAATTTAGTTAATTTCATTCATGGCTGCAACGAAATGAAAGAGGAAATTACAAATGGAAACACAGAAGTTTTGACTGTGATGTTTTAAATCAAAACCTTAATTATTATGAAAACTTCCCAGTAACTTGCAATACTGAACACTTAATGTGCCACAGTTTCACTAATCATTTAACTCAGTATGTATAAATCCAAACCTCTGGGGAGGCAGATTTTGAAATTATCATTTCAGACAATGTGTACCTCTAATGAATGCATTATTTGGGATATTTCCAACATGGTTAATAAGGTAATGTTCATAAAAGACAAAAATGAATGGTATTTCTAGCCTACCTTATATGCTTGGACAAATTGTGATGAACACGGTGCATACAAATGACAAAGGATTAATCATACTAAAAAATTGAAATTCTCTGTTATATTCCAAAGGCAAATAGAGTACATCAGTAAAACAAAGAATAGGTACCATGCCTGACTTTTCATAGGCAGAGAACTTCAAAACGGACTGATGGTCAAAGCAGTGATTTCAACATCCTTATCTCCTTCTCTGAAAACTTTGCAGGACTTTTAAAGAGTAAGAACTGATTTTCCAATTATGACATGACTGAAAAACAAAATACAAAACTAATGCAATGTCTCTTGGAAGAGCTGATCTATTTATTCATATCTATTTATTTAAGGCAGAGGTAGAACACATTCTAGGAACAGGGTTTGTTTTTCTTCCAGAACTA
The DNA here is from genome assembly GCA_009812075.1 of Sialia sialis. Taxonomy (NCBI): domain Eukaryota; kingdom Metazoa; phylum Chordata; class Aves; order Passeriformes; family Turdidae; genus Sialia; species Sialia sialis. The sequence goes on along the minus strand of VRYO01001681.1, from coordinate 15,449,595 downwards.
TGTGCATTACATGAAGCAATTTTTAATTTAGATAGATTGTCACTGTTGTTACCTAGCACTATTCCAAGAAGTATTTTCTATTAAAACTTAAAAATTCTCTTTACGCTGTCTTGACACACCACACCTGACCGCCTCAAAGACCTGCACTCCCCAGGATATTCTACTGTGAATAATTGACATTATGAACGATTTTATTTGTAAAAGCAGTAAATGCTGGTGTGGAACATATTCCATAAAAAAATTCTTGTCCCAAAAGGCAGAAAAGAGGGATTGAGGTAAAAGATTGTTTCCCTTGCTGCAAAGCCACTTGGAACCAAATCAGCTGATAGGCTTTGAAGAGATGCAGTGACTATGCATCTATAACTCTAAACTGTGCTAAATCTGATTGCTTAGAGGGGAGCCCAAAGTGGCACTGTGGTGAATTGTTCCTCTGTGATTATGTCAGAAGAGCATGCACCCTCAACCTTTTATCACTCAGTGCTAGGCAATTAGCTACAAAATATGGTAAACCTAAGGAAATCATAGCAATGATGCAAAAATGTGGATTAGAAAGCTCTGGAAGAAATTTCTTTGAATGACACCTATTCAGCAGCTCTTAAAACAAGGCAGCAGTGCCGATTAAACATTAATTTTTGGGATTAAGTCCTGTATTATAATACTTGTGTGGAACAGACATCCCCATCATCGTGAAAGTTAAATTTCTAAAGCAGAACGAGGAAGGATTTAGAAGGCATGAAAGCTGTAAGGGATTAATCATATTATAGTAGTGTTTCTCCTTATTTAAAATATAAAGCCCTTCGTCTCAGAGGACACTGAGGACACAAGAAATCCGTGAATGGATAACACATTGTGGTACAAGTACACTTCAGGGCTGTTGTCGAATTAAACCAGAACATACCTACTTACTTCCTCAGTGTGCAAAGCTGAAATGTAACAGAATTAGAATCTCTGTGCACTGCAAAACGGAAATTACAACGATCAAAATAAGGGGCTGAAGATTTTAAGGGGATTAAGTATTTCTGAATACCTGAATTTAAAAATGTTGTATTATGTTGGACAAAGACTAACATCTCTCTCCGAAGTGTAGCTTCCACTTTTTACAAATATAAATAGCTAATTATTTCAAACTTGCAGGACTTTTCGCAATCAGCATATTACTGAGTAGACACTGAATTCCCTTAAATCTCTTAAGAGAGGAACTAAAGCTAATTGTAAAATAGAGTATGTTCTTCCTGACATGAGGAAAACCTGTTACTGGTGGATTCCTTTACAAATGCCAATCAGGACTACTTTATGATATGTTCATTTTATTGTCTCCAATAATCTGGGACACCCTGTTCTTTTGCTGACCTTTGATGACCCTGTCTCATTCTTCTGGTCTATACCACACATCTCCATTGATCTGTAGACAAAGCACTGCCAGATAGAATCAATACATCATTCCTTCAGCAACAAGACTGGCTTTTGCTCAGTTTACTTTCATTTTTTTTAACAGATCAATAGTGCTAAACTGATGTATTGTAAATTGGGGTGTAATTAGTACCTGTCTGCAGGCCTGTTAACAAGCTGCTAAAATATTATGCAGACTTTTTTAGTTAAATTGAACAGTTCAAACTCTCTTCAACTGTAAGTATGTGGCTATTTTAAAGAAATGCAGAGGACAATAGACTCCATAAAAACCATGTCCCAAATGGTTACACAGAAAGTTTTCACCCTGTATTGATAATGAATAGTCACAAGGATCAAAACAAAGTTAATAATAAAATGAAATCATCAAACCTGAATGTCATCAGTGGATACAGCTAAAACTCTCCCTTCCTTCTATTTAAGTTAATTTTGAGTAATGATTTTATACTAAAATTCCATTATATTGCTTAGCCTATATAATACTCTTAGGTTTCTGACACCACCACTTAAGTTATGAATCAGTTATGATTGATGCCACCCAGTGCAAAATTTTAGTTGCAATACACTAATTCTGGCTCAGTAAAAGTAAAATTAAGATGATCTATCACTACAGACATAATAAATCCATAAGCATCACTACATCAGGGACAGAGAAGATGCTGAGTATTTGTGTGTTTTTGAAAAATAATAACAGAAAAACAGCAAAACTTAAGTTTCCTTGCTGGACTATCGCTTTTTCAGGACAAGCTCCTCATTGAAAAAGCAGAGACTCTGCAGAACCACAAACCCTTTGCAACAGCTCTCAGTTTTAAGCGTTGTATTCAAAACCTTTAGGCCTGTTGACGGAGTTTATTGTTACTGAACTTTTAGCTGGCTTGTCTCTTTTGTATTTCCCTCTCTCACCTGGCCAAAGCTATTCTGCTGACTGCTTCCCCGGTGTCCTGCTCCTGTGCTTACCCAAGAACTTCCTTCAAACATCCCCTGAGACCTCTCATTTCCTTACCTTTTACTATGTTATTCTCCACATGGTTCTTTAATAAATCCATGGAATTTCTCTATGGAAACCATTGGTTTGAGGAACCCAACTCAAAATACTTTATGGAGAGAAGCTCAGTAGCACAACAGGAACAGATTCAAATCAAAATGCTCAGTCCCCAGAAGCAGATTACACCACACCATCACCCACTGCTGAAATTCCACAGTAAACTGATATACTGTGGTTTAGTGTGAGTGCACACCTGATCCCAGAGATGTCTTAAATGGGTTGTCTGTCCTTTTCTACCACTCATCGTTATGAACTCATCTCCCAGTATCACTTTAATTCAGGTCCCAAGCCCACAGTGTTTACTGAAGTCTAGGAAAGGCTGCATAAGGGGCACAAGTAATGTAGTAAAATGCTAATCTGTGAGCCCTGTAATTATATCAGACTCTCCACTCACACTAAAAACACACCTCTTCAAAAACCGGAAAAAAATGTAAGCAGAGCAGTGACTCCACTTCTAATTTCTCTTTAAATAATCATAAAACTGAAGGGAAAAGTGCAAAGTATCTTTCCATCAGATAATGGGCATACATGAGAGAGTTGAGCACTAATTTTTCATTTAGACTCAACTACACCAACTCCAAGTGACCAGCATCTCACTTCATGAGTATTCTGTCTGTTTGGTGGGTAAGCAGCCTGGGCTGCTGGGACAAGGATGCTGGATGAAGTGACAGATGTCTGAAGGTGAGCAGGCAGCAGCACAGGTCCCGCGGTGCCTTTGCTGCTCGGAATGGCATCTGCTGCTCTCACACAGATGGCCAGGGCCAGCAGCCCTGGGAGCAGCAGGGCTGTGAATCCTGTCCCTGCGGCCGTGCCCACACCTGGAGGTCCTTAGGATCAGCTCCGTGACCAGGAGCTGCCCTGGGAGGCAGGTGTCAGCCCAAGGAGCCAGGATATTGCTCTTACCCACAGAGCTATGCTGAGATTGAAATTCAAAGCACTTTGCTCAAACTCACCTATTCTTTATCGAGACGGGTTCTGTCTCCTGATGCTCCCAAAGCTCTCCCCCCGGGAGTGGGAGAGTGCCCAAGCTCCATCAGCAGAGGAGCTGCAGGATTTTGGTTTGGGGCTGTTCATCTCTGTGAACTTTTGTGGGGCACAAGGGTGTGCAGGCTCATTGCCATTTCAAAGGATCTTGGCTGTGCAAGCTCCAGAGGGGATAAAGCAAGATGATACTTAGGGAAAGGAAGAAAAAAGGTCAGCAGAGCTTGTGAAAGTGCATTTGATCAAGTACACTGTTCTAGAAAACAATTTAAAATTTTGAGTATTCTGCCAAGTCTTTTCTACTCTGGAACTTTATATGAGGTTACTTTTATTTGTTTCAATGTACTTCTACATCTATAAATTATTAATTTTAAAAAATCTCTTCTACAGTGTGATTTAAATAGATGGAGTTTTCAAATTCTTTTTTTGTTTGTTTTCCACAGCATTAGCAAAAATGGCACATTTCTCAGGCATTCCTCCTCTTGTTTTGGTTACAGACAGTCCATCACTCCAACAATAGATCAAATATGGACAATCTACTTTTTTCATTCAGTGTTATGCTTTGAAAGCGCCATGCATCAGTGCAAATTACACCATTGGTTATATCTCTAATCTTTTCACTGTGGAAGGGGAAAAAAAAAGCCAAACCAAAAACCCAACTAAGACTACAACCCTATACACCTGTGCGTTAATTATTTTGTATCTCTCTCCAGAAGCACTCAACTGTGCACAATTTTCTGAGATCTATTTTCCTTTTGTTTTCTAACTACTTTCTGTCAGAAATGCAAAAGATAATTTAATGGTTTGACTTTTACTACAATTTACATTTGGAAATAACAGGCACGGGATAAGATTCTGAAACATGCCACATGTGAAATACTCTTCGTTTAATTTAATCCTGCAGGGGAACTACTATTCACACTGCAAGAGAACTTGAAAGACATTGAACTAGATGCCTGTGAAAGCTGTTAATTTTTAATTCTTTCTTGTGAAAATGGCAAGGAATATAGGAGCACACACCCACAATGTGGGTGTGAAGCCCTAGGTACAAAGAAAGTCAATGCAACACAGTACAGCAACTCTTCCATTTTACTCTAAATCAAAAAACTATGACTCTGTGAATGTAAGAATGTTTATTTCCTGTATAACCCCATCTTTTCTCATCCTCTCTCTGTGTCTAACCAACATCCAGTCTCACTTGTCAACAAAAGGAAAATCTGAAATGTATTTGCTACTTTATGCATTACACAGCACAGTTCTGTGAAGCATTAACTCTAATCCAGTCAAATGCATCGTGTATTTCTAGAAAAATACAAATGCAAAGCCCCACCACTGCCTGCTGTTCTGTGATACTTCTTGCATCCTCCTCTACCTTTATCTGTCACCCTGCTCCCTTGGGAGGGACCACGCCATGTCCATGGAGCAAAAACCTCCAGGAGGAATATAGCCTGAGACAAGGGCAGCTGCACACAGCCTTCTCTCCTTCACAGAAGTGAAGGTGGCAAGTGGGTAATTAATGTGTTCTTTCTACTCTTCCTCCCTGCTCTGCATTCCCTCTACATTTCTTCCCCTGTATTTAATGCCACTAAGTCCAAAACAGCCAGGTACAGAGCTGCCTAAACAACCACAAGGTGGTTTTGGCCAGCCACAGCACAATAATCTAATTTGCCTTATGGAGTATTTGAGGCAGACTGTGTGTCTTCCCTGGCCTCAGCAGGAATGAGTATACTGCCATTGAGCTTGGTTTAATAAAGGACATGAGTAACAGAGCTCATGTATGTATGCAACTCTGTCTTCACCATTTCTCCTTTTACTATGTTTATGCCTCCTGGAGAGACCTTTAATATTATCAAACTGAAAAAAGTCAAGCTTTTTTCCATTAAAAACAAACTCAAAATTAAATTTTAAAAAGTCAGGAGAAAAAGCCAATATATATTTTCTCCTTAAACCTTACACATTAAATCATCCCCCTTCACGTGTTAGTCTCATATTAGTCTGTACAGATCTTCCAGTGTTGTGAGACTAGTCCACATAACCCTGCATAATAACAATTGAGAAATATAAGCCACAAACAACAAAAATAATAGTTTAAGCAACTTGTATTGTTTTTATACTTCTATAAACTATTATTGGAGTTAAAGGTGTTAAAAAGTTGTCTGCCCAAATATAAACACTGATCACCAAAAAACCAATAAAATCCAAAACTCACAGTTCAGGTTTGTTAAACAGAGAAAACAAATTAATTTTTCCCTATTAAAATGATGAAGTTGGTGCAGCACAGATGTATTGGGGAAAAGGATTTCATGTTCTGTGCTCAAACTGAAAACTTAAACAGATATAAGCTGGCTGGTTGATTCAGGTGAAATGAGTCAACACAACACCAGATGCAGAGACCGAGAGTGTGACAGTTGGGGAGCAAATGTTTTATGGATCCAGAACCCTGCTGTGCTTTTTTGTCTATTCTTCTTTCTGCCAACACTCACCATCCAGTTTTTATCTGCAGGAAATGTCCATGGTTTCAGCCTGGGGTAGCTGCTTTCCCTCAGGTGCAGCCAGCCATCAACAAGCAACATTTCCTCCTGCTGGGAGGATGCTGCATGCAACATATTTCATGGCTGCCAGCAATGGGGTTTATTAATCAGCCTTCAGGAGGTGCTGAAATAGGCATGGACGGACACAAAATGAAAAGAATAACGGGAAAACTGAAAATTTGGAGTAATCCAAGGTCGTCTCTCCAGAAAGTAATCTCAGTAGGTGTGGTTTAATGCATCAGTTAAAGCTCAGATACTTCAGTGTTATTTCCAGGGTTAGACTTCAAATGAAGATTTTAGCAACTCTGCTCAGGACTCAGGCATCCAAAAGTGCTTTCTCCCTTCAAATGGTGCTTGGAAGAAACTATTCAGGACCAAAGGCAAGCCAAAGAGACACTCCAAAATTATTACCAAAAATGAATCATCACAAATTGACAATAAAATCATTACTATCTAGCTACTAAAAACAAATTTAAAAAAATAACTCCAGGTATTTCAGAACTGAAAGCTTTCTGTGGTAAGGCTGAGAAACACTGGTTGAAACACGGAGCTGTTTTATTGTCTGTCCATGATGACAGTGATTGCCCAGGATAGGCAGGATGTGAACAAGCTCTGTTACCACCAAATACACATGTTGGCAGTACAGCTTAATCATTCACTCCCTGAGCATTCATACATTCATTCTCTTTTCTCTCAAATTTGTGATTCTGGTGTATTCAAAGTCATATATGACAATTATTTTTTAAAACATCCAGTCCACCAAGTAAACACTCCCATCCTCACTGAACAATTAAAAAGCATATATAAATTTAATACAACCACACTTTCTTTTGTCTACCATTTTTAAGGTTAAGTAGCACAAGATTAATTTCATATATTAGCAGAAATTATGAGTAAGAGCAAAGCCAGAACCTTAATTAGAGAGAATATAAACATAAGATTCACATATCAGCTATAACTCAGCATAGCTTAATTATGCTCCTTTTTTTATATTTTCATCAGGCATTAATAAAATCCCTGCCATAGCACAGATACATGTATGGCTCTGAAAATTAAAGTATTTTAGATAATAAAGACTGCGAGAGACACTGAAAAAGAAACAAGAAGATCCTCCAATACTTGGTAAGTACTAATATATTTTATCTTTTTGTGCACAACAAGAGGATGTGGGTAGACTGTGAATGAAAACCTAAGGAAGTTAACTCGTTTCTACCAGCTCACCTGCTAACTGGGCACAGGAAAGATTTCTGTACCAGTGTTTCAGGATTCCTATTAAAAAGTAGAAAAAAAGACACTAACTTCTTGAAAAGTGTTTGAAGGGTCACTGTTTGGGAATGAATATCTGTATATTCTCCTACAGCATTTCCATAATGCAATTGGAAGGAAAAAATGCACAGACTTTGATAACAATTCCATCTGCATAGCAACCAACTGTACTTTTATTCTGAAAATGTAATGTTCTTATTAATTATTTCAAAGACAGATTAAAATACTCCTTAAACAGTGCTCCTAATGTACAAGGCAGCTGGCTGGCTTGAAGAAGACCACTTTTTTCTGTATAACAATTGCTAATAATGAATAATCCTCTCCTTTGCTTCCTGCAGCTCATCTTTCTAGGGGGTTTGTTTTGCTGAAGGCTGGTGGTGAGAAAGAGGTGGAGCACTCACGGTGAGGAATAATAAAAGCAACACACAGCAAATTTCTGACTAATTAAGTGATATCTCCACAGGAGCACTGGCTATACAAGAGGAATACTTGAACAGAAGAGTAAACAAGATATATTTTCCTTCAAAATCACAACAAGAATTCTTCTTTACTACCACTCAGGGGCCAGACATAATTCCACCAACTGATGTTCCACGTGAGACTATTATTTCTGAGACTAAATAAAGGGTGATCAAAACTATATGAAGCAGAAAGAAAAGCTGGTTTGGCTACAAAAAGGAGGCCAGTTTTCTGCTCATGAAAAACCATTCAGAGTAAGAATATTAACATCCAGAAGTCTCAGATAATGTGACCCCTCCAGGAATCACAAGTAAGTCTGACTTGGCTATCTTAACTAATTCAGGAAATTAAAGCCTACCTCTCTGCTTCTTATTATTTGTTCTGTGACACCTCCTGGGATCCTCACATCAAGCTTCAGAAAAAGTTTGTTCGCCCTTGTGTTCCAGCAAGAGGACAGATCCTACTTGTTGAAGGCTTTGTTTTGTAACAACCTTGATGCTGAATTGGATTTAAGCAGAAAACCTGAAGTAGAAGACTACCTAAGTAATCTGCTTTCTCCTTATCTTATTTTGATATAAAACGAAATGTTACCACAAGTAGTATGGCCAAGTTTGAGAACAACTCTGCTTACAGACAAAAACTGTGATTCACTTGATGTATCCATCTCTAACAGTTGTTCTCAGAGCAATTAATTTCTTTATTACTCCATGCATATTCAGTGATAACAACAAAAAGGGATGTGAATTTAGATGCTGTCTTTCATTCTGGAAGCAGGGCAAGAACTTCCAATTTAAATATGTATGCACACAATGAAGCCAGTGTTGGACTTCCCACAGAAACAGAGACCTTCTGTTGTTGTTTGTTAGGGTAGCACCCATTCACGATTTTATGCGGGCTTCCATAAAGCCTTTTGCGTTTGATATCTCAATTTTTAATATCAAAGTACTTCACTGCTCTGCATGGGTATCAGAGACCCTAGAGATTACAGAAAATAGGAAACAGTATTACAGCTCTGTGCTAGCAAGCTAAGCAGTTGGCACTTTAATAAACACACAGAGTAAAGTACATTTACCTTGGACTTCAGATTTTTTGGGAATGAATTGCTATACCAAAGAGACACAGCCTAGCCTGTACCAAAAATAATAATAATAAAAAAAAATCATATCCACTGTTATTTGTGCAGCTAGCAACCCAACCATATCATTAGCACAATCACCAGTTCACTAGCATTGCATATACAGGAAAAAAACTCAATAAGATTGCCAACAACTACTGTGGCATTGCCAGCAAATAAAAATAATGGCTAATAGATTAATCACTAGTAGATTAAACAAAATAAATTAATACATCACATTTATATGAATAACTCCCTGAAGAACAAATCTCATTGTAAGTGTAAAGACTCAAAGTTGGTATTTTCACACTAGGATAACACAGGCAGAGGACAGTACCTCCAGCAACTCTCAGAGAAATACCACAGAAATAATTTCAGGCTACTCAGCGGAACTGCGGCATGCTAAAGTTGAGTCTCTTCCTTTTTTTACTTAAACTTTGCTTGACACAATGAATCTGAATTATGATTTATTCTCGTAACACTTTCCCATACCCCACTAATGAAACGCATCCCAAGCCTCATATATGTAATATTAACAAAACACTAAAACATTTGGGGCTGTAAAGGGGGAAGCAGTCTGGATCAATGCAAGTGCATGAACATTTTCAGATGCCACTTGAAAGTATTAACAACTTGCAATCATTTGCTGATGATACGTCGATTCCTTCTCCGTTGAAAATTACTGGCCATAAATCAGGCAAACATTTACAGGAATCTGCAAATGAAACAGCTAAATCCATGATGACAGAGAGCCTCATAAAAGCAGCCCATTTATTCCCTCTGAGCACTCATCCCCACCAGAGGGATCAATAGCAAACCTCATACAATATACTTCTAAATGTCATGCTGCAAATCCTCTTTGCATTTATGCAGACGGAAAAGACCCTCCTCCAGTTTTAGAAGCTGAAATCAAGTGAAAAGCATAATAAATGTCTAAACCCCAGTAAATCTAAGGGAGAACCTTTTATTCCTAGGCCTGTGATTTTAATACTTGTTCTTAAAAACCACAAAGATTGTAACACTCAGAAAGATAAAGACTGCAACTAGTGAAAAACAAACAAAAAAAGGATGTTGAGGAATTAAGGAAATGTATTTATCCACTGTCTGGCAATTAAAAAAGCCCAGCAGGCAGGGAAGTAATATCAAATTGAATGCTGACAGTCTCAGTTTCCCTGTCTTCTGAAAGGAGAGGAAGGCAGTATTAAGAACAAAACAAACAAGTTGTAAATACAGTCTAAGAGGGGCAGCTCTTTGGCTCATTGAAACACTCTATCAGACACCTGAAAACTATGGCAGAGCTGACAAACCACTATTCTGGAAAAGCAGGGATGAGTGACCAAAGTGTAATCATCAACACCTATGTCAGTTTTACAATTAACAAAATTCACGTTAACCAAGAACAAAATAATCCTTCTCTAAATTCTGAATGTTACATTTTGACTACCTCTTCCTAGTATTTTTTAATTTTTTTTTTTTTTAATTTGGGTGCTGAGTGGAACCAAGCCTATTGAACACGACTTCAATAGAGGTCTAAATTCCTCCCTGGCATAAGACACCAGCCAGAAGCACTGGATCAGATTCTGGAAGTACAAAAGGAACAAGGGTCATTGGTTGGCAGTGTATTCATACTAACTTGCAGCTAATTAGAAAAGCTAAGTCATTTTATTTGATACACAATCAAGATCACACAGCAAAGCTGAAAATTTAAAAGCCTAATAAAATGCCTTCAGGGATGAATACTTACTTTATTATTGGTTAAAATAAATCTGTTGTATTTCCTATTAAAAAGGTGAGCCTTTCTGTGTAGTTATATATATTTAATGAGCAGTTAAACCCATTCTTTCAATAATAAAATAGTCTTGAGCATCTGAAATATTCCTTGTGCAAAGAGAATATGTATCCTGAAGGACAGAGATCAGACATAACTCAGCAGGGCCTCTTTACTGCTTCATGAAGGCCAAACTGTTTCTGAGGAAAAGAAATTGTTTTTTTTTTTTTTCTGAGGCAAACAAAGCCATGTCGTTCTGAGGCAGCTCTGCCAGGTACCACCATACATCTTTTAATTTATATCACACTGGCATGTCTGTGCACAAACTCATCTTCCATGAGTGTGCATCCCTCTTCTGTGTTGACAAATGTAATGCATTAAAAGGAAAAAAAAAAACAAACGAAGCTCTACACAAGCAGTTGGAAACAAGTGTAGAGTACAAATTTAATCCCCCTAATCCCTTGTCAATTACAGAGTAAAGTTGTATCAACAGTGCAGTTTCCAAACCCATAGAAAGTAAACGAAGCCATCCTTTCCCTTTTTCCACCTGGACCGTATTCACTGCAGCTCCCTTCCAGGATTAGGAACACTGTCTGCAATAAACATGGGCATCAATTTTTAAAATCTGCTCTGAAAATGGCAACGTTTCACAAGCTGTGAAAATGCTTCGGTTCAGGGCATGGCCTGAGAGGCAGTAGGCCAGCAGGATAGCACTGGGATTAGCCCTAATTACCTCATGTTTCACCTTAATTAACTACTGATACAGAAGGTAAACTCGGCAGGATCTGTGGCGAGACCTTAGGCCAGTAGGCAAGATATCTAAACCGGCATTGTTTACACATGATAATCTCTCTTTTGAATTTGCTTTAATTGCTCAAAAAGATTAGCTGAAGGATATGCATTATGTATTGATTAGCAATGCTAACTAGACGCTGTGCAGTTTTTGTGTGTGCTCCACAAATGCAGCTGAGCAGTTTCAGAGGCACATTCTTTATCAGCCCACTGTCAAAGCATCAACATTTCACTTTGGTTATGACAACATCAATCATCAAGCAGAAGAAAAGCCCCAGCCTGGGGTAACATGAATGGGTAGGGAGAAAAACACAAAAAAAATAATTTAAAAAAAAAGAATTCTTGCTCAGTTCTAGAGACACCATTGTGCACCTTCATTGTGAGAGGTAATCCCCTCCCACATGCATCCCTGCTCAAACTGGGAGCAGCAATAAAGCAGACAGAATATACTGTCTCTTTCAAAAATACATCACAAGCTTGCCTTGTGTCTTGCCCCATTCACTTCTCATTACTCAGACTCTGCTTTCTTCTTTTGTTTTATCAGTTCTCATCTGCGAAAATTATTGGGCAGTCGGGTTTTTTACAAACATCAGAACAATGTGATTACAGAATCTGCATAAAATTTAACACTCCAACCAGGGAAGAAAGTTCTCTCCCATGTCCTATTGCTTTGTCTGCTGGCAGAGAAACCAATTAAAAATATGTCTTTTCAATTGTTCTGTGCTTTATGAATAAAAGCAAAAAAAAAATATGAGTTTCCAAAGCTTCACTGACCTGAAGCTCTTTGAAAAATTAGGACTATGTTTCCTCAGGAAGGTAATCTTGATTTAATGTAAGACATAAACTGATCAAAACAAAACTTTTAACAAATTATAGTGCAGCATAAAGGAATAGTAAATATTTATGTCAAAACTCTGGAATTTTAAATCGAATGCACCCACTGAGGCCTTAATTAATCTTTAAAGTTCAAGACCTGAGATCTGTCTCTACTGCAAGTGCCACTTAAAATTACAAAATAAAGATTTTAATGTAAGAATTTTATGCAGCCTTAAGGGCAGAAGGCATTTAAAAAAATAAAAAAAAAAGTTTCTGTGGAACTGCTTTTGTCAGAGCCACTTTTCTACACAGCATTTTACAGTATCTGCATCCTTAACTAACATTCAAGCTTGTCCTAGCTTAAGAGACATCCCAGAGTTTTCCTGATTCCTAAACGCACTTTTTTATTTGCTGCTTCATTTAAGGCTTAGGGTGACAAGGAAATGCTTGTTCGAAAATGCTCACAGACCACTTGCTGCTCATTGGAGGTGCTTGAGGAGCTGAGAATTTTCCCTGGGATCTCACTCTGTTTGCACGGATGAGAAGCTGCCAGGGGGTCAGGACAGTGTAATTTCACTGGTCACTGGTGCCTATTCCAGATCACTGCTTGTTTCACTTCAGGTGTCATCTCGTGCTCTGAGCAAAAATTTTTAACTGCCTACTTGACCGGTAAGGTTCTGGAAAACTTTCAAATAAAAAAGATATACCATAGAAATTTGTCAAAGGCTGTTTAACAAGCCCCTTCACTTTTACAGAAGTGCTAATACTGAGATAAAGGCTGCAAACCATTGCTTTTACTTGTTGTTTCTAAAAAATATATTTAAGCTGCAATTGCTCTGAGAGACTTTCCAAACTTCAGAAACATTTGCATTTGGTGCTCAGAGACAACAGTAGATGGCAAAAAAAGTTGAATCTATTCATACAGAGTGTCCTAGTGTAATTGATTTTATAACCAAACAACAAATAAGAGTCTTAACAAAATTAATATTGTGAGACATGCAGTGAATAGAAATAAAATCCCTGCCTTTCTATTCTAAATTAACACAGTGGAAGGTTTTGCTTTCCCCAAATGACAACCTCAAGATGTTTTCAATCTATGTTAAAAGCACCATACATATCTCTCTGAAATACTGCATCTTCCCCCTGTGCTTTGGTTTGTTTTCTCGTGTGTCAAAAAATATAACAATTTTTCAGATTCTGTAAATCTGAATGCAAGTATCCTATTCTGTATAAAAGGACAGAAGGGCTTTAGCTTATGCATATATATTTATGCACAGCCTAATCAGGCCTTTATGATGGTCTGCTCTCTGAATATTTATTATTTGACTAATTACTGAGCTTAATTATAATCTACATTTAACACATTAAAAAACTTGTTTGAAAAAGCTAATGCAGTTTCACCAGCAAGCAGGGAAAACTAAGGACCTTTCCAAACAAAGCAACCTATTTTTTTATTATTTTGTAATAGATCTTGATAGTGAATTGATTACTTACATACCTATAAGGTGAAACTTGCATTCACTGGATTTAGAGAGGCCGGGCTTTCTTCCAGCGACCTATATAGCTGGGTTATTTATCTTCTTAGAGAATATTTGGCCTGCAGTTATCTGATATCAAGCTGTGATCTCATCAGCTCTCACACACTCAGCAGGGAGGGGCTAAGAAAATACTTCAATGTGAAATTTCTCAAAGCACCCTAAGGGCACTGCAGCTATGGTGTTTGAGCTGCTGAATGTTTTCCTTTGGCAGCAAAACTGACCCAGTGCCACACAACGATGCCCATATGCCACCAGAGGGTCATTTGTACAAATGAAAGACAAACTAATGATCTCACTATGTCTATTTGGAGAAATAAAGTATTTCCTAAATTGAACATACCGGTGTTTTTTGTGTTCTTGCAGAGAATTGAGGTAACTGCCTTCATAGAAACCTCTTTGCAGTTCTAATCTTTTCTAAGAGAAGTGCATTTTGTGGGTCAACTACTATTTGCAAAACGTGTTGTATGAAAATAAAGTGCTTGATGAGTCAGTGTATGCATAAACTAACAGAAAGAGCATATCTCTAAAATTCAATTGTATTTTCATATAGACCAAGGTGGTTGTGAATAATTTTTTTCCTACTCTTGCCCCATGCTCTGCTTTACTATTTGAGTGAAAATGCTTTAATGGAGGGGAGGGGAAAGAAAAACAATCAAACAAGCCCTCAACTATTTAAATTGCTGCTTTACTAAAAACTGTCTGGCTGACTGTTTCACAGAAAGCTGGCTGATAAACTGCCTGCCTGCCTGGGTTTCTCAGTCACCTGGAAACAAGTAGAACATTTGTAAAATATCTACCAGTTCTCAATGGAACATTTTTAATGAATCCAAGATCTTCACATAGCACAATGACATTTGGAAAGGATCAGCTCGGAGGTAAAAAACAAAATAAGGAAATTCACAGAGGGGGAAAAAGTGGTTTTCATTAGCCAAAGGATAGAAATTCACCTTTAAGTATGAAATTTGGAATAAATTTGGCACAATGTGTTAGATTCTCTATGCTGTACAGTCAGTGACACAGATATGTACAGGGTATGCACACTAATAGATTCAGAGAAATTCAGACCTGACTTTTATCCAGACAAACATGAAGAAATGGTCAGAACATAAATAACAAATTACAATAGAAAATTAATCAAGCCATTGAAAATCTGAATGCCTTTTATAAGCCTCTAGTGAATTCAAATGAAAGTTTTATGGTCTCTTTTACTCCTGCTGAAGTCAATGGCAGAACCTTTATTGGGTCTTTCAGCTTTCGGTATTCTGGTCTCACTTTGATAGGTGGCACTTTGTTATTTAATGACAGAAAATTAGGGGAAAATAAACAGAAGTGAGTTGAAACAGCAGTAAGACAGAGGTATCCTTCCAGGTGCCTTTTTTTTTTTTTTCTTTTTCTTATAATGAGTTATTTTTGTACAAATAATGTGTCCTGAAAGACCTGGATAAAAATACCACTGGTAAGATGCAGCAGATACTGTGCATTTTGTTACCTTGCCTCCAATCTTCACAAATGTTCTGACTTTGCCAGTATCTTGGCTTGGAAGGAAAGTATAATTTGTGTATCTGTTTGAAACAGAAATTACTCCTCTATGCACAATTAGGCTTGTTCCTCCACCACAGTTTGTTTACACGACACACCACCGGAAATACATTTTCTCTGTGCACCTGAGTGGTCCAAGGCATCCAAGCATGGATTTTTCATCACCTCATTGGCCACAGGGCTCTTCTCACCTATAGTGAGAGCTAGAGAAGAAGTTCAAATAGGTCCAAGGAAATATTTAGGTGGTAGGAGAATACTAACTATAGAATAACATACTAACTAGCACATAACTAGATTGAATTATTTCAGCCAGTTCTTCCTTCTTTACATTAAATTAGGTTTAGCAAAGTCAGATCTGGTTTTTCTTTTTCTGTAGATAGCAGATGTAATATTTAAGTATGTATCATTTGCATAAATAACTTCATGTCTGTTGGAATTTTGTTTTCCTGGCTGATAACCAATGTGAAACCTGCACTGCTGAGATTATTAAAAACTTGAAATGTGTATTTATAATGGATTTTTGGAGAATGGTCAGGATTTGCAGCAGGCAATATCCAGCCAATACTAAGGAGATGTATGGCTTCAAATTGGTTTCTAGAGTAAAAATGCCCTAACATTACTGACAGGTAATTCTACTACCACTATATTTATTTAGAAATATAAGTAGATGGAGCAAGAGAAATTAATATCTAAGTTCTGCTGATCAATTTTAAACTGTACAACTTTATAACAACTAAACCTACACATCCTGAAGACCAAAACAGGATTCCTTTTATGTCAATAAACAAAAGGGCTTCTTTTCTGATCACTCTAACTTGGTAACTAAGTTAAGAATTAATACAACCACTTTGCTGCTGCTTCTATGCCAGAAATACTTTGTAAAACCTTATTTTTGTAATGACTCAATTATTACACAAGCAATTTTAAATGCCTCTCCATTAACAGATCTATTTACTCAACAATAAAAGATTTGTATTTTTTCTGATTTCTTTAACAGCAAATTCAAAGGGAAGTCCCAGAAATCTGAAATTCTTTGACCATTTGGCTTGGTCCCTTGGGATATGAGAAACAATACAAAGAGTGAATATTTCCTAGAAATACTAGGAGAAAAAAAACCAATTTTAATAGTGAATAACATACTGTAGGGGACATAATCTAAACTAAGTCAGCATAAGGGTGAAAAACCATCTAAACCACATTCATACATAAAAATTAGATATAAGTTTGAAGAAATGTCCATCGAAAGTCTAAAACAGTTGGTGTTACACCAAGATGTGTCAAAAGGCAAATCCAGATGGTTATAAATCCTGCTTGTACTTTTGTGCTGGGACACTACTAACAAACCTACATAATTTTCTTAACTATTTTTAGGGAAAACCCATACTGTTAAACTTGATAACCTTGACAAATAAGACATCCAATATTATTTGGGACCTAAAAAATTATTTAAAAAAAGATATTTGAAATCCTGATTTAGAAGCTGCAAATGCAAATAAAACTCTAAATATATGCTGCAAAAGAAAAGATCAACTGTTCATTATAACGCATGTTTAAATAGTAATTACATTTAATTTAATATAACTAAGGGTAACAGGGAACAGGAAACAAAAAAAGAAAGAAAAAAAAAGAGTCTCAAGAGGAAGAAAGAAGACCGATCAAAATTCCTGACAGGAAGATACATTAGGCAAGTCTCTCAAGGGATGTAGTAGAAACCAAGGCTCTGAAACTTTTAAGAGCAGAACGGACAAATCACTAGAAAATACACAGTAGGGAACAATCTTTCACAGGTAATGAGATGGGGAGCAAACCAGCAGAGGTTTGCCAGTTCTGCCCTGACTTCCCAGCATTGATTCCACAGCACTTAGTGCAGTCCCCAGAAACTGATCTAAATCCTTGCTAAATTAGGAATGCTGGCGAGGAGGTGGGGACAGATACCACAAAGATTTCAGCAGCACAGCAGTGCTTATCTTCACAGAGATTAGCTGCGTTTGGCGTCCCAGGCAAGATTTTACTTGCACATCTCTCCACAGAGACAGCATTTGTATCTTTGGTCAATAATGTCAGTCTGGAGATCAATACAGCTCGGATGCCCATGTGTTTATGAGAGCTCTCCGTTTCTGATTGCTGACTCACGTGAGCAGGACCGGGCAGCCAAAAAGTCACCCAGGCTCTCCTAATGCAGCATCCTGCAGACAAATCAAGGCTTAAAGAACACAGCCAAGGCTGGGAAAAGTTTCGATTAAAAACACACTAACAAGCTCATGTTATTTTTTGGCAGTCCTGATGCAGACGGTCCTGTGACACCATGGTTGGTGGCAAGACAAAGACTTCACGCTACTAGAAATATAACTCCAGAGACCAGAATTGCCTCAAGAGAGTATTGGCAGCATTTGTCAGTAATTAGCCAAGAAACACACGTGAATGGAACAAATTTGAATCCCAGAAAACGGAGAACAGATGTTGTTCAAAAACGGCGGCAGGAAACTCACTGTAGTTTGAAATGTTGCCTTCATCTGCTCTTTGCAAAAGAAGTCTTAGTTTTCTTTGGTGATAGAATCTAATCAAAGCAAATTCAGACTTCTCTCAGCTCAAATACTCCATGCTGCAGTATAGTCTTTTCAAAATTGCTCTTCAAGTTCATGCAGAAGCTTATCGTGAAAGTGACTTTGGGCAAAAAGTGTTAAAAACTATTCAGTTCTTATTGCATCTACAGGTGAACTGCATTATCATCTCATTTGCTTTTGGGATGGATGCCAGGATAATTATAAAATAATTTAAGGCCAGCATCATTTATAGAACATTTCCATAGAAATTTTCCCTTGGGAGTTAGGCATCTCTTTTGTCTGAATAGTTAAACACTATTTCCTCTCTCAAAATGTCTAATAAAATCAGCCTGCAGAAAATACACAAAAATACTTTCTTTTAGCTAACTAAATGTGCTAGTTTTGCATGAAAGTTACCTAGGGAAAAGGCATACACACACACACATATATAAACTCAAATCATCACGTTCAAACTTGTGTACCCTTGAACAATCTATACAATTAATGTTATGGAAAAATAAAACGAAACAAAACACAACACATAAAAAACATGGACACTCTTTCAAACTGTATGCAAATAACTCTGAGTTATGATTTTTCTCATTTACAATTTCCAGGCTACATTGAGGTGAGTATGATTAACACATAAACCTGTTTCTTGTTTTCATCCCTTTAAAGCTTGATGGTTGAGATCTGCCATCATTATGTTGAGCTAATTGCTAATTACTCATAGGACAGAAAAGAAAATCCTCATCATTTAGCTCCCAGGGCATTGCAACATGGCTTTGACCAGAAAGGCACCTCTGTTTCCCTTGTTTGCCTCACAACATGAAATGAAGTTGGCAAGATGAAGACAAATGGCACAATTGCCTACTGCTGATTGGCTAAAGTATTTTGTATATGTTGGAAAATTCAGGACATCCATCCTAATAGGCAGGGGACAGAACACTTTAGCAAGTGTGACTGTGCAGGACAGCAATCTATCCCTCATGGGGTCAAAGGCTGAGGTCAACAGGACAGGATGGCCACGTTATTATCTGACATATGGGTTGTCTTCTGTGCACTCTGTCTGTGCCACACATGGCATGTGGGGAACTCTGAGACAGATATCAAAATCTGGAGCTCAACATGCTGAGCGAGCTGTGCAAGAGGCAAAGAGTTACTTAGAGCAAAATTAAGTGCCTGTGTGGTAAAGTAATTGATGTGAACACAATAGTAGAGAAAACACTAGCAATGCCAGAATCAAGGTTTGATGCCAATATAGAAAAAGGGTGGACAATTGAAAAAAGAAGGAAAAAAAACCCCCAAAAAACCAATTAGTATCACTTCTTACGAATTTACAAGGCTTACCTTTAATAAAAAATACATTAAAATCAGACTACAGAGAGTCAAGCCTAAATAATCTTTGTATCCTTTGGAATTTCTAAATGATAGTATCATTAAACTCCTTTCAGTTGCTCTACAACTAAAAAAAAAAGCTGATATAAATTTAAAGCACTAATTCACCATTTTTTGGCTCTAGTTTCTCCAGTCATTGTACAGCTGACAAAAGGTACTGTAGTGTCCAAAATGTTTAAGGTAGGTTGAATAATTTTAGAAGCTCACATGGGAACTTATCCACACAGCAATGAGAAAATAAATGTAACTAATTACAAACACACAAACCTGAAAAAAACAAATATACATACAGAGCACAAAATAGGTTTTGTCAGTTTATGAGAAAGATTCCTTTTACTAATCAAATAATTGGGTTAAAAATAGGATGCTTAAACTTTTGCCACTGTCATTCTCATGACCAAGAATGATTTACAGGTGGAAGGGAAGTCTTGGTAAGTATTACTGAAACAATATTGAACATTCAGGTTCTATGAGTTAGGTAAGAAAGTTCTGTTGACCAACCAGCACTTTACTGTCAATGTGAGCATTCCAAAATCATGTAACTCCTGATAAAGTCACAGAATTTGTTTGGAAATTATATATAAAAGTTCCATACATCACAAAGATAAGAATCAACAAAACTTTTCTATGCCTTTGAGTTCACATTTTCAAGCTTTTCTTCACAGCTTTGGGCATTTGGATTTTTTTTGCGTGTGTTTCTTTGTTTTTTAGAGACTTAGCATTAAAAAACAAAAGGAGGTCAAACTACTTTAGAGGCCATAAATAATAGACAAACATGAAACTACAGTTTCTTAGTGTAAGCTAGTAAAGAGATGAAGTAGTTATTTACACAAAGAAAAAGACTGTCATAAATAGCTTTTCTTCAAAGATTTGAGGAAGTAATCAAAAAAATAATCTGTTTCTTCACAGTAGCAATAATTTTTGGAATATTTATGGAATGTTAATGAATCAATTGGGCGACCTTGCTACCATGCTATTTGTTGCACTCAGAATGAAAGGATAAGTGTGAGAAATGTGCAGAGGCAAAAAAAGTTCATTTGAAAACCTGGTCAGAATCTTGCTGGAGCAAACATGAAATTGCTCCAACTTGCATCTCAGAAGATTGTTCCTGCATGGGGAAGGCTGTCTTTGGCTTCTCCATTTCTAAAACTGCTGAAGAGCTTCTTCAGCTTCACCTGATCTTATTTGTAAAGTTTCACAGGGCACATGCAGCTTCATGCATCCTTCTTATATTTAAAGTAAACACCGCTGAACTTAATTAATGAAACAAAAATACCGGGGTTTTTTCTGCCATGAAATGCCACCTCTATTATAAAAACTTTGCTACTTCACTTCCAAACACATATAATTAACAAATTAAAGACTTCATGGAGCAGCACACATTTTTGGTTCAAAGTCTGTTTATAGAGCTTTTACCACCCATGCAAAGCACCATAGTAGTCATTTCCCACTAGTCACATCTCTAAATGCCAAAAAAAGGAAAAAAAAAGGATAATTGATAGCAAGAGGCGTATAGCGAATTTTCCCTTACTGGTGACAGAGGCTAAGGGTAGAGCTGTCACAGTGTGAGTTTTTTCTGTAGGATCTGGAGAAGGATGTCTGTTCCTCCAATCCTCCTGCCCCCGACAGCTCATCACAGGGCGCAGGCTCCCCGGGGGCATGGCAGCATCTGGCTCCTCACTCTCTGGTGGCAGCTGCAATCATTTCCAGCATAATCTCCTAAAGGCGGCGTCTTTATTCAGCTACAGATGTCTTCATCTTACATCCTGTTGGATTCCTCAGGCCTAACACTGCCTCTGCACTCTGGTTTTACCCCTTTGGGTCACTTTCGCAGTCACTGCCTCACTTGAAAGGTACTGAAAAGCATTCAAAAGATATGCTAGGAAGACATTAATCTAGTTTCCAGTTACTTTTCAAAGATATAAATGAAACCTTGAAAAAACACCTAAAGATCCAGTGTTAAGCAGACTTCCAAATACAAAGCAATACCAGACATTTTCTATTTTGTAGAGTTCTCTCTTGTTTGTGTTCTACTTGCCACAGCAATTTACAGTAATTTTACAACTATAAGGTGCACCGGAATATAAGGCGCACTTCCTGGTTGTTGGCAAATTTCTGAACTTTGTCCATATATAAGGCGCACTGGACTATAAGGGGTACTCTTTTTTTCAGAGAGGATCCGCGCGCAACAAAGTAACTAATTACTAACGGAATGGTGTGATCGCGGGGTTTACTGGCAGGTGGTCAATTTGCAAACATTTTTCACAGATTGGCGTAGCCTTTAAACGCAGTCCCAGGCATCCACCCTGTTCCATGGGCCCTGGCACTCCCGCCCGGCCCCTGGCTGCTGTGGTTCTCGCGGCTCGGCTCACACTTCTGGATTGGCAAATTCCTGAACTTTGTCCATATATAAGACGCACCTAATTATAAGGCGCACTTCTGGGTTTCGATCAAAATTTTAGGCTTTAAGGTGCACCTTATAGTTGTGAAATTACTGTAATTGGTTTCTCTGACCTATCTTTTAATACAGTGAACAAAGATTCTGTACAGAGTCAGACAGGTTATTTATGAGGAAGCCCAGTGGCAGGAAAGGAGACTATTTCATTTTTCATGTAGTAATATATAGCTTAACATTAATCATTGTTTCAAAAGTTACTTATTTCTGATCTTTTCCACATGCACCGCTGTAGATTCAGTCTTGTATATCTAGAGGTGATTGGGAAGGAAATAATAGATCAGAACTAGCTTTCACAGGGACACAAATGCAATAATCTCCTAATCCAGGCCACATTGACACCTGCAGGAAGGCCAGCTTTGGCATACAAAAATCTGAAAAGTCTTTGTAGATCATCAGTATATTAAAAGAAACCAGATATTACCAGATTCAACCTGTCTGCCTTACAATGAATGCCTTAACTTATTGATAAACACCAAAATTAGTGTATTTAGCAAAGGAAAGATGGAAAAGTAGCAGGGTTTTTTTTGTATAAGAAACAGCATTATGGTTGAAATTTTTTATTATTATTATTTTGCCTTAAATATCAGATAAAATGGATTTATAACACACATATTTTGGATTATTTTGCTGATGGTTTCCTTACTATAAAACTATTTTTTTTAATACCACCTTTTCCCAGATTGCTTAAAAATACACCTTTCATTAGCAGTCCTCCTCCTTCTTTCTTTGCTGGTTGCTAGCAGTCAAAAACCAATCATTTTCTCCCAGCCAATGTATGTTTCAATTTCACTAAATTGATTTCACCACCTTAAAGGAAAACTTGGGCTTAATTTGAAAGTCCACATTGAGTGACATTCAGCAACTACTACTATTTGTTATTAAAAACAAATATTAGTTCTACAATTTTTTTTTTTTTTGCTTTATAAAAGGACAGCTGATGTTATTTTGATGCTGTCTTTGTAAATAGAGACACCTTTTGAAAATCATTATTATTACTACTATTATTATTATTTTTGACTAGGGCTTCCATCAGTCACCCTTTTTTAAGTGACATTTTTACCCCGTTATTATCCCTAATATATTCCACTGAGGTTTTCTCTCCCTGCAAAGAGGGGGAGGAGATCAGCCAAAGGCATACCCCCAACAACTCTGCCTTCTAAGCCTGCTCACTAGTCAGAAGTGGGTCAAATGGTCCTCACATGAAAGCATCTAACAAGGTCCCAGAGGAGGCTTCCCTTTAGTGGCAGCAGTGAAAAACACTATTTCTCTTCAGAGAAGATGGATCTCGTCTTCCTGTGCATGACTGAGGGACTGATACTTGCCACTTTGAACTTCTTATATTCATGGATGCTTTCTGAAACGCTTATATCATATGGGGAATTAAGTCCCCAAGATCAGGGACGCTGAGCAGTTGAAAAGGGTCTGTTCAAAGGCTAAAAAAAAAAATGGAAAAAAATGGAGTAAAGCTCAGAAGCTTGGCACTGATTTCCAGAATAGCACTGAGGACAACTTCAAAATGCATATTTTGAAATGAATAAATTGTGAAGATTGTTAGCCTCTGTGTTTGCTCAATTTCGTGCACATACTATACCCTGTCTCCTCTTCTTTTAAAACTGCTTTAGCTTGGATTCAGAGCTCATGGAAGAGACTTCATATGGTAACACAACATAAGACAGTCTGAGGTGCAACAAAACTAAACTGATGAAGGAGTAAAACAAATTATTTTACTTCTGTAGGGTGGATGTATGCCAGGTTTTAGTAATTAGGGGCATAAATAAAGAAAAAGGAGGATCAAATCAATTAAAGAAATAAACTGAGACAAAATTGCATCAAACCACTGATCTGCAGCTGAGCCAGAGGCTTAAGTGAAAAGAGTTCTTCACACAAAAGGGACAATCTGACACTAATCATAGGATAAACCTCACAAACACACACATTAACACAACACACCAGTCCTGCATTATTTTATGCACTTTTATGTGCTAAAACACTCAGATGTTTGCTTATTAGTTACATCACTTCTTCATCTCAGTAGCAAAGCTTGCTGCACCACAAGTCTACCTTCATCACTTGTGCAGCCAAATAAATTGTGTAGATTAAACTGAGCAATAACCTCTTGAAGATTTTTTCTTTTTCTTTTTTACTCTATTTTTACTTATTTTCCTCATCACAAAATTACACCTTTCAAATGTGTGTTTGAATATGAGAAAATGGAAAAAGCTAAAAGAAAAGGTCATAGAAGGAAAATAAGAGGTGTTCTCCTCCCCACCTTCCCCCATGCACTTTAAATCCCATGAAATGAATGTTTAGCTCAAGGATTTGCTCTTCATCTCAGTGCCCCTCAAGCCTGAGGCAGGATTAGGCCGGACTTGTGTTTGAACAACTGGAGAAAATCAATGGATTTCTCCTTATTAATAATTAAAAGACTTTCAAGTGATTAAAACTGTGTGCAAAATGTATGAATTATTGTAACTGGAAGTGCACATGTGCAAGAGGTACTCTGAAAAAAAAAAGGACAAACTCAAGGAAAAGAGCAATTTTCAGGCTTTACTGTAGTATTCAGAAGAGAAAGAAACCATTTAGCATAGTGTTAATTACACAAATACTTTACATAAACTTTAATTGAAAAGCTTAACTAACTCTTAGGTGATACTACAACATGCAGAGTAATTGAAGGCTGAATCACATTTTTGAAACAGCCTATTTTTGATAGCTTGGAAATTTTTAATAGCAGTAGCCACCAGATGTGTTGAAGCAACTATTTTTTTCTTTCTCCCTCTATGCACAGCTAATGTTTTTGCATTGTCAGTCTTGCCTATTCAGACACTGTCAGAACATAGTAGAATGTGCCATGACATCTGAAAGCTAGGCTAAAACTTAAAATAAACATTCAGTTTTATCACTGAAATAAGCAGCTGCCCTACCTGCTGACTCGATAAGCAAAGTCTGGAATAACAACTTTGAAAGGTCAAATATCCTGGTTTGATTTAATTTTACTTCATTTACACTTTGACAGTGACTACCTATAAAAAGGACTATCTATGAAAGGGACTTTGCTATGCCATTTAGTTTGGCCTTCTTTATACCATAGGATAGGAAAAACCCCTCCTATACTTCCCAGAGTGTTTCTTAAATGTTACTTAAAATATTTCAGCCATTGAAGCATTCCAAGTGTGTGTTACAGACAGACAAACAACAGAAAGCTTTCCATATATATACTGAAAAGTAAACTTACTAGTTGAAAAGCACCTTGATGAGACCACGAAAACAAACCAGTGTTCACACAGCCAAGGGAACCAGAAACTTCCTTTTGCTGTCAGAAGAGTTCCTTTCAAACCCCATGAGGACAAGACACAAATTCAGCCCTGAGAGTACACTTTCACTGCACACCACTGTCATAAAACATGTGGAAGGAACAGCAGACTGGAAGTGAGAAGTGTGTTTCATGTGTGTACACTATAATATATACATATACACTATATATAGATATAAACCACACACTTTTATGTAACTACAGCTGAAATAAAAAAAGCTGGAGCTGTTGCCACAATTTACCTTATGAATTGTGTGCCTGCTCTTCCACCAGGTTTCCATG
This sequence comes from Sialia sialis, assembly GCA_009812075.1. Lineage (NCBI taxonomy): Eukaryota > Metazoa > Chordata > Aves > Passeriformes > Turdidae > Sialia > Sialia sialis. The sequence continues at coordinate 15,424,345 of VRYO01001681.1, read as the reverse complement.
CAGCCAGCTTTGTGCCATAGATCTCCCACATAAATCACCCTGATATAGAGTCACACAATGCCATCAAGCAGGGTGCCAAAAGGAGGACAAAGCTCTCCTGGAGCAGGAAGCCCTGCTCCAAGTTCTGCTGGAGCCCTCTCCCTGTGCCAGCTGAACCGGCACTTTCTCTGCCTGTATCTCATTAGATCAGGATGTTTGAGCAGCTGCTTGAAGAGATTTTGAAAAAACACAAATTTGGCTTGATAAAATCCAAATCTACTTCCCACGTCAGCATCCTACACTGCTCTGAACAAAATCTGAGGTCAGGCTTAGCCCTTCTGCTCTTTTTTCACCAGAAAGCCACACTTGTCACTCGTCTTTTCTGGCAAGAGCTAACGAGCCACTCCTGCCAAAATGAATCAGCAGGAACCAGTAAGCATCTCCACAGAGAAGTGCAGCAATTGCTAACAAGACAGATCTACAGAAGAAACCTTTGCCCTGATGTATGGTGGATTTTTTATTTATTATTCCAATTTAATTTGGAGCACACAGATGACAAGAATTCAGGAAAATGGGAAGAACTTGGGAGTCTTTATATCCCTCAGGATTTTTTTTTCCTCTTGTATACATCACTGATGTATTTTTAGCAGTACTATATCACCTTAAAAAAGCAACATAGAGAGATTTGTGTGTTTGAATTAAAGCTAAAGGCATAGAAACTCCCTGTCCAAGATTCTGCTTTCCTCCATTTCCCTGCCAATCCCAACAGCATTTTTTAAATCCCTTCTCACTATGCACACTACCTACTTCTCCTGCCTTCCCCAAAGTATTACCATCTAGCCCATAATTACCCATCTGGAATTATAAAAACAATTGTGATGTAGGGAAAATTCCATCAAAGAGACAGTCAAGTGAAATTAAAGTTGGCAATTCACAGGATATGTGAAGAAATTATGTCTGAGATGCTGCAAAACTACTTCTCACTTAACAAAAAAAAAAAAAAAAGGAAAAAAGGAAATTGGAAAATTAGTATGAAGGAAATTAAACGCATCACTGAGGGATTTGACTGTGAGAAAGCCCAAGGTAATGACAAATGCAGACAAGTTCCTGAGGTAGTGGACTTTAAACCCTGCAAGCATAATTCTGCCAAGAGCAGCTCCTTGGCAGCTCTCTAAACATGGTACTGTCAATCCATGTGCACTTCCAAGGTTTTAATGGAGATCTAAAACTGCTAAATCCCCTTGCCATTTAAGAGTTACTTTTCAAGAATTTTACTCCTCCATGAAGAGTTTTACAGTTTCCATTTGGTGCACTGAGAGAGGTTTTTCTTGATTTACAGTCAATTTACTGTAAAGGGGTGGCTGTAAAAGGACATAAACCGAAGAGCTGTGATAATGTCCCAGCTCAAACTGGAATTTTGTAAGAAAGATAATCCATAGCCAAGCATCTTCCACTAAACTAAAGGGAACCCAGTTTTCCTCCTGCAGTTTTGAAAAATAGCCCTGTTTATTCTTTATTAAATATAAACCATAAGGAAAGCCTGTGCTGGAGACAGTTAACTTTGTTGCTTTGAATTGGTTTACCTTACTGCTGTCTTCAGCTGTTGGTTATCAGAAAATAATATAATTTAGGAAACAGAATGAACCTTCAGCATATACTGAGAGCTGCTGAATGATTACACTTGACCTTCAAAAGTGTTAAAAAGAATTTAAGTAGGGGAGGCTGATTTCTGTGCTTAGAGGGTGTCCAAACATGCAGCAGGTCATTATAAACAGTAGAAACCTGACTCTACTGAATTAAATAACTGAACTTCCACTGACTTGAACAAGGTCGAATTTCACCACTGCAAGTGAACAACACTTCTTATTCCTTTAAACTTTCCATGTTTAAAAAGGCTCTACCAATCTGTAAAGAATAAGAAAAAGAGAACATAATATTTAACAATGTTTTACAGTTACAGT
>VRYO01001681.1:15399167-15421405 GCA_009812075.1 Sialia sialis | reverse complement strand
CTTTCTTACTGTTCTTTAACCTGAAAAACCCTTTGCTTCAGCTTTGCTTTCCTTTGCTCCAGTGCAAATCAGGATTGATTCTAGTGAAGAACTGCAGAACTTTTGTTTTCACTTTACAGCTAAGTTACTGCTTGGGTAGGAATTAATGCAAAATGTATGACCTTATCATACACTTATTTGTCCTTTTCTTTAGCAGCAAAACCCTTCATCTGACAAAATCCGTGCTGCTACTCTAGAGATTTCCAAAAGCACACCAGCAGATTGGTGCATGCCCTTCAGAGGCTTCCCCACTGAATGCTGGGTCATAGTCAAGGCATTTATGCCTTGATTTTAACATCAAGTACAAACTTCTCCTGGTGAAGTGTCTGCAATGAGGCTCAAGAAAAAGAAATCAACCATTCTCAGAAATTATGGGAATCAATTCAGGGAATACTGGAACAGCTTTACGCTGTCCTATAAGTGCTTTCACAAAGGGAGCTGAACAGGAAAAAGTGAGAAGAACACCATCCATAGAACACATTCAGATTAGAGATCACTTATACACCATGTGGCTGCAGCAGGCTGCAAGGGCAGAGAGAGCAGCATCCAAAGCAGCATCCCAAACACATCAGGAAGAAGCTGTCAGGACCTGGGGCCAGGCTGAGTCCCCTGCTGCCTGTGGCCAGGCCAGCCTGCAGGTGCCAGTCTCTGCCACAAGCCCAGCCCTGGCACGAATGGGGCGAGAGAGGGACAGTAAAAGGGAACCTTCATTTTTGTCTCTGTAAATCTCTGCTTGCTCCTACAACCAGACCTTGTGCCAAAAGGGAGACAACAGTAGGCAAGAAGATTAAAAGGATTTTGGAAATACTGCATAATATGGAATTCTGACCACTTCAGGCCATCCTGACACTAAAGTACCAAAACCCTACACTTCAGCTCAACAGCTACAAGGCTTGTGCCACAAGTGCTACTTCCCCTGATGCCTGCTTTCACTGCTCCCACAGTTGTGCAAGCACAATTATTTGTGGGACCACACCATGCCACAGCTCAGGCAACCTGATCTAACAAATCTTCTCTTCCATCCTTCCTAAAAAAATGCTGAGTGATGCTCGGTGGAGCTGAACTGTGGTTCCCAGCATAGGGCTATCACCACGTCTGCCAGCACACCTGACAGAGCCCACTGTGCCACAGCCTGGCAAGAAAGAGTGGATGCATCAGTATTTTCAGGGGGTACTGCTGCCAAACATGGAAGCTGGCTCATAATTACAGGCTGCCTAACATAGCCTTTCCATATTTCATGACAATAGCTCTTTCCCTAGTAGCACCCCCTCAAACTGCAATTTGATTGTTCTTCCAGAAGTGAAATGACTATTCTCTAGTCCTACAGTTACACTATAACAATCTCTTCCTTACATTCTGGTCTCCTGTGTTCTTTTATTTGCTATGTCTTATCCTCCTTTTAAAATGGTCATGTAGAATTTAAATGAAATAAGCAGATCAATTATATTTGTGGACAGAAACTATGTCATGCTTTAGCACTCCAGAACAATGAAGCAACTTAATGGTAGTACCTCAATTTTGCAACTCACAAGGGAACATTTGAAACACATGAGTCTTAAAAAAAAAACCCAACAAAACAACAAAACTGGAAATTACATTTGAAGATGGTGTGTCAAAAACAAAAACAAAACAAAAATAAACAAAAAACCCCAAAACCACAAAAACAAACACTAGCATCAGGTTCAAAGCCTGACTCCACTAAAAAAAGTGGCACAAGTCCTGCCTTAAATATGACCATGTTTCATCTTCATGCAGCAAGAGAGCAGAGTTGTCAGAGCACTAGCCAGTTGTCCTCGTAGCCTGGATGTTGTACTGCATAAACTCCAGACAAGTTCAGGGAAAGGTTAGGAGAGATGGGTTTGGAAAAAAGCTATGTAAAAAAACCAAAGATGTGGAAACAGAAGTTTTGGAAATGTATTCTTTTTGTATAGTGGCTGTACAGCTACCTTCCCTCTAATGCTATCTCAGTGCATTCACTACAAGAACACTTCAAGTTTTGTTGTTTTGTTTTTGTTGTTGGTTTTTTTGTTTTTGTTTTTTGTTTTTTTTTTCTTTAGAAAGATTTCATTTTAAGTAGTCACAAGTCCAAGTTTGTGATTATGTAGCTGTGGGTGTTGCAGATGCTGTAGTACTTGCCTCAAGGGAATGACAAATGTCAGTAAGATGAAAAAATAGACCCAGTGTGAAATCAAAGGAATACAGGAAGTTTAGAAGGTGTTATTTAAGAGCTCCTCATGCAGAGTTGCTCAACTGAAAACAGCTATGCAATATCCTCAGAAGATCTAAGTGAGACACAAGAGTCTGAAAATCTGATAATGGCTTTAAGGATTGGCAGAGCACCCTGGAATACTTTAAACCTCCTATAGATTCCATGGAAACAGGAAATGTAAGGACATCGTCTTAAGCATTTTAAAAGTCTGATTTATGAAGAATTCGGGAGAAAACACCGGTGCCTTGTTAGAGAAAAAAAATTACCCTGTGATCTCAGAGTCTTTGAGTTGAAGGGAAACAAGGGGCATCAAAAGCCCAGGGTTTATCACACTTGCCATTTGGGACTGTGCTAATCAGCAGAGGGAAACAGAAGCACATTCATCTTTGCACAGACTCGCCACTGAAATAATCTCTGCAACACCCACTGCTCTGATAAAAAAGACACTTTAGCCTAACAAAGCTTTAAGGCCAAGCAGAACATGAAAACAAAGCACGGTTATTTCTGTTACTTCTTTAGTTTCCTCAAAATCCCCATCTGCTGTTTTTCTTTATCATTTTTTTTCTTTCAACCCTTGCTTCCTTTGTGTTCCTTTATTTTTCAGTTCCTCAAATTTATGCATTACTGAAACCGTTTTCCCTTGTTTTCTCTTTACTTCTGCAGCTCTGATCACTAAAACGATACCTCTTCCTCTTCTGAAAGAACCCAAACATCTCAATCCTGACATATATAATTAGCTGTTTTCCCCTGAAGTGATATTTTCAAGAAAAATTATGTCTTATAGCTGTAATTTCATGACAGATTCAAGGACACAGATTCAAATCAGGACTCTACTTCACTCACACTGAAAATCTAATCTCAGAATTTATTTATTTAATTATACTGAATATTATGATAAAATGGTGCGGAACCTGAAGACCACCCCTAAAATGGGGGTGGGAAGGAAGGTCTGAATTTGGTAAAGAAAGCTTCTCACAAGAAGAATGCAAAAAAGCAAACAGATGTATTTCATGTGAGTTACATAACAACCCCAAATTTAATTTTCCTTGTTGTTGCCAAAATGCAAACTTTCCCATTCACTTCTGCCTGCTAATCAGGGCACTAAGGTGAGCTATAAAACCCTGTGTTAAACACTGCAACATTTTGATATAATGTAAATTTTGATAAATCCTGTTATTTGCTCAAGACACTTATAGCCATTTTAATTAATTTACATTTTCATTTGCAATTATCCAGGAGTTGCAAATTATTCAGAATAGTTTCTTAAAAAACAACAACAACAAAGAAAAATTATAGACAGAGTGCTGGAAATGTCACACAGACCCTAAGATGATCACGCTTTTCACCTTGTGGATCCATTAATAATCCTTGTGATATCTTTGGGGCCTTAGTTCAAAGTAGCAGAAATGAATGTAGTATAGATAGAACAGAGAAGAGACTCTACACATCACTTTTCAACATGCTTTGGTGGTCCATGGCAGACCCATGCACAGCACCTGTCCAGCACCTCTTGTGTATCATGGACTGGCACCTGCTGAGGCAGTGTAGGCAATTTCATAATTCTCTGATCACACAAAGCTGCCAGGGTTTCAAGGCAAGGCTTCACAGCTATTTCTCCATGCACAACCCACGAGTGGGGACAGGCCACAAAGCAGACAGGACAAGATCATGCTTTTACAGTCCATCCTTTTACCCAGAGATTCAACCTTGAATTTATGTCAGTTGCCACTGGAAATTACAATAATTGCACGACTATAATGTGCACCCTTTTGACTAAAATTTTGATCAAAACCCAGAAGTGCACCTTATAATCCAGTGCGCCTTATATATGGACGAAGTTTGGAAAATTGCCAATCTGGAAGCATAAGCTGCGGATCTGGGCCACCAAGCCGCGGCCGCTGTGGAGCCGAGCTGCATCAGCCAGCGTCGGGGCAGGAGTTCCGGGACCCGTGGCACAGGGAGGGTGCCTGGGGCTGCCTTTAAAGGCTGCGCCGATCTGTGAAAAATGTTTGCAAATTGAGCACCTGCCAGTAAACCCCGCGATCACACGATTCTGTTACTAATTTGTTACTTTGTTGGGCGCAGATCCTCGCTGAAAAAAAAAAAAAACCACCTTACAGTCTGGTGCACCTTATATATGGACAAAGTTGAGAAATTAGCCGACAACCCAGAAGTGCACCTCATAATCAGGTACGCCTTATAGTTGTGAAATTACTGTAATCTGGAACCAAATATCAATCAATCCATCTCTGAAGTTTCTTTGCAGGGTTTTAAAATGGAAAAAAAATCTCCATACTGAAGTTAATTATTTGTATATACACTTCATTATATGCTGAATGGTCCTAAGCACCATCCTCAGCTAGGGAAGTTGAATCAGGAGAACCTAGGGAAGACTTCAGCAGGTCCTAGGAAGCTTGTTAGCATTACCAGAGCAAGGGCTGGGATCAGGCAGAGCTGGCAGGTGAGCTGCTGGTTGTCTCAGAGGGAGCTGGCACAGATGGGCGCACACCCTGCCCCGTGCGCGGCTGCAGTCGGTGCTGGTCAGTGGCACAGTGACAAAATTGGGTTCAACAGTGCTCTGCTCTGATCTCTTCTGACAGCCACCACAGCCTTAAGACCAAATGTTAAAGGAACAGCAACAAATCCAAATTGCCCCCAAATAATTTTTTTTAGAAAAAAGCTGTTCTTCCTAAAGTAATAGGAGGAGGAAAAAGCATATTTAAACTCATTACCATCAAAACCAGCGTAAGTGCCTAACAGAACACTTTTTATTTAAAGTCATTACTACTTTGTAAATATGATTTTTTTAAGCTACTATTCAAAATAAACTGTATTTGATAGTGACAAAATTTTAACGACACAGTGTCACTCTACAACTTTTAAATTAACACTATGCTGCTGCAGGTTTTTGTCTTAGCAGTTTTGTTTGCTACCTGAGAGCATGCTCTGCTATCCATCTCACTAAATAACTAAATAAATACTTAATACTTGCGTTTTTACTGCCAAATTGTGGCAACATGAATGGCAGAAGACTAGTGAGAGAAGATGTGTTAAAAGTGAAATCACTTTGTTTCTGTTTTGAAGAGGGATATGCAAACATGAATCATACCTCTTGCTTCTGCTACAGTAACTCAATATCCTCTGCTTGGTTAAATAACAGACACTTGGCACATACAAAATTGACATTCTTGCCAAGAACTGAAATTTGCAGCAACTCTGAGCTCTGTTGAAACCCCGCTGTTGATACTTAAGTTGTACACAGCACTCCACCAGGATCAGCTGCAACATGTTAAATGAGTATTCAGCATCAGAATGGCAATTTAAATCTCTCTCCATCTCTGAAACACTTATACTAAAGCTGAAGAGTTTTGTAAAGATCTTCAGGAGAACAGAAGGTTCTTTATGCATTGTACAACATTAAAAAACACCAGAAAAGTATACAGAAATGCCAGAACCTGTGTGTCCTCAAAGTTTGGCTATTAGTTGCATCAACACCAAACCAATCCAGATGGTGCTCCAAAAAAGGTGAAAAGTCAGAGGTGCTAAAAGCATGTCTTAAAATAAAAAATTAAAAACCCCATTTGTCTTGTTTTAATCAACCTATTCAACCTAAGTGAAATATATGAAGACTGTCTAGACAGAGATCTAGTCCTATCTCTGTCAAGTTGCTACACAGAGTCCGAACAGTTGGCAGTAGTTTCTGAGTGCTACAGAATCTGACTCGTGAATTCCTATTCCTTTGAAAAGGAGCAAAACAGCCCTCAGTGTAACTGCTTAGCACTCAGATACCTTCTTGCTCTGGAGTAGCTCGAAAAGAATTGACAGAAATTACTTTAAGATGCCTTTTTTACATATCTAAATACATCTGTAGCCTCTTCCGGTTCAAACACTCTGTGAGCTTAGAGTTCCAACCTTCAGCAGAGCTCAGTCCCTGCATGTATGGGGAAATGAACTTCTTTCTATACCTCCACTGCAAACATTTTCCTGATTGGCATTTCTTTATAGCTCCAAGTTGTGCAGAGCTGTCTGTGTGCACTGAGCAGGGCTGCACACAGCAGTGATGGACTGCCTACTGCCCATCTAGAGGCACAACCAGCACTGCCTTCACTTTGAGTTAGGAACTATATACATGAAGAAAAAAGCAGGATTAATGTACATGTGGGGCAGCTACTAATTGGAGAGGGAAACCTACTCTGATTACAGAATCATAGAATCACTGGGTTGGAAGATCATTGAGTCCAATCCATGCCCTAACATCTCAACTAAACCATGGCACTGAGTGCCATATCCAGTCTTTTTAAACATATCCAGGGATGGTGACTCCACCACCTCCCCAAGCAAACCATTCCAATACTTTATCACCCTTTCTGTAAAAAACTTTTTCCTAATATCCAACCTAATTTTCCCAAGACACAGCTTAATTGTTCCTGTTGTCCTGACTATCACACTTTATGATTTAGCCTAGGATGCCATTAATCTTTTGTTAGGAGAAAGTGTGACTGTAGCCCTTCCATTGCAGATGAATGATGTTAAAGAACAGTATGTAAGTTGATAATGCTGCTCTTGTTTCTCAGCTGCTTGTTTCCCAGTGAGGTAGATTAAGAGTAATGGTGTATTGGAGCAATGCCAGTTACAAGAATAAATATTTCCTATGACTATTTTTAACGTCATATGCCTACAATTATCTGTCTTTTATATAAGACCTTGTATCTTCAGTAAAAGAACAGAGTTGGACCTGACTTTGTAATTTATGAAAAAAGGAAATGAGAAGTTTTACTTTCCTACTTCTTTGTCACTACTGTTAAAAGAATAAGATTGGCATATGATTCCCTAAAATTTGGGTGCCTTATACCATTTTAGATACCTGGGTGTACCTACGACATCTGCATAGGGCTGGCAGATATGATTTAAGGGAAAACTACTTCTAGATAAGTGAAAGTTGAGGAAGAGAGGAATATGTGATGACCACTAAAACAGAATGCCACCAATGAATATTAGCCTATTGCTGAAGTGACTGAATAAGATGCTCAAGTCAGATGATGGGATCCAGTAGAAAATGTAGACAGCTACAAGCTGAGGGCAACATGCAAGATCGGTGTCCCAGTCAATAAAGATTTAGCCAATATAGTACTGGCCCCTCCTGGAGAGGAAGCTTGCCCAGGGCCTGGGGGGTCCAGCTGGCCAGGGGTCACCTCTGCTTCCTCCCTGCCTGCCAATTTGTCCCTGCAGTGGCACTGCTCAAAGCTGTAATTTCTGCAGCTTACTCCATCAAAACACACATCTGTGATACTCCCTTTCTCCAGGCACAGCTGAACAGGAGGGATACAATTCATTTGCAAAATGCCCTTTCTAATGCCCTGCAATTTTGCTCTTAAAACTGTCAGTAAAGAAAGTAACTGTCACTGTTTAATACCCATTAAACTATAGCTCTAATTAAGAATTCCGTAATCGAGTTATAAAGTTCCATAATGGTGATGTCTCACATGACTACTATTTCTGTTGCAGGAGAAGCAATTTCTATAATATCTAAGTCTTTGCTTTCAATGAATTAAATAAATAAGTCAGTAGTTTGTATGTGTTTATTTTAAAATTTAAAAAAAATAATAAAAGAGCATTGGAAAGGTCTAATTAAGAGAGTGTGTGGTGTTCACGTCTTATAATTAAGAAAAATATGTGGATTATTATTTTTTCCACTGAAAAGGTCCTAGGTTTATTAAACACTGCACTTTAATTATGCACTTATTCCACCGAAATGCCATATCTGACTCATTATTTAGATACTGTGCAATAACTAAATAGAATTACCGCAGAAAAATCTCAACTGCATTTTAAGCATCAAGGAAGTATAACAATCTTCTTAATTCATCCAGTTTCAAAATATATATGGTATTTATCCAGGACACTAACAAAATCTTGGAGAGCTTTCACCTCTTTTCTAATAATTTTGTCAGCTGAACTACGGAAAATCTAGAGAGACACCTTGTCTTTCTTCTCGTCTTTGAAGAAAATTAAACTCAGACCTCCTTCTTCACCATTTCTTTGCCTTCTTTTCTCAGAACACTACCACAAATCAGAAACTCATGCAAGATGTGTGGCTTTTTGGAAGGACTTTTTGGGGTTTTTTTGAAAGGTTCTTATCTTCATGGCATAAAAAATATCCACTTAGCTGGTTACAAAAAAAGAAGAATGTGCCCTTAAAGCAAAGCCTACAATGCCTGGAGAGAAGGAAGTGGTAAAATAATAAAATGCTCTCTCCCATTTAGAGATTTTAAATTAACTTCTGAAAAACAAGCTCTTGTAGTTAGGATTATTGCCTAAATGTTGTACCTTGTTTTCCTCATCTCTAAACCCTAAAAGGACAGGCTCAGAGACAAAGGCACATACACTACCAAGGCTTGAACAATAAGGAGTTAAGGAGGGCTTGATTATTTCCTTTCCTCCCATTGTGATATTAATGAGCATTTTCAGCTGTGAAAAGTGACTGTAAAATGGTTATAGCCAATATATGTCATTGTCTTCTTCTTGTACATTTTACTGAGACAAATTAATCTGAAGCAAAATCAAGAATCCACATCAAGCAAAGAATATCACTATTTTAGAGCAGCATGTCCAGCAATGTAATGAGTATCCTAAAGAAAAGCAAATTATGCATTACATATCTGCTGTCCTTAAAATAATGATTAAACCAGACAAGAAGCTGGGTAAGGTCTATATATTCAGCTTTAAAGGCTCCATCCCTAGTTTTGTTTCTGTCTGCTTCAGGTTATATTTTTAACTTATTCATAACCAATTTAAGTAAAAAGCTTTCACTGACAAAAAGACAGAACCAGAAGCACTTAACTGACACTATGATTTTGCAATTCTCACAAGTGTGTCCTCAGCAAAGATTGCCTTAAGCAACTGGCCTCAGGGAAACTGACCTACCAGCATATATTTTAGTTGAGTTTAATGAGATTTCGATGATGCTCCAAAAATAAGGGGTGTAATTTGTAGTCCTTGAGAGATGGCAATAATGCATTTCAGTAATTCCACAGCCAATACACCTTGCAAAATGTTTGCAGAAGAGGGTGCTCCAATTGTATAACACTATCCTAGTAAGCTTAAAAATGCATGACACTAAGCCCCCATGCAAGTTATTTCTAACATTTCAGAAAAGAAATAAAAGTAGAAAAGATGCATAGGAAAGTAAAGGGAAAAACCTGCAAGGGAAAGACACAAAAAAGAGCAGGAATTGTCAATAAAGGTGTTCATTTTTTCTCAGAATTAAACTCTTATTTTTACATTTTAGATAGATCAGTACTGAATTAAGTCCAATTATGTTATTTTACACAAAGCAGGCAAAGTCAGGAGAAACATACCCCTGTCAAATAGACTGCAGTCGTAATGTTCTGTGTTCTTGATGTAATCTGTGCTGGATTCCTGTTTTTTCTGTTATCAAGGGAGAGGTTTAAATTTGTGTGGACCTATTAGAAATAGTTTGGATACACATGGGGAAAAAAAAAAAAAAAAAAAAAAGGGTCTCCAAAGTACAGTGATTTCCCACATATAAGGCGCATTCTTTTGACTGAAATTTTGATTGAAGCCCAGAAGTGCGCCTTATAGGCCAGTGTGCCTTATATATGGACAAACTTCCCAAATTTGCCAACCTGGAAGTGCGAGCTGCGGCAGCCCCAAGCTGAGCCAAGCCTGCGCAGCCCCGAGATAATGCGATTCTGTTACTAAATTGTGAGCAGATTCTTGCTGGGGGGAAAAAAAAAGTGCGCCTTATAATCCGCTGCACCTTGTAGGTGTGAAATTACTGTACTTTTTTCTGGCACAGACAGTGGGATTGCGTGCACCCTCAGGTTTGTCAAAAACACTAAGCTGTGTGGTGTGATCAATACTCTAGGGGGAAGGGATGCTATCCAGAGGGACCTGGAAAAGCTGGAGAGGTGAGTCTGTGCAATCCTCATGAAGTTCTGTTGGAGAGGGTCCAGAGGAACAACAAAGATGCTCAGAGGGCTAGAGAACGTCTGCTATGGGGTTGTTCAGCCTGGAAATGAGAAAGCTCTGGGGAGATCTAGCAGACTTCTAGAACCTTCACGTGCTAGGGACCTGCAAAGGGGGGACACAAACACCTGGAGAGGGACTTTTTCCATGGGCATGCAATGACAGGACAAGAAGGAATGGCTTTAAACTTAAGGATGGTAGGTTTAGATTGGATATTAGGAAGAAATTGTTCAGAAATTGTGAGGGTGGTGAGGTCATGGAACAGATTTCCTAGAGAAGCTGTGCATGACTCATCCCTGGAAGCCTTCAAGGAAAGGTTGGATGGGGCTTTCAGCAACCTGATCTAGCAGATGTCCCTGTCCAAGTCTGGTGAGAGGGGGCCAGATGATTTTTAAGGGCTCTTCCAACTCAAAGCATTCATATGACACTTTAACCCATGTACATGCAGGACGCATTCTACTATAATGATTTAATAGTCTCATGAACAAATTACCGTGGAGAAAATACAACAGTTAAAACATATATGAAGGCTTTTCTGTGTTCCAAATTATTAATCAGATTATCATACAACTTTACAGATAAGAAACATTTTTTCCCTCTCCATCCCTGCTCTCAGAAAAATCCTGCAGAGATACACACATACACAGAAATACACAGTGGATGTATCGTAAGAGCTGTCAAGCACTGGTGAACTCTGGAAGTCCAAGGGTTAACTGAAATGCAGCATTCCTTTGAGAGTATAAAAAAGAATAAAGTTCTGGAAGCCAGAGGTAATATTTCAGCCTCAGATTTTATTAGACTCTGTTTCATTCCTAAGCATTGTATGTCCCATAGAGCTGGAGAAATTACTGTCTCCAGTTCTCAAAGACCGAAATCCTTCATCTTTCTCATAATCCCTCAGTAGGAAACAGAAAATCACTTTCAACATCTCCATAACACCTTTAATTTTTCCTGCTGAGTGTTCCTTTTATTGCTCACCTCAGAAAGGTGCCAAAGTCTCAGTTATTACTTATTAGTCCATACCAGTTTATTACTTCTTTTAAAAATATGGTCCTTCCATTCTCCAACTATTTGCTTTACACACCCCTATATACATACCAGCCCATCACTCTTTTCTTTCAAAAAGGGTTTGGAGGAGGAGCTGAAAGAGATGTGTGACACGGGATCACACCAGTCCAAGAGCTTATATATGCATCTAATTTGGTATGATCAAATTGAATGCAAATGTCAAACTCTCCTTCAAAAATACCCCCAAAAAACAATGAGATGAAAACATGCACCAGGGCGGGTTTGGTGTCAGGTGCTCAAGTTGCAAACAGTTTTCATAGACCAGCGAAGCCTTTAAAGGCAGCCCCAGGTGCCCTCCCTGGCCGGCTCTCACTTCCAGGTTGGCATTTCACTGGGATTTGTCCATAGATAAGCCGCACCTGATGATTAGCCGCACTACTGGGGTAGGCTGGATTGTTCAATGAAAAAGGTGCGACTCATAATTGTGAAATTACTGTACACTATTTTATGGAATAACAAATTCCATAGAAGTCCCCTGTTGTGCTAGAGCTAATAGACCCATGGATCCCTATGTTAGTTCAGAAATGCAGATTTCCCCACATTTTAAACAGTGGAGAGCAAGGGGAAAAAAACAAACCAGAACAGCCCCAAGAGGCAAAAAGTGCAAAACAGGGCAGAACTGTGTTGTTTCTTCATGCTGCAGACTCTACTGCTGAGCTGAGCACTGTAATGCCTAGAAATGCAACAAAGAAAATAGCTTATCATATTAGCTCCTTTCTCCCTAATACATCCCAAAACTGATGCAATGGTGATCAGGGTTTGGGGTTTGTTTTGCTCATTTTTAGGTTTTTTAGTCTAAATCTATTATCTTGGTATATTTTGCATGCCTTATATAACCAGTGGTTCCCCTCCATATCAACATCACTGTCACTGAAGTAATCAAACTACTTATTCTTCAGGAGGCAGATACAAACTTATTTCCTGCTATTTCTGTTTTTTGGCTTTTTGAAACAGACTTTGTCCTTTAATTTCCTCTGTATCTTTCCCCATAATATAACTGTTCTCAAAAAAAAAAGTGATAAAAGTATTTTTCTTTCAAATTCACATCCTGAGTTAGTCAAAACTTTCCAGATTTTTTTTCCCATTTCTTGTTCATTTTCTTTAAACAGAATGAAAGTGGCAGACAAAGAATAGACTGAAATTCAGATTGTGTTTACACATTTTGTGACACTCTGATATTCCTTGCCATTTAGTGGTCTTAGTATGTAGATGCTTCAAGTCTTTCCTAAATTTCACCTTACCTAACATCAAAAAATAGAATTTGATTTCTCATCTGAAAGAAAGTATTTCAGAAAAGTCAGCTCCTATTCCTGACAACTTTTACCAGACACTTGAGCCCACTGTAACAGCTCATGCTTAAAAAAAATCTGAGATTTAATTCACTTGCTTTTAAAAACTTGTACTGTTGAAAAGAAACAGAATGAAAAGCAATAGAGAGAGAGTAAAGCAACAGCAACATCTGCATCTTCAAGTCTATTTTAGAGCAATGTAGGTTGTAGCTTAGTTTTAATGGCACTGAGCTGCTTTATGTTGATGGCCTGCTGTTACTGATCCTGGGAGCATAATGAAGAGCATTAAGTGTTTAAACATAGATGTCAATAAAATACACAGCAAATAATGGCTGATAGTGGGGGTTTGCAGAGATCTGCTATGCTGATACAACTCGTAATAGCCCATTAATGAGGAATGGAGCAGAGGAAATTCTGATAGGAGGGATTGATCCAAATAATTCATACAGCCTCTCCATTTCTGATAAAGGGCATTTCTAAATGAAGACATTACAGCCCAGAAGACTTGGCTGTGAATTTACAGCACACTGGTGACTCCCCACAGACTCAGGCTGGTGACACTGAGGAAGCTTCCCCATGTCACAGGTTTGGAATTGCATGAGGGTCAGAGGCAGATACTGTGTGTGTTAGTTGAAATGCTATAGATGCCTGTACAGCTTATTGCAAACCAATATTGCCTTAATTAGAAATTGAAGTCTATACAGCTCTTTCCTATGATGAACACAGATGTGCACACAGACAGGATTGCAGGGAAATAGTGGGAGACTATCTTTATATAGGTGCAGACATATATGAAACCTTGGAAACTAATCCATTATTTCCTGCTCTATTTTTCTCACTGTCCAGGTAACAATGATGCTTTTAAAGTGCTGATCCAATGAAATCACTCATATTAAGCACTCAGTCTCAGCATCATAGCTTCTCACCTGAGGACAGGAAATGTTCTTCACTGTCTTCAAAAGCTACAACATTGCTCAAACTTTTAAAAATCTGATGCTTATCATTGAAATGTATAAATATATGTTCCTCACTGAATTTTCATGGTATTAATCACATGTGCCTCTGTAAAAAAAAAAAAAAATCACATAAGACTGCTTCAAGAAGCCAGTGGGTTTAATTCATTTACTCATAACTATTTTGGCTTCTCATAATTTATTAGGACTTCAGATACCAAGTAGCAAACAGCCAGACTGCTTGGTAGTAAACCATATATTTGGAAGACAAAATAGTATGATGATTGCAGAAAAGGAGAGAGAGGGGACAGCTGTAAGGTAAAATCAACAGGTGATCTCTTGGTATTCAGTGGCACATGATTCTTAATGTTTCAGGGTCTGTCTGCAACACACTTTGCTACTAAAGCAAACACATGTATGTGTGCACACACACACATCTATATGTATATACACATCTATAAATGAAAGCAGTAAATTACAGAATTGCCAGCGTGTAAGACCACAGTCAGTACAACTTCAAGCCACAGGAAAGGAGACAAATAACCAGGAAGAAATGGCATCTCATCTGAAGTTTAATGACACAGGAATCAAAAGGCAGCACATGAATACTGTCAGCTCATAAGCTCTGCTCCAGCCACAAGGCTGCTATGGGATTGAACTGCTGGGTCTTGACATGAGCTAGAATGCACTATGAAGAGAAAGATGGAAATTGTCAGACTACTCCTACTTAAAAAAGCAGCAGTAATAACAATAAATCCCTTAATTTGTTTTGTGTGCTGAATGGAAGGAAACAGGAGGAATACATGTCTGTTTGAAAAGAATCATGTCAATAAACATCAAACATCTTGAACATTTTCCAAGCTTTCTTCAGGAAGATTTAACAGGCTCCACAAATTCTCTCCAAACACAATTAGTCCTGACAGCATTTCTGACTTTCTGTCCCTGACTGTTTAACCAATTTCTCAAGACTAAGAGAAACTCTCCTCTTGTAACACTGGGAAGATAAATAATCTATTCATACCCTTCTTAATATACAAATCATATTTTCTCCCCAATTTTCTATTTCTCTTCTATTTATTACATTTTCTGAATGATGCCTCCAAAAACCACACTGAACAAATAAAGGTTCTTCTTGCAAATATCTGTTGCAGTGTAACTTCCCTTTTGAACGGATTACATATTTCAGCTCTGTTTTATGCACATTTCTGAAGTATAACCTCATTTTCTTTGCCCAACCAATACTCACAATCCTACTTTTCCTACAAAAGCAGATCTTAAATATGATTCCAAGCTGTAGAAAGACAATGACACTTTCTTATTCTTGCTAACATTTTCTCTATTTACACGGGTAATTTGTTGCATTGATAGTAATTATAGCAAATTTTGGAACCTACATTATTTAATAAATAGTCACTGGGCATTCTGAGCTCCAATGGAAGTCACTGATTTCTCCTGAAATACTCACCTTATCACATCTTGTCATAAAAACCTGTGTGATCATCTTGCTCAAAAGCCACTAAGAATTAGTCTGACTCCTTTATCCTTTGTAATGTGTAGTTTTTCAGAACTACTAGACTCAAAAGAAGACCACATCAATTCTCTCTTGCTCTCTCACTTTTTGAGCCACCAGTTCAGCAATTCTTGTGGTGAGGGCAGAATTGTGCAACTCAAGATGGGTACATGTTACATTATAGAAAATGTGAAAATGCAAAAAATTCAAAATAGCAAACTCAGAGGAATCTCGCTATAACATTTTGGGATTAAATCAAATATTTTTATAATTCAATATTTAAATACAATTTTCTAATTTCATTTTTTTTAAATATACAGTGTGAAGAAGCTATTCAAATTTCACACAAAGGGGGTTTTCTAGAGTTGTTTACTTTCCTTTTCCAGTACCATCCAAAAGTACAATACCCAAGACATTTGGCTGAGTACCTTTTAAATAGAAACTAAGTGGCAACTTAATGCAAAAAAATCTGAAGTGTGGAAAACAGTCTGGTTTTGTTTGCTAAGTGGCCTCACACTAAGCTTTTGATCCAGGTGTTGTGGGAATGGAACTGACACATACTACACTTCCAAGATTTTAATGATGCCCAGAGCTTTCATTTTCTTTTACGCTCTGACAATGGGAAACATGGTCTCCTTATGTACGACATAAAATCTAATAAAGAAGCCAGCTGTTCCTTCTCTGGTAAACCCTGCAACTCCAGTCTGAATACAGGTTTTCTGAGGAAAAAATGTGGAGTAATTGCACTGTACCTGGGTGCGTACAATACACTTGACTCTTTTTACTGCCTGCATATGTCAAGAACACAGAAAAAAGTTGCAGAGTGGGCAGGTATAAACCAACAAAATAATCACCTTAACAGCTAGCAGATTTTACATAGTTTCTTAGTTTTCCTTCTACAGTCTCCTACAGTATATCCATTCCTTCCCAGCAGCCCTCAAACACCTATTGCAGTAATGCAAGCTGACATATCTGTTCTGCCAAATGCTGGCTGCCTACTGCAACAGCCAAAGCAAATATTGTCCAGTAAGTGTGCTAATTGAGAGACCCTCCAACATCACCGGCCAAGTTTTGCTCTTGGCAACAGCAGCAAGCTCTGACACTTGTGAGATCACAACCTCAGGACTGCTTCATTTCCCCATCGTCCTTCTTGCTAAACAATTCAAGAGATTGTTGCAATATCTGGATTGCAGAGGAAAGTTTTCTAGCTGCAGAAACGTTGCTCTAAGTGCCATCACGGGGACATATCCACTCTCCATGTTTGGAGAACAAATGAGGGACCCACCAGAGCTGCTGCTCCTGTATTTGAATTGCAATCCTTGATCTCAGCTAGCAGCAGTGAAGAAATGTCAAAGAAACACAGTTTTAACAATCAGTGAAGCTCGGTTTTAACTTAGTGTGCACATGCTCTTCTGGCAGCTCATGCTTCCAGTGCATGCCAGGGTTCTGTCCCAATCTTTCTTGCCTGCATAGTGAGGTGTCCTGAGATGGCAAGGATAGGACAGAACCTGGGCTTGAGGGTGAGCATTCCTGTACACATTCAGGGTCAAATGCCAGATGGATAGCTCCAACAGCCTTCCCCTGCCTCTACAAGAGCTAAAATAAAACCACACAGATACACAGAAACTCCATATTTAGAGCAAAAAAACAACAACAAAAAACCTTTGCCAGATCTCTAAGTGATTTATCACTAATTATCATACTTTAGAACCTTCCATCGGTTGGCTGTGGCATGAAGTGCAGCATTATTATTTTTAATCTATATAGTCTCATCCTTCTGCTATAGGTATTAGGGGACTTCAAGAATTGTCTTGACCTGTAGTAATCTTAGTGAGTGAGTACATGCTCAGGTAGGGCAATTTGCTGTTGTCTATATGGTCAGATTTACGACTGTAAATTACAGTCAGCAGACTCTGACAATATGGTATCCAATGGGTACTCACCCACTGCAGAGTCAGCTCAGAAAAGTTTTTCACATCCCTGTACCTTGCTTTGCTGCCCCTTCCGAATCATCTTCCTCATTAAAATTTTCCCAGCTCAGTATGTACAAACACCACTGATATTGAAAAAAACTACAGTAATTTAGTAGCTGAAAACAAGATTTGTTTTCTCTTAGAATTTCCCCTCCAAATCCCTGAGAAGGGAAGTTATTCTCAAAGACTTCCTTTTCCACTGTAACTCCTTCATGTTTATTCATGAAGATTAAATAGATTCTATAACACAAGTATTTGAGCAGGTGCTAAATTTATTCTTATACTGAGGCCAAAATATGCAAGACACACGTTCCCTTGGGAAAAGGAAGAATCAGGCTGATCCCAAACTTTATCAGCCCAGTTTGCTGTTTGCTGGAGTCAATACTAAACATTTCTATTCTTTCTTTGAAAATTAATTAAGATTCTTTTACGTTCTAAATTTTAAATAAATACTTTTCAGCAAAAGTACTGAAGTAACTGGGAATCATTGACTTACCTATTGAAGTTACAGCAAATCCATGCACAGCAGTTCAATTATCCATGTCAGGTATCCATCACCACATGGAAAGGACATGAAGGAAAAGTAAGAAAAAAGAAAACAGTAAGCTATCTTGCTCCTTTTCTCAAATGCAAAAAGCATTCAAACAAACCTATAAACAACAATCACTGTTAGCCTCTGCCATGGAATATATTCATTTAAGCAGGTACCTGCTAATGCTGGCTTTTTTTTCTGTTACCATCCATTACAGCAAGTGGGTTGTTAAAGTAGCTGTTAAAAGAAAATGTTGAATGGTACTTACTCTACACATAAACAAAATTCAAACAATCTTGTTACGCTTGATAGCAGGCTACAGTCAAACAGTTTCACAGCATTTTTGTAAATGACTTGAATACACTCTTTATCTGAATATCAGCAGGCAGAAGGCCAAGATGGAAATTATGGAATGAGAAGGAAATTGAACAATTCAGATATGTTTATGGAAAGCTCACAAATCAAGGCATCTCATTTGGCACCAAATAAAGCTGTTATTCATGATGTGCAGCTACAAAAAGGAAAGCTGTTCTCTGCTAGAAAGCGTAGCCACAGTAGTACAAGCAAAAGGAAATGGTTTCTCAGTAGAGAAAAAAATAAAAGTTGACATTCTTGGGGTGTCCTGTGCAGGGCCAGGAGCTGGACTTGAAGATTCTGATGGGTCCCTTAAAACTCAGCATGTTCTGTGATTCTATGATTGTCATAAAAGTATGGCAATAACCACTGGACCACGAACATGACCATGAGTACCTCTGCTGAACTCTAATCTAGAAATTATCCTGGCACACCTTTTCCTTCAACAACATTTCTTAGACATGGTTGTGTTGATCTCAACCAACAAACTTCATCTCAGAGTTAAATAAATACGAGTTCCACAGCACACTTGCAGACACTGATCTGCAAAGAGCATCTCTTCATGGGAACTCCTAAGATCATTTGCTGGGCTACTTGAAAGCTGCAGTGACTCCACCAATTCACATAGCTGGATTCTGATGCATTCCAAGGTGTGGCCTGCTCTTCAGATTTGTTAAATTAGATTTTGTCTTCTAGATCAACATGATAAAAAGCCATTTTAAATGGTTTACATAAGTAGGCACTAGAACCCTAAAATTTTGAATGCACTTTATTACTTATCAAATAGCTGACTTTACCAACCAGATTGTATATGAAAGAGGAAGCACCTTGTTCTTCATCATTCTTCCTACCATGAGTGTTTTCCATTTTTTTAAAGATACCATAATCAGCATTGAATTTTATTTTTCTTTAATTGATTCATGCAAGTCAAAAATTATTTACAAAACCGGAAGAACAAATACTCAAATACTGAAAAGTGAGAAGGAAGACTATTGGAGTTTATTCTGCATGAAAGATGGACCTTAAAACACCTGTGATAAAAGGTACTTCACTTCTCAAAGATTCCTTTTACCTGACAGTGTGTTAGCTCCTTTGCAGCTCATGTATTTCAAACACTCAGCCTACCCAGAGGTATCTAAGTTGAGATGTGTGGTGCTCTCTTTAGATGTGTCACACAGATACAGCTGCTTCAATTCATTTAACTGGGGAGATCAAGGGAGAGCCCTTGTATTCATATTGTTCCACTGTTTGCGTGCAGTTCAGTCTTTGCTATCATGAACAATACAAACAAAAGGCATTATTCAGTGAAACATGCTTTGCTCTTCCATGTCCAATAATGTGCCAAATATGAGCCTACAACCTGGAAGCTGAGAGGTCAACCCTCTGGAAGCATGAGGAAAAGAGAATTTCCTTCAATAATGTCATAATTCAGGGATAATTCTGAAGTAGGGATGGGGAAATATCATATTCTATTGGTTTTATTAATTGTGGGCTTTTCTATTCTATTCTAATGGATCTAAATCATGAGCCATTAATATATATACTCATGTGTTTTACAAAAGGCAAGGAATCACTATGAGCATGGTGATGCTCAGAAAACAGTTTGAATAAACTTCCTTTTTTAAAAAATAAAATAAACATGCCAAAGAAACAAAACATTCTTTCACAACCTCCCACTTCTTTTAAAAACACAAAGATAAAAAGACTACAATGACATAAATTGGAAAACACTATTGTTACGAAACAACAAAAAACCCCAATACTTTAATATAAAAACATTTATCTCCCACAAAAAAAGTCTTAACATTCCCTGTCTCCCATGGTTTGAGTGATATTTCTAATTATTCTTTCTATGAATTCCTGTGACAGGCTAAAAAGAATAAAATGAATCAACCTTTTCCCTAGAATCCTTCAGCAGCATTTTTTACTTCTCTGTTCCCACAATGGTTACAACTACCAAGAAAAGCACCACATTTTGTGGACTTTTGATTTCCTTTGGCAGTCACAGACCACCCATTCCTTGGTTTGTGCAAAAAGTCACAGCTCAGCTGAAGTCAGTGGTGAAGCTTCAGCTTCCCTTGAGCCATGTACATGACACTGGGAATGTTTGTTATGGAAATTATTCTGCCTATCACAGCCCAGGAAACTGGCTGCTTTCCTGAGGACTAGGAGATATATAAAACCACCTCCTTGCTGGCTATTGTGTGCACATTTAAAGTCCAATAAAGGGCATTCATTGCCAAAGAACACTGCATTTGTACATGCATTTCTCTGATAACCTTATAATACCTCAGTGAGGATTAAGCAGCAGGGAGAGATGCACAGAGAAACCAATGGCGCTGTCATTGTTTCCCAGGGAAAAATTGCATTATCCTTCCTAGTTTTTGACAGAAAATTACTGACTTAAACATTTTTGCAAGTTTATCTGCTTTCCAGGGGGTCACTCAGAGGTCTCTACTGTTCTCTTTCATATTCTCATGACAGTTGACTGAACCCTTGATCTTTGACCTGGGCAGAAATTAACCCTCCACATTCCACCTTCCACACAGAGACATTAATATTCCTAATAATGGGAGGTTATTAAAATCTTAAAAGCTCAGTGGAGCATTTCAAGGACAGTGGAATTAGATTTCAGCAAATACCTACAGATTTATTGCATAATGCAAACCATTTGATTTGATGGATATATGCTCCAAGTCTACAGTTCAGCTAGCCTTTGCTGACTGGAAAAGAATCACTTGACTAATTTGACTTGATCTGTGAGCAAGAGAAAATCCTTGTTATGGACACATGCAGCTATACATTATTCCTCTCATCCCTTTCCATCCTTACCTTTGGAAGACTATTATTGGTTAAGCAAATTTAAAATAACAGCACTGAGAGACGTGATGCCCCAAATGCTATGCCAGGCACAGGGATACATGGTAAAAAGGCACAACTGAGGTCTCCAATCCACTACATTGATCTCAAATATTGCATGACTTTCTGTAGCTTTATACACTCAAGCCTTTAATTTTTGGAACAGTCCTTCCACTAGCCTGTGGCTGACCAGTTTTTCTAGTTCACTCACCTGAAATTCCCTGGTTGGATCATGATAAGAAGTCTACCTCTGTATTTTCCATGACTAAAAAGATTCCTCAGGAACAAGAGGAATTACACTAGCAGAGCAAACTGAGAGCTGAGTGGGAAAACAAACAAACAACAACAACAAAAAAATACACCAAAAAAACAAACAAAACAAAACAAAATAAACTGAAGTAAAATTAAAATAAAATAAAAAATTAAAAAATGGAAAGAGAAAATGGGAAAAATAATCAGGATCCTCTAGAACTTAAACCTATGAGACCAGAAGGATCAGCAAATATACTTATAGAGGGAATAAGCAAAACTTGTTGCAATAATTATTTCGAGGTCCTATCATTCTGCCATCTGAACCAAAAGTGGAGCAATAAACTGTAATAAGCCACACCAAATTATCACTTTTGATTGCTACTTGCTGAAATGGACTTTGATGCAGGATCCCATCTCCCACTGAGAAAATTCATACTCCCTTACAGAACTTGGAGAAATGCAGCTGGTGCAATACATGGAGCTTATGATTGCTGTTATTTTTAATGATTGCTTAGCTTGTCTGAAGATGCTGACAAAAATCATTGTTAGGTTCCCATTAAGCAAAGTATGAGATAAATGATACTGCAACATAAATATAAATGTTTCCATTCTTTCCCTCCTTCCCTTCTCGTACACTTATAGTTCCCATAAGCAAATTAAAACACATGCATACTTCTTTTAAACCTGTTACTGTACATTCAGCCGTGATATGGAGGCCATGCTAGCACAACTCCCCATTAATGCATTTGTGTTATTATACACTTATGACATGCTTTTACATTCTGTATCTATGTGAAATCTCAGCTCTCACCTCCCTGGCACAGGCACAGTCTGCAACAGAGTTTTTTTCACAATATCAGACTTTGCAAAAGATGGAAACTCTCAGAACAGAAATGTGATCAATATATCACCAGTATTCTCCATAAGCCTGTCAAAATGTCCTGGTTTAACAGCTGCACCAGAGTTAAAGCAGAAAGCAGTGCCTCTGGACTGGCTTATGCCACTTTCTGTCCAGAGGTGTCAGGACACAGTGGAGCAAAGAGCAGCTGCTGAAGAAGAGCACAAACCCAGTGGCAGCTGCAGATACGGAAACTGTTGTGGCAATGAACATTACCAGGGGCTGCAGCCAAATGTGCAGACTAAACAGGGAAAAATATTTACTATTAACAATTGATGTAGGGGTAATCACACAAAATTCCCAACACAGTACT
>VRYO01001681.1:15364022-15398167 GCA_009812075.1 Sialia sialis | reverse complement strand
TGCAGCTTATATTCAGGTGCGGCTTATAATCGTGAAACTACTGTAAATTGCTTTATGAGTTAGTTGAGGATAGTTTTTTTTATTTTTTCTCTTTGAACCAGACATTCATGTTTAGGACAGCAGAATATTTATACTTGCCTTGTAATTAAAAATTACATGTACCTAGCAGTTGTGAAGGTTACCAGAGATACATGCTGATTCCTATTTGTAACCTTTATTAACACAAATAGGTTTTGGCCAATAGTCAATGACTCTATTGAATGAATTCTACATTAATCTCGGTTCTGCTGATTAAGTGCCACCGTTGTGACAAATCTGGAAAATCCTCCTCCAGCAGTTGCCTACTGCCACCATCAGCTCCTGATCACACTAAGACCAGAAGAACAATTGGGGTTTCAGTCTCCTTTTCTGCCCATAACAAAGAATGACAAAATTCTTTGGAACAGACACTGGCAAGTCTGCCATAATAGAAGCCCGAGGGGAAGGCAAGTAAAACCGTATGTAAAGTAACACGGTACAAAAGGATTTTAAAACATCAGGACTATCCAAATAGCTTTTGAACATCTCATACAACATAGCAGGTGTGATATGGACTCAAATGTGATTACAAGAGTTTATTTACTTAATAACTTTCAGAAGCTTTAAAATATCCTTTGCTATATTTCTGCTAAAACTGTATCTACAGATAATCTAAATATATTATTCTCTGATGATTCATGTATAGGAAATTATGTGCACTTATAGATACACACACTTGCACGTGTATTTCAGCTGGGCTCTCATTTCTTCATTGCAGAGACAACAAAAACACTTTCCTTTTCAAAGACTGAGCCACATAAATGCCATAACTGAGAAGCAAGTCCTGAGGAAAGGCAGACTGAGAATACAACAGCACACTCCCAAAGCACCCAGGATCCTCACCCCTCAAACAAGTAAATATGTCAAGTTCAAGATCTTTGTCTATACTCTGCAGGCAATCAACCTGAGGGCTGAGTGCATCTAGGACTAATTGGAGCTCCAAGTTAGTATCATTGCATAAGTGACACTGTGGCTTCCTAATACACAAATAAATAAATAAATAATATGCAGGCAATTTGGAAACACTAAGATATCATAAAGATTAGAAACTACAAAACAGAGGCTATAAAAAGGAATAAAACAACAAAAGAAAAAAACTTAAACTATATCAGTAATGAAATAATACTTTATTTATTGAAATGAACTTCAAGTGTTAGGTTACTACCCACTTATTGTCACATAGCTGACATTATTCTCCTTAATAAAGCCTTTTTTTCCTACCTTCAGGGAAAATAATATACAGTAGCCCTTTACTTCTGTTTGCTAGAACTTGGAGGGCATATAAACCACATCCAGGAACATACCCCAGCTTTATTGTTCTTTGTTCTACGAACTGTGTGTGTCCTCAAAATGTCATCAGCGATAAACTGTAAAAGGCATCACACCAAGTCATTAAAAGACACTCCCTAAGGCAAGAGACCACAAACTGAAATTGCCCATTGCCTCATTTACACATTTGGCCCACCTAGCTATGGCAGCTTCACAGCCTTTTTATTAAATATGTATTTCCAAACATTACGAGTGTATTTAATTCCTGGAGAACAATGGAGGAAATGATGTTTATTTAATCATGGGTTGGATTTCCCAGCTCTGAGCGATCACCCTAGAGATGTATGATGGGTGGGTGGCTCCTGCTGAGCCCTGGGGCTGTCACCTGTCACCTGTGGCAGGCAGAGCGCAGTGACAGCCACGCCACTCGCTGTGACAGTGACAGTGATGCTCAAACATCCCTGCCTTGGACATTCCTCCTCCATCCCAAAGAGATGTGCTGTCTGTTGAGAACTCAGTGCTGCACGAGGCAGGTAATCAAACAGAATCACTGCCTAACCACAAAGAGCCTGGCAAACAAAGGGCAGCTTCTACCCAATAACCTGAAATCTGTTCTGGTTTTCTCCAGAGGAAATGAGGATAAGATCCATCAGAAATATCAGAGCTACAGAAGGCTGCAAAAAAACCCCCAAAATAACTGAAACAATATCAAGTCCTCTTTCCTTACACAAATTCTCATTTTAAAATGAGTGTTATTGTTTTGTTTTGTGTTGCTTTTTTTCAGACTATGTATTTCAAAACCAAATGTAAAGGTTCAAACCAGCTTCAGGTTACCAAATCAATTGACAAGTAATTATGGAATAGATGAAGTTTTCAATGTTAAGCCAATTTCCAAGGCAACGAGCTAGAGTTCCAGGTATGGGAATATCACCTGGCACTGTTATTTCCTACAACAAACCCATATAGAAAAGGTAGTGCAGTCTCAGGGCCCAACATACCCTCTGATCCAAAGCAAGTTATATCACAAATTGTCATACTTCAAATGCACACAGAAACATTCCACAGGAGGATGCACTTGCTACTGAAAACTCCATCAATATAAGATCTGATGTTGCTTGATAAAACATGGGTGTTCTCTTGTTTTCGATTTGAATTTATGTTAGACCGCTGTTTCTTTTTCTGAGGCCTTTGGACATTAATCGCCAAGTTATCACACGTTGTCAACCTCAGCATTAAAAATTACTTCTATGCTACTGAAGACAGCTACTCTTACTATGTAATGCCTTTCTTTCATTGTGTTTTTTGGGGTTTTTTGTTCGGTTTGTTTTTTTTTTTTTAATGTATAAGCTTAACTAGTCCAGTTCACGTCTTTGTTTAACTAGTCCTACACAACTTGGCAAAAAACCAAAACAAAACAACAACAAAAACAAAAAAACACAAACCAACAAAACAAAACAAGATTAAAAAAAACCAAAAACAAAAACAAAAAAAACCAAACCCTCTCAAATGCAGATCATGACACAAGGATGACATGTGGAAGGTGATCTCTGCAGAGATTTTAGTAGCAAGATTGTCTGTCATAATTCCATTCATTAGTGCAGGTAAACCCAATGATACATATCAGCTGATGTCCTAATCCAACAAAAACTACTTTTTGAATTCAATGAAGGGAGGAAAAGAAAGACTGTCTTTAACTGACTCTTGACAAGAGCAGTATCTTACTTTTTTCCTACCATCTTTTCCTAAGAAGTTCCCATGTACAGGTTTGGGATAATGCTACCAACATGTTAAATCCATCAAAAAGAAAAAGATAATCACAAAATCACAGCTGCATTTAAAAATGTTCTGCAAATTAAACAGGCCAATGGAATAGGATAGTCAACAACAGCACAAAAAAACACCATCTAGAAAGAGAAACATTCCTGATTATTTCAGTCACTTCATTTGTGTGGTTTACCTACTAAAAAAAGTTGACATTGAGACCCTAGTGCTAGAAAAGTTATAATCCTTATTTACAAAATATTTCTCAGATCTAAAAGATACTATTATATTCATTTTACTAGAAAAAACAAAAGACAAATACTGCCCATGGTCACAATTTAAATGTGAATCATCCTTCCTACTGCAACGTTCTAAAATTAACAACCAGATCACACATAAATGAACACGTATCAGTTACACGGACTTTTCAATTTGCCTGCTTCTCTAGCAGGTTTTTTTGACCTGAGGTAATTCACTGTTTGTGGTATGAGTACATCTGACAGTATCTTGTAGGGTCTCCACCTGAAGGGTTTTCAAACCCAAAAATGTTTCCTTTAGGAACAGCTATGAAAATGTACATGTGCCATGAGTGTTTGTAACATGTATTTCTTTCCATTGGTATTTTGTGACCTTTTTTTTTCATCATTACATGCAAGTGAGAAAGGGCTAAGTGTCTGTCGAACTTCCCCCTGACAGCTATCCACAGAGATACCTCTTTGCCCAGTTACCAGCCAGAAAGAGCATGGTATCTGCAGCTTCCAGAGAAAGATTAGGCTCAGAAATTCTGGACAGATCTGTCATGTTCTGCTTCGTTGGAGGATGATTCTTAATTAAAACCATCAGAAATAACTTGCTTTAGGGGATAAAATTCTCAGTTTCCTAACCTAACCCTGCAAAAGTAAATGACAAAGATTTTGTTGACTTCAGTAGAGTCAAAGTTTGAGAATAGGAAGTGACTTTGACAAAACCTTCCAAGTGATGTCATCCAAAATGAGAGAAGGGAGATAGGAGTACAAGGCACTCCATGTCAGCCCTTTAATAATACAAAAAAACAAAGCATGGCACGTCTACCATAGATAGAGAACAGAGACATTTCCTCATGATCAGCATGGCAGAAATCAAAATTGAGCATCCCAATGTGACATTGAGGAAAACACTATTTATGCCTAAAGAAAAAAGAAACAAAAAACAAAACAACAACAACAAAACCAAACCAAACAAAACACAAACCTGTTGAGGATCATTTTATTTAGATGAAAATATGGTTTATGTAATCCTGCCAAGGTCACTAACACACAGACTGCGCTAATGCTGAACTACTGCCATGAAAGTTAAAGCTGCCCAAGGGCTTCTGCTGCTTATACAATTACTAAAAGATTTCAAAGAAATACGAAGAAAAATATGAGTAGAACATGACAGTCTGCACTGTTCACTACACTTCTACAGATTGCTCCTTCCCCCTTTAGGATATCCACAGCATGTGGTATTGTCCCTGATGCGTTTCCATGAATGTGCCCTAATATCCTGGAGGGAAATGAAAGAGCCCTATCATGCTGCTTTTTCATTTAAATTAGAGAAAATTCTGTATCCTGAATGATCAGAATAGTGTCCTTAATATGTAGAGCAATGAACTAGCTGCCAGTGAAGGCAAGATTCCTGATTTCATGGACCAATGGTCTAATCTACTAAGGCAAATTCTTCTTCCTACATATGACAACTGTGAGCTTTAGCCATAACATTCAAAACAATGAGATCATGAAAATTCATTTTTGAGAGACAGATGGATGATATCCATTATTAATGGAGCCCCAAACAGAACCTTTCCCTAAACAATGCATGTAGAGCCTTTATCAAGATGTGTCAGGCAAAAAACTTACCACAATAAAAATGATAATAAAAAAGTTCAGTTTTACAAGGATAGATATTACAGGTAAATGCATGTAATATTACAGTTCACTTATTGACATCAATTCAATGAGCAGTTACCTAGTGACATTCAATAGCTTCACTAAATTAAACTCTCACAACTGCAACTCTCTTCTCATATATTACATTAAAAAAATTGTGATGACACGAGAGGTCCTTTCCATAATTTCATACTGTCAAAACAAAATACCACCTTAAAAAGCCAAGTGATATACAGGGATGCAACCACACTTCAGTACAGACACCTGAACAAAATAATTATCTGCCAGAAGCCCAACTATAACCAGGGGAAAAAGAGCAGGGCTGGGAAAGGCTGGTTGAAGCCCTAAAGTTGGGTTACATATGGTACTCCATCAGAGGGCAACACAAAATTATTAAAAACAAAACCACTCTGCCCCCCAATCAAACTGTGTTCATGTATCCTATGGGACTAAGAACAGTACCAGACTTCTACAAAGTGAAGGGCTCTCAGCTTGGGCATAGCATTGTAATTTTTCTAGATGCATTATGTGAAAACAAGTGACTTCTGGTCTCTGTGTCAACTTTCTGCAGTCTTGAAATTATAACATCCAACCTGATAGACTTGGAGTTCTATCCTCAAGCTGACACAACTGACAATGACTCTGTCTCAAGAAAATAACAATTACTATTCCTGGCTTACCCTCTTCACATTCTAGACTACATGAAGAGATAAAAAATTTACACCAAAAATAAGAAGATATTTTTGTAAGGTGACCTTATTTCCCTAAGACTTTGAAGGTGTTTTTGCTTGTTACAGATGAATGGCCCATGTGTGTAGCGTTAATTCCTTGCCTACAAATGCACCAAATTCAGCATACCCAGGCCAAGAATAGGCAATTCTTAGGCAATCTGGTAACTGATTACACAAAAAACAAAAGAAAACAAACAAAGAAAGCACAGTACATTAGTATTTTGCTACTAAACCAAGTAAGACTCTTTTCAAAACCCAAAAACAATTATGTAGTTACGTGGATAATTGCTTCCTGTTCAGAAAAGTGTTGTCCTTTCTCAGTTCCCCCAGTGTTTCATCTCCTGCTCCATGCATTTATTCATCTGACCTATGATAAACCTACACATAAATTAAAATTTAAAAGTGTTAGTATCTTTACCAATGTAGAAGTGTTAATGTCTTTGTAGCAATGACCATTGTCAGTCAAATGTGGGTAGTCCTGATAACTCCAAGTGACACTAATCCCATTCTATAATGGCTCTAAAACATACCAAAGACAAAGACAGAGAATTGGTGTGGCTTTTTAACTAAAAAGGAGAGAAATGGTTTAAAACAGCCATTACCTCATTCCTTTCTCACAACTAGTTCAGCTATGTAATGGGAATTACTATTCAGTTTACATCTAAGAATTCTTTTCCATCTCTGATTCATTCTTCCTACCTCCCACATTTGTCTCATAACCATGGGAGAGTTTTGTGCTGAGTCAGAGCTGACTTCAAGTTAAGACAAAATTGTCAGGAATAATGAACATTTCCTGTGAGTGAATCTTGGAGTCAGGTTTGCTCAAGTGGCTACAACTGCTCTGCTTCTTCAACCTTCCCTCACTACTGAAAGAAAGCCTGGCCCCAGTTCTGACTCTTCCCTTTCCTGCTGCATAAGGTTGGTATCAGTCAAGTCTCAACATCTCCTTCCCTGCTTAGAGAAATCTTATTTTCATTTT
Organism: Sialia sialis; assembly: GCA_009812075.1. Lineage (NCBI taxonomy): Eukaryota > Metazoa > Chordata > Aves > Passeriformes > Turdidae > Sialia > Sialia sialis. Next base: position 15,391,442 of record VRYO01001681.1, on the reverse strand, counting down.
CTTTATGTGGAACAAGACTGGTGCCATCTCTGTTCTAGGGTATAATCTGCAGGAAAACAAGTCCAGTAGGTCAGCCCCAGATTCAAAACCAAGTGTCCCTTTAGTTACAGCTGCAGGTGGTAATAATGCACAAATTATATTTGGACACACAGTGCACTTAACACAGGACTGGAACCCTCAATTATACACAAGATTCTGAAAGCATTGTTCTCAGGCATATCAAAGTCCCTTCACTTTCAGTAGCAATTTTAATGTTAATCCCTTGTTTCTTCATTGTTGGTGAACAACAGCAGAATGTAGGAGAAATTGCCTCAGCAGTAATGCATTTGTTTTCCTTCTGTAAGAAGACTGAGGTAGGTGGCACTTGGCCAAGATATTTATGATCTCCCACATGTGCAAGTTGTCCCAGACTCAGCATCCACCTCTGCTCAAGGCTGGGGACTGAGCTGAGCTAACACAACATAGGAACTGCCAGCTGGACAAGTGCCAAGGGTCCTTCCAATTGCTTAAAATTGTAGATTGTAATTTTTCCCCAATTCAAATTTAGCATGGCAAAGAAGTCTTTGATAGAGACTACGTGGTGATATTGTTTCAGATTTCAATCACAGATATTTTTGCCAAAGTAGAACAATTTAAAAAATATACAGTAATTTCACGATTATAAGCTGCACCTTTTTCACTGAAGAATCCAGCCTACCCGAGTAGCGCGGCTAATCATCAGGTGCGGCTTATCTATGGACAAATCTCAGTGAAATGCCAACCTGGAAGTGAGGGCTGGCCAGGGACAGCACCTGGGGCTGCCTTTAAAAGCTTCGCTGGTCTATGAAAACTGTTTGCAACTTGAGCACCTGACACCAAACCCCATGCTGGCGCCATTCTGTTACTAACTCCTTACTTTGTCACACATGGATCCTCGCTTAAAAAAAAGAATAAAAAATGCAGCTTATATTCAGGTGTGGCTTATATATGGACAAATCCCGTGGTCTACCTGGCTACCCGGCTGTGCGGCTTATATCAGGTGCGGCTTATAATTGTGAAATTACTGTGTGAATATACATATATATATACACACACAATAAATATATATATAATATATATATACATGCATATAATATAAATTTGTATATATAAACACATTTGCAATAATATACAGGGCATATATATATAATAATAAATATAAATTTATATATATGTATTCATATAGATATAGAGATAGATCAATATGCAGATATATAATGACCAGAATGGCTGTGATTTTTATTCAGCACTCAGAAATATGCATGTGTTGAAAACAGCTCATACTTTTTTCTCCTTTCACAGTTTCATGCCACCTTGTCTGGTTTTAAGAACTGTAGTATTACAGGAGTAGATCTGTAAAATAAAGGGCTTGGCACCAAGAATGTAATATCCACACCATTCACATCATGGTTTTGGTAGAGATATTTTAGACTTGACCTAGGCCACTACCAAACTGCATGTTAACAGGCTGCTAGAACATATTGGAGTTTCTTCTGAAGTGCACATTTTGATTTAGTTCCTCCTGAAGGGAGCTTTTTCCTCTTAAACAGGAGCCAGAGGACAGTGATGGGATAATCACATTCACTTTTCACAAATAGCACTTCTGATCTACCCTAAAATATTGAAGAGGAGGAGCCCTTTAATTTCTCTTAAATTTTGCCTCAGGCAATAGGCTTTTTGCACCTATCTCAGAACAAAACCAATCAAGTAAGATTTCTGAAAAGCAGCTCTCTACCATCACTTACATGGCAACATCCCAAAAAAAAAAAAAGTACCTGCATGCTTAAAAAAAGTGGGAGATGACTAGTTCATTAAAAAAACAAAACAAAACAAAAAAACCCAACAACAGAAAAAAAGAAACCAAAAAAAAACCCCCAAAAAACCCCAGTAATTATAATCTTAAAACTTTTGAGGACCATAAGGAAGCAATTACTTCATGGTTTTTAAGGACAGAACTCCACTGACCATTCAGCCAAGACTGAATTTGGTTCATGTTCATTTGATTCTTAATAAAGCATTTTGTATTTCCAAACATTTTAATTCTGAACAGTAGAGGACAGCAATCACATCACTTTCCACTGTAGCCTCATGCCTAGCACATGATCAACACAATCAGATCAGCTGTGATTCCTGGCAAATAAAGCCTTTTCCAAAAATTCAAAGGTGAAATCAAATAAAATCAGGTATGTAATGCCTACAGAAGTTGTACATCTCAACATTTAGGTCCCCTTAAATAACACATTTAAGAAAAGGAATCTAAATATAAACAAATAACAACTGCTACAATCTTAACTGAAAATAGTTTACTGGAAAGAGCTGTCAACATTACAACATTCACAACACCAGCTGCACTTCCAAGGCCTCAGCCTCAAAATCTTGGCTGCCATTCTGCTGTTACTTGGAAAAAGTGCAAAGTGCTGAGCATGAGGCCGGGCAGTGGGGCTTGGAGAGTTTGAGCATGAGGCCAGGCTTGGGCTTTGTCTAACCAAAGCATTATACAGCTGAAAGTGAAGCAATCCTATTTCCCAAGCTTTGCATATTATTACCCTTCCTCAGCAGGTCACCACTCAATGCATTGCTGCTTCCATCAGAAGTATCTACGTCCACTTCTAGCACAGAAATATTCATGCTATTGCACATTTTGAAGAAGTCTAAACTGCACAATTCCATGCTGTATGAATGCAAAAATTTACATGAAAATTAAGTTCTAAACAAAAAAAGAAAAATATTCTAATGGGATGTAGTAAGTGAAACAAGTAGTGGGCCTAACACATCACATGGGAGATGCTGCAGGAATTAGCCTGTGTTGAGTTAGTTCATGTCCCCAAAGAATTGTGTTTGAGCTTTTTGAAGCTGCTCACTCAGAGGGATTATCTCATTCAATCTGCTTTAATCACAACTAAATGCTTTCAATTGCTATATACTGGGACAGAATTAGAGAATCAGAAGCTCCCAAAATCCATGTGATGGGCTTAGGGCAGTGGGATAGAAACACTGTCAAGATTTAAACAAAAAAACATACAAAATCTTTTATGTTACTCCATAATTGAAGCTCACATGTTTGATTTACTGTATGGTAATGGAGTTACACCAGAATAAATTTAAGAAAATTAACTGGGACATAGGTAAAGAAACTGATACAGCTTTGGGGATTGGAATGCTATATGCTTCATAAATATTCACTGTGAGCATAACAGCCATATTATCTTCCTACTTCAAGAGTCTCATCTCAACACAAAATTTTCAAGAAGGCCATTAGCGAATACAGATGTAATTATGATTACATGTACAACAAGCAAATGTTACCATTATCAAATTCACCATATGAAAAGTTCAGTGGGAACACAATGAAAATTGCAGTGCAGTGTTTTCCTAGAAAACCTGCTGGGTAGTAACAGCAGCAGTTCTACCACAATATTGAAAAACTGAATCATCCTCATGGATTTCAGAGTGAAGGCACAGATGGGCTACTGTCCCATTTTCTGCCCCTGTAAGTGTATGCACACCATTCCATTGTCAATTTTCTCCCAATTGAAGGGTTCAACAATTTGACTGTTTGCTTATTGCTGTCAATGGATTCATACTTTACTCATGATTTAGAGCTATCAAATAATTTTATGCTGACATCAGTCGCCTCCCTGACAGCTCTAAAATACGAAATAACAAGCAGTTGGTGTCAGCACTCTTAAATCAAGCCCAAGGGCCCCCATGGCACCACACTATGGCAGCTTGTTACCGCTAAGCAAATGTCAGTCCAGTCACTGTGTGTAGGAGGTTGTCAACTCCCTGGTTGCATCTGCCCTAATAACTAGTCCCCTATAAGGTGAAATTCATAAAGCTACCCCCACATCGCCTGAAACCCAGGGTGACAGAGACTGGCACAGATAGAATGGTTTTCCAAGGAATGGTTGCCAGTCTGGCAAACTGGGCTCTGTGGTTGCTATTCTGCTGCTTTTGCTAGAAAGTACAGAGAATAGACAGTCATTAACATGCAGGGATGCGCTGTTTTTTAATCCTCACTTTCTATATTCCAGTGTTAACAGCAGGCCACTTTTATCACTGCAATCTAGCCAGGGGCGTAGCTAGGAATTTGGAAAGTATACACACACATTGGCCTCCCTGTTGGTCCCCTGCCCTCACCATCCCCATAATCTCCCAAGGTAGAAATACCATTACACATATCCCCATCACTAGCACAGCAGGTGCTATTAGATGGGGGATCTAGCAGCATGTTCATAAAAGGCCTGGCAAAGAACAAAAAAACCCTATTGCCCTCCATGAAATTAAAATTGTATGCTGTGGCGTGCACAGCACATGCCTGCTTCCACTTGAATAACTTCTGATGCAATGCAAAACAAATCCGAAAATCTAACAAAGAAAAAAGGAGCCAGATTTGAGTTCACTCGTGCTACAGCAAAATTTCAGTTTTCAAAATTCTAGGACATGAAGGAAGGCCTGAAAACTTAAGAATTATAACAGTTCTTTTTATTTAGCTTGGAAAAGGGATTACATCTGCAGCAGAAGACAGGCTTTGCTTTATAATGAAGTTTATGACAATATCTTTTGCAACTTCATTTTAAATAAAGCCAGTAACACTTTAAGTCCCTGGGTTATACAAAGTAAGAAAAGGACAAATGCAGACCATTGCATTTCCCAATAGATAAGTACAATTTAGTATTTGCAATTAATTTGCCTTCTTTTTTGTAGTTTGTTTACATGTAATATTCACTTTCAAGAATTTATGATTATCTACCATAGCACTGTACACTGATCAAAATAGTTTGTGTTTAGATGATCATTTCCTAAAAACCACAAAAGACCATAAAAACGGGCTTTTTTTCCCAGCTAAGAAAAAAGTACACCGAGACAGCCAGAGCACTGACCCTGGAATGACAGAATTATTCCCATTTTTCCAAGGTCTCTTCAGGATACATAGCAGCTCGCTGTTAATCCAATAATGCTCCATGAGCAGTGGAGGGTGTGCAAGCTGCTCCCCTCAACAGTGAATTTCACAAATACACAGGCAAATCCACTTTAGGCTTCCCCATGTCTGAGTCCAGTGATGATGGGCAGCTAAGGAGGAGAGGGATCAAAGGGAGAAATGCTTTGAAGGCAAAAAGCACAGGGGTTTGAAGAGGCAATTAATCTTTGTAAAGACACAGGGAAGAGGAGGAAGATGCCTGTCACCTCAGCAAGACTGGAGACAATACAGTGTTCCTTGTGTGACATTTTAATTTTGAATAAAGAAAAAGAAATCTGGTCTTTAGTACTGGGCAAACAAGAGAGAAACAAATGGGATCGGGTTTAAAATGATAAATGACACAAACATTTGTAACATTGTATTGTAAGTGTTTCTACATTACCCTGGTATGTCTTAGTACTTTTTTCAACATGTATTGGAATTTACAGAAATATTAGTGGGTGCCATTCTCATGCTAAATCCTGGGATTTTGTGCTCTCTACAGGGTCTTGAGAAAAATCTCCCACACTCTACCAGACTTAAAGAGGTGAAGTTTTACCTTACGAAACAGAAGAAAAAAAAAGAAAATGGGACATAAATAACACAGCTTAATATCACTCCTATTTCTTCTCTTTTTCCCCATCATCTCGATTATTTTTTCTCTTCATTTTCTTCCCTTTTTCCCAGCTGAAAATTTCTCGGAGTTTTGCTTTTCTTTTTTAAGCAAAACACTTTTTTTACTCCCCCCACCATCCCCCCCACAGGTTTAATGACAGTGACATGCCATTCCTGTTTGTACTGGACAAATACAGAGGATATATTGATTGTACAAATTAGAAGAATATTGCTATAAGTTATCTTGGCCCTTTAGAAGCCAGAATTAAAATACCACTTTTCTCCATCAGAGCATGTCTAATTAAAAATAAGTCCAGGAAAGCAGCTGAAAAATGCTTTAGCTCAGCTAAAACATGCTTTTCTACAAAGCTGTGTCTTAAGGCTTCAATACTCTCAATGCATTACCTTTTACAAGAAGGAAAAAGAAATCCAATTGCAAAAAAAAAAGGGAAATATAATTGCTTTCTATTTGACAAAGGGAGGCATGAGAGTTTATTCTTACAAGTAGTCTGAAGTGCTGCATAAGTAACTACTGTAATTTGTGTCTCTCCAGGGACAAATGCATGGGAATCCAACATCAGCACAGAAATAAGAGGAAAGAAGGCAAGAGAAGGACAGAGACAGAGTGAGTAGCAGTGTCCCAGAGCAATTCTGTTCCTCTACCATCTGTCACAATCACCACCAGTCCCAAAAGACCTGGTTTAGAAAGGCCACTACGACTAATGAGCACTGGAGAAAGGTGGAATCCTGAATCAAGCTACATATAAACATCAAAAAGCCAAATAAACCAGGCAAAGCTCTTAATAAACCCTCAATACAGCATGACAAAGGTCTATCACTATTGGTCCCAGTGGTAGCTTGTTGGAGCTCACACTAAACCCTTAAGAGATGCACATGTAGTTAAGGAGAAAGACTCTCATCCTGGGGTTTGATTAGTTCTGCTTTTATTTTTTATTTTACACTTTATTTTGCTCTTTTGATGAATAAAGTATGGTATAGCCTGTAGCACTGAAAATAAAACCCCAAACCACAGAATATAGCGACAGAAATCATACATTATTTATTGCTTGCAATACTAATTTATCTAGTCCGTATTTTAAGATTTATTTTTTTAATAAAAATGTCAGCATTTCGGACTTCAGAATAGTAACTTATGGATTTCTTTTTTTTCCTCTGCTTGTAAGAGGAAAAAATAACAAGTATCAGGTAAGTGGTGTGCTCTCTTTTTGAGATTATACTAAGAAAAACTGAAATGCTATTTTGTACCACAATCAAAAGGTTATGGAAATTAGAATAATTGTCAAAACAGAACATGATGCTTAAATCTTAATACAGGAATACTTGGTTCAGCTTAAATATGGAAAGGGAATATTGCCTGAGACCTCTCTCTTTCAAGAACTGCTTTACTTTCTGCTACAATGAGTATCTGTAATTATGAAAATCTGATCTAAAGCCCACTAAATGTGACAGAAAGACCTGAAAGACTTTGTCTCATCCAGCGATGACAGTACTGTAATCCTCACACTCCTAGGTTAGAAGGAACTTCAAGTGAATGACACTTTTTTTATCTCAAGAACAGTAATTCAGGCTTGAGTTCCTGGTGTTCTTGTCCACAACTTTGAGATTAAATTACTGCAATGCATTCCTGAGAAACTTAATTTACCTCATTCAGACCTTCCTACCAGTGAGAGGATTTCAAAAAAGTGCCTCAGAGGCCACACATCTCCAAGATGGAAGCAACTGAAAATAAAACATAATCACAGAAGAAAATAAATCACCACAGAAGACAAACTCTTAATTCCAACCAGAGCAAGGCTTTGGACACCAGCAGACACCCTTAGGATCTCTTAGTACCAAATGCCCATGAAAAGTCATGAAGGCATTTGTGTGGTGGACTGCAGCTTGCAGAAAAATAGGCCAGCAGAAAAATAAAGATTCAACAGAAATGGAAAGGAGAAAGGAGATCTTGCATACTGACACAAGGCTCAAGCCAATGTATTTTCAAAGAGGTATCCTTCTCTGCTTATAGTTCCATATGGGTGTATAATATCTAATGAAAGTACATGGCAGTCACTCTCCTGTAAAGCATTTGTTCCGGAATCCTCCTCCTTCTCAAGTGGCTCCTATCTCATTCCAAGTCAGCAAGTCACTCACAGCAATGCCATTCTGACTGGCATTAATGTAAGCTCAGGGAAAAGAGAAGCAGTTCCATGGCATATGGAGAAACCCTGCAGAAATCTGACAGCTGAAAAAGCAAGAAACTCCAAGGAATGGTGCGTATGAGCCACAGAAACAGGGCAGGGGAAGCCCAAAGGCTTCTGTGGGAAGAGCCATCACCCATCCATCTCCCCTGCCACTCCTCCCAAGGGCTGTAAAACCCCAAAAGATCCATCTGCAAAAGGCTGCCTCGGCCAGCTCAAGTTGTACCTTCATTGACATAGTGCTTCCCACAGGAATTCTACTTGCAAAGCAGCAGAACAGCAAAACCCCCACTCAGCAAACACTAAATTTTATAAATACATCATCTATACCTGTATACGTATGTACATGTTACATATATGTGTACGCACATACTTATAAACATATTTAACCACAGAAAACATTGTTGTTGTTATTATTATATTTAGAATAGTAGTAGGTATTAAAACAATTTTAAGGACCTGGATTTTTTTCCCCTCTATAATACGATCCCAGAAAAAATGTTTGCCTTTAGAGAAATTCCTACTGATTTTTTTTCATTCACCTTTTACTCTAAATAATCTGTAACAATTCCTTTGTTTAGATGAAGAGATTTGTTTTGTAAAAGATATCAAGTTAAAAGAAAAACACAAACGACTTCATTTCTATTCTTTATATTTTTCAGCTGAATTTTAATGCCTGAAGAAGAAACTAAGATTTTATCTTAACACAGGGTATCGCATAGACAGACACAGAGCAGCTTCTCCCTTCTCTCTGTCCTAGTTTTCTATCCCCAAAAGCTTACTGCTTAAATGTCATAACCCTGAAGACTATTGTGAGATGAAATGCTCCATATCCTCTGACAGATTCATATGTCTGGAGAGACCCCAGCTAAACATGTACATTTAAAATCACAATTAAGTTCTGACATAGTTACACAGCATACAGGCAGTGGGAGACAAACTCACACCTCTACTCCTGTGAAAAAAAAACATAAATCTCTGTATCTCTTCTAATGTATCTTCAATATTTTGGGTTCCAAAGCAGAATGTATAAAATAACCATGCAAGTTGATTTAAATTTGAATGTTGTCCAATAAAAGTTACATAAATTCACTCAAAAAATTCCTTGGCAACTAAGTGAATGCACCCAAGGGAACAAAGTCAGTAAGCAGTCTAACCTATTATGTGATCATTTTACTGTAAAAACTTGCGCAGCTTCTTTACATGAACACTTATTTTTGCAATTCTGTAATGATTCAGTGCCTGATGCCTGGCTTTTAGAGTTTTCTTGGCAGGACACCAAGATGTATGTTGGTACCTTTCACTACCCAAATAAAATTCGCCATCTCAGACTTCCATCCTAGTCCAAGGCGCCAAAAGCATCTCAGCAGAAGCAGAACCAATCCTAAACATGAATGTGCTTAAAAATTTTAAAATATCTGTTAAACAGGCTTCTTCTTATAATTTAATGAGTAACAGTAATAATAACTGAAAACATTAGTTTAATAATAAATGCATATTTAACACTAGCAATAATAACAACAAGAACCTGAACACTGCTAGTCCTTAAAAGTAAAATTCCACAGAAGAGATGTGATACACATGGCAAATGTGCTGTCCTTCCCTGACTTTGAAAAGATCACTTAACAGTTATCTTTAGAAACAGTTTAGCATACATAATGCTTGCTTCCTTAACACTCCATTCTTCTGTTTTGAACTTCAATCAGCATTTTGGCCAGTTAGCACACATAAAATTCACAGTGTCATTTAAAGAAACCTATTCTTTCACTGGACTGTATACATAAAAATTGCAGATGGTTATTTAAATGGAAAAGTACTTCCCAGTGGATTGAAATGAAGACCTGATCTTGCCCAGTAATAAGTGGTTTTGGAGTTTAGGCATTATGATACTATCTTAGTCACTTTCTCAACTTACAAATTTTCCACTCCACTAAATACGAACAAGAAATGTTCTTTCTTTGCTGTTTGTTTGATGGGCAAAGGATGGTATGTACTACTTGTGAAAAGATATTACTGTGAGTTTGATGTAGTGTCAAGCCAACAGTCACAAACAAACGCCTTCTTCAGGGACAGTATTTTACATTCCTTCTGTTCAAGAAAAAACATTTTCCATGCTGGCTGATACATTCACAAGTCTGTTCCAGCAATGACTTACGTCTATGTGCAAAGCCTGCTATCAAGGGAAATCATCGTTTTACGTACAACTGAGTTCTGGGTACTGTTCTTTGCTTCCTAGTATGAAATTAAAATCTGCAGGTCTTTCTGCTATGATAGCCCAGCAGTAAATGCTCACTCAAGGAGAGAAAATATGGTGTCTAAACAAAACACAGTGATTTATTGACAAAAACATCTCTTCTATTTCTGCTCAAACCAGCACCTTAACAAGGTGCAGTCTTCCTTTACAACTCTTCTGCCAGCACCACCTCAGAGATGTCACGCACCATCACGACTTCCGAATTTCTGGCTCAGAATGCTTGGATGAGCTCTCCTCTCAAGTTGGTTTGTGCTGTTACATTTTTATTTTTTTTTCCCTCTGGCAACCTATTGAGACATGGGCAAACACTTCATCATTCTAAAGCTTGAAGTATTTCCCTAGTGCTTTCCTGGAGCTGGGAGAAGCACACGGAGCAGCCGGCAGTGCTGCGCAGCCTCACCATCCTGTGCCTTACTCTCCTTTACCCTTGGCCTACACAATTCACAACTGCTTTATAAATTTCCAGGAGCTATAGTTCTGTTGAGATTATCACACCTGTTTTGTTTTTTGTCTCAAGGTGAATTTTAATCTTAAAGTTTATGCAGTAAGATTGCCTGATCCTGCCCTTATAATACACACCACCTGTGCCTACAGTGAGAAGCCATGAGCATTTCCCAGACATATTTAGGCGGTCAAGTGTTACAGTTAAGCCTTCTATGAATTTTATCTTCTTTCAGCTAAAGAGTGCCGGAGTTTTTTCTGGCTTTCCTTCACCCTGCTGTTTTTCTTTGCCAGTAAGGCCTAGTTAAACGCCCCTGGTTATGTATAAAAGAAGAACAGAGCCCTGTAAGAGACCCCATCACTTGACTGTGCCAAAATTTGGATTTTTTTTCCACTTTATCAATTCAAGCACATACTGTACTTTATAGGAGTTTTTCCTTGGGCCCATTAGACAAATGTGATATTTTGCTATCTTGCCCTACTCTTGACAAGAGAAAAGATTTCGAGGAAACTCTTTCATAACAATTTGACATTTTTGAAATACATTCATGAATAATTTATAATTAGAACATTTTATATTTACAGGTTTAGATAGTGTTGTATTAAAATATATTTAACATATGCATGAATGCCATTAGGTTGCATCATGGGACCTAATTTTTTAGCTTGAAAACACAGTGATAACTTCAATGCATTGACTACAAACAGTGAATGAGGTAATTATGAGAGTTTACTGGAACTTTCCAAAAGCAACTCAGCCAAGATTTTGCAAGAAAATTTGAAGCCTCCTTCATGTGCTCAGCAAATTTAGGGCAGAGAAAGAGAACACATGGGGAGCTATGTAAAGCAACTGAAATCTGCTGGGCTTAGCAGCTGTGAAACTCAGATTTGACTGTTATTATTTCCTTGGTTCCAGAGAGGAATGTACTACTATGCAGAAAAAATTAACTGTTCTTGGACTCTTATACTTCAAGTAGTGGAAAAAAAAAATAAAAAAAAAAATGTATCAAACAAACCATATTGCTTCTGATTTTGAAGATTTTTCATATTTTGGTGCATTTCACAAACTCTGTGTCCTAATGCAAGACTACCACAGCTGCATTCCTCTGAATTTATCTGTAAAGTCCTGCATGCTGGAGTCAAGTATATAGGGAAGAATTCTGAGTGCAGATAACAACTGAATCACAGCAATTTAACTAATCACTGTTGATCTGCTGACAGTGTCCTTCATCATCCTGTCCTGTCCCCAACAGAAATCATGTTTTCTTCTTGCCTCTTACACCCTTGCAAGCTTCCTCTGCAAGCTCCAATTTGATATAGATACATGAAAAGCAGCACATAAAGAGGTACAGAGGCAGAAATGAGAAAAAACAACAAATGAGGCATTGGCATTTATAGAAGTGGAAGACAAGGAAGCAGGGGGTATGAAACCTAAAGGTACTAGTGCAATTGTTAAAAGTATCAAGTTACTTCAGCTAAATTACTAAAGGTACCAAGTTACTTTGGCACCTATTTCCCCCTGTTGGAAGGACTTTACAAACCTAAGTCCTAGTGGTCAGACACTCAGGGTCAGGATCTAGGTTAGAGATGCACTGAAAGCAAAAGTGGGAAGATGGAGGTGTTTCATGTTAGAAGTGCTAGAAAGACAGTGGATGTAACTGCAAGGAAGGTTAATATGCTAACCTGGCAGTCATCTTTTCAGACAGCCTGGAAATGAAAATATGAGCTTTAAGTAGGGGCAGAGAACATAAGCAATTAGGACATGAGAAGTGTATGACTTAACTCGTCCATTTATTCTCTTTGTCTTACAGGTGTACTTTACTTCCAGTTCCTCCAGGCTAATTAATCTTTCCTTCTTGGCAAAAAGCACTATTAATAGTTACAGACAGTTATCAGATCTCTCTTAGTTATCATTTCATCAAAGTTTTCAAATTCAACATCCTTAGTAAATTGGACCTTTTAGTCCTTCAATTTGTTCTATTTTTAGCTGACTCTCTCCAATGTCAGTATCTTTCTGGATTTATTTTTTCCCCTCAATAGTCACTCTATACCCAAGATTTTCTCCAGACCATTGTGAAATGTTTCCAGACCATCTGTAACTAAAATGCCCATCACACTTCTCTGTAGTCCTTTCTCATGTTCACGGTTCCAAAATAACTCTAAAGCCTAAGCTGAACTAAAAGGTGAACACAAAAATGCCAGTAGAAGTTCCATATTGATATTTACCTCTACCTGATAGTGCCAGGGCAGAAGACAATACATTGGCTCTCAATGATTAGTTCTTCACATTTCATTTGAAATTTGTCCTTGTATTTTTTCTTATCTCACCTCACCATTCATGACAAGAGCTTTCCTAAACCAGATGAAATTCCCTGATAACAGCTGTGTGATTTCCACTCTACCAAAAGGCACTGAAGGCAATTATGGCATTAAGCTTGCCATTATTGCCTCCTAAATATAGGGGTCCAAATGCAGGTGGCACATACGAGGTGGGTGTTTTTGGACAAACAAGCATTTCGGGAGGATGAGACTGGCTGAAGAAAAAGATCTGCAAAAGACCCTTGTGCTGCTGGATCAGCAACTGGAGAACAACATTCTGGGGTATTCCAAATGTCAGTAGGTGTCTTTGTTCAGGAAACTGAATCCTGCCCTACCTGTCTTTTCAGAGACAAAGGAATGCACTATGAACTGGCCCTAAATTAGGGAGCTATGGAAGCACCCACAGAACCCATCATACATTCATCTCCTACCTAAGTCCCTCGTCACAGTGACGTCAGATATATATATATATATATATATATATATATATGGATAAAAACAAGCACAAAAATGCATTTCAGAAAGAACAGAGCACACCAACATTAAAGTTTAGTTATATCTGTAGAGGTGGGTCTAAGCAAAAACACCAAGCAATGAATGTTACCATTATTCACAGAAGAATCAAACCTTTGTATCAATGACTGACCATTCCGAGTTGTTTAACTACAATATTTGTGAAGTCTATTCCAGCTGAAAGGGATTGACAAATCCAATTAAAAACAAAGGGAAAGCTGACAAACAAATCCCTCGTTATTGTTTCTGCTGTGGCAGTACCCAAGAGTCTCAACCCAAGGTCCAGTATTATGCAAACAGCTACAAGTCACTCAGATTAGGTGTTCATTTAAAACTACAAGGTACCAGGAAACTTGACTGCTCTACTTTACTTTCTTTCCCTCATAGAAAAATTCAAGATAATCCCTCTTCCCCCGTTCAAACCAAACACAGAGCAGAAAAGTACCAGCTTCCAATTTAGTGACACTATCTGAAATGCAACAAGCTCCTTCATGCCATGTTCTTGTTTCTAATTTCTTTTTTTTTTCCTGCCAGTGGAGCTGCACACAAATATTCTCCCAAAACGTCTCCGGAAGTTTCTGCAGAGTCTGCATCATCACCACCAAAGTAACCCTGCTGCTCTGTCCCTTGATTTGGGAGAATTATTGCTGTTTCTCACAAGTTTATTTGGGAACATGAAGGAAGGATAGATTATCAAGGGTTGTTGGTTTTTTTTTTTGTTTTGGGGTTTTTTGGGGTTTTTTTTGCTTGTTTTGCATTAATTCCTTTTTTTCTTTTCTATTAATATTCAAGTTTTCATTATACATGATAGCTCTGTAATAAATAAAACCCTAAGAATTTTCCTTACTTAAAATCGGGATGAACTAGTTTTATAAGACAGGTGGTTTTTGGTCTTTTCCCAGAGAAAAACTCATAAGAGATCTCCTGGCCTTCTGAAAATAGTTAAACCATTTATTCGGTGCTTTCCCTTATGCTTAAGCCCAAAGCTGGGAAAATACCTCCATTTGTAAGTTGGTAAAGGTAAACAACACTAAAAGTCCATCTCTACAAAAAGTATTTCCCTTTATTCTTCCGACAATATCTCACATGGGGGGTGGGGGTGTCTATTTTGTTAAAACCAGTTGTAATCTCTATTATTTCCAATGGTTCAACAGGATCCTGAGGATCAGGACTCCTGGGCTCCTTCCCATGCTCGGCCACAAGACACAACCAGCACTTTCCTACTTTGTCTTGCTAGCTCAGATGGTAGAGCTGAGATCTTATTTACAAGATGAAAAAATTCATTTGGGGATATTTACAATGTGCTTTGGAATACTCAGACAAAAAGTGTTATACAAGTGGAAAAATATTGTTATTATTCAACTGGTTATGTCCTCTGCACCCCAGCAAAACAAAGCAGGCAATTTTTACTTAGCAAGGAATTTTTACAATGTGTTTCCATGTTTATGCCACTAGAATTAGACATCAAGGGAGCAGGGACAAATAGAGCACTCCTGTAGTTCTAACTTATGCTCATCTTGCCAGTTTATGTTTTCATATCAAGTTCTAACAAGAATTAAGGACATGGATTTTTCCCCTTGGATAATGTAAAACATTTTGTTCATAAAGAAAGCATACTTCTCTCCCCAAGTCTGAAATATTAGTTTAAAAACCTGTAACATTTTAATAACTACTGCAGAAAGCATTGATGGAAAAGATCAATTGTTACTCTTCTTTATATTAATCATTACCCTTCCTTGCTTCTGTTTCTTTCAAGATTGCTCATTTCTAACTTTCTAACTTAGGACTTTTGCCCACTGCAACAGGAAGATTCTCAAACTTCTAGTGACAAATGAAGACAACAGACTGATTTTGGAACAATTCAGCCCTGCTTTTAATGCAGAGATTCAGCAGCAAGCTTTCTCCAAATGTTTTAATTGAATCTTGATACATCCACACGTACTATCTGTGTGAATCCAGGGTATTAAATTGAATATTTTAGGGCTAAGACAAAACAAAACAATCTTCATTAGCTGACTATCAAGGACTAAAATCTCCTCCCCAAACTCCAGCAAATGCCATCATTATTTACAAGCACCAATGCACTACTTGGAGTCAGTCAAAGATTAGAAAGTAAAATATTAGATTTTACATATTTATACAAATAAATTAAGAACTCCATTGACTGTGGAAATTGGTGTGATTTGTACATGCGTAAAAGCAAGTCTAGAGGAATGGTTACTATTTCAGAGAAACTGAAATAAGAGGCCTCAGAACAAGAAAGGAGGAGGAAAAAAAAAAAAGAAAGAAAGAAAAAAGGTTTCCTTTAAAATATCCAGATCACACAAAACAGCTTCTGCTCCATATTGCAATGGATCCTAGGTGGGTAAAAAATTGAAATAAGAATGCTTTGTATTGTGTAATTTAGGAACTCTGCTGGAAGCCGTATAGTAACTAGGTACAAAACAGCCAGTACTTAATAAGTTTCAATTTTAATTCTAATTGGGAAGCAAAATATGGTACCAGGGTAGCTAATACTGAAACTACTGCCTGAAATTATGTCTGGCTATAAAATACAATTAAACATACTGCCCCCACAGAAGTCCCTGTTAAGCTATAAAAAAAAATACACAGGCGGTATAAAATGAAAAAAAAAAAAAAAAGCCACCTTTTCCCCCCTCCCCTTGGTTCTGTTTTAAAAATCAGTTACAATAAAACCTTCATATAATTTACTGAACTAGAGATAAAATGCATCTAAGTTTCTGTATTTAAACAGTCAAATTCTTTAGAGTGTATTGAGAAAGCACATATTGTGTTTAAAAAATATCACTCCAATTTCACAGTAATTAAGGATGCCCTTTTCAACACATAACATACAAATATGGTCAGTTTAACAAACAAGTCTTCAAATTGTCAATATCTGATTTACACACAATATCACAATGTTTTGTGATGATGAGAGATTTTCTGATACAAATAAAGTGAAAATGCAGGGGTTTTTTCAATCTGAGGGCCATAAAACACTTACTAAAGAGAAAAGCAGATTATTTAGCTATACTGGCCTCTGAGAGATACAGTAGGTGCAACAGAATAAAATAGAAATTTCACTGATATAAAATCATCCTCTTTCTCTCTTGATAGCATAATAACCTTTTAAATCACATTTGACATTTGTAAGCTGAGAGAGCTGGCAACCCTGTAAAATCTATGTGGTAATACATGTAGTAAACCCTTTCTGGAGCAGTAATCTCATTGCTTTGTCTAATGGTTCTCACTTCATGTGGCCTACTTGTCCCCAAGAGACTTATTTGACTCTGCCTTTCCTGAGCCACTGGTTGCTAATGTTCCTTATTACAAGGAAAGTGCCCAAAGGCAAGGGCCACTCTGCTTGTGGTACAACCACCAGAAACCTTCTGCTGAGACCTTTTTTCCTCCTCTTCCTTAAAAAAAAAAAAAAAAAAAAAAGCCCCATAAAATATGCACATGTGTTATAAAGGGATTGCTTTGTGTCTGAGGAAAAAAAAAAAAAGGAAAAGGAAAAAAACAATATGACAGTGCTCTCTACACTGCTCCAATTGCTAATCTGACAAGCTCCATCTGGTAAGCAGACCTTTTATCTTTTCATCACTCTAAATCTCTGAAGGAAAGTGGACACTAGTGGCATATGTGCATTGTTGGTTCCTGTGCTTAATGAGGTACACAATTTATGGTTCTAACTGGAGAAACGTTATTTAAACTTGGATAAGGAAGGAGTGGGAGGACATATTTTTTCCCTTCTTTCAGAAATCATTCACCTGGGCAAATATTGGATCATAAAAAGACCAAACTGCATTGTAAAACCTTATTTTATTAATCCATCTATACTTGAATTATCAAAAGAGCTTAAAGCAAATTTACCTAAATGTTTTATTGGCACTGACCCAACTACCTAACACAGCTGACCATTTCATACATTTATTAACTCTTCTATGCTGTTAACTGGGGAGCTCCTTTTTTTTCTTTTTTTTTTTTTTAATTATTATTATTATTATTAAGTTTGAAATAACATAGTGAATGGCATCTCAAGAAGTTTGCAAGATAAACTACTAGTAAAATCTGAGATGTACTCAAGGTGAGATGGTTATATTACTACCTACCTAGATAACATTCCAAATAAATTCAAATGAGGTTTTCTTTATTTGGGGCAAGATTCAAACACGTTCCTGCTACATTACACTGCAGATAGTGTGTGATATCTTTTAAGATTTATTATTTTGATATCTAAACAAAATTTCTTTAAAACCATCAATCATTTGTTTGGGTTTTTTTGAATGGATCAATATCAGGATGTTCTATGATATTGTGAAAATCAATTTTCTATACATAATTGCTATCACAACTGGCTGAACATTTCTCATATGCCACAGTCGTACACTTTACATATGCTTGAGTGAAAGGCATACCTGAATGCTTTTGACCATCCACATGTACACCCAAAATATGTAATGTATTTTAAGATCTAATACGGCATTTCTAAAGCTACCCCTTTTTAAGTGGTATAAAACAGTAATAAAACATACACTCTGAAAACACTATGTAGCCTAATCTCCAGCAAATTTAAATTATTATTGTGCTCCAAGCACAGATCTGGCTCTAGTTTTGTTATGTGGAAATAGGAACAAGCTGGTGTTCTCGAACAGGACTGAGAGGAGACTTCCTTTCAGTCCTAATAACCTGATAAAGTTTTAACTTCAAGAATATTTTTCACTCACAATGAGTGATACTCATTGCGTAACTTTTTTCCTTCCATGAAAACTTCCCTTACCTGCATCCTATGATGCCTGTTACATTCATCATCACTTTTAGACCAAGAATCTCATAAAATTAATATTCCCAAATGCAAAGAAAGTATTGGTTAAGTATTCTCTCCACTACTAAGCAGCAATGCCCACTGCATATACTCTTGGAGGAACTCCAGCAAGATCCCAAACCCTCTGCAACTACCAGCTGGACTCCTCAGGACTGTTCTCTAGAAATGAAAAATTTACACTCTAAAAGGTCAGTTCCTACAGTCCTCCCTAAAGAAAAGTCCTTAGTAGCCACCCAAGGACTCTGGTGAGCCCTTTCCTCGCAAAGCTCACACATTTCTTGTCTCTGCATCCTTTGGAGCAGGCTGGGGAAACCTCCTCTCTCTGCAGTCACAGACCAAAAGAAAAAAGAGGCTTTAACTGCTCACTGAAGACAGAAGAATTAGCTTATTGATATTATCCCCTTATTTTCTTCCTTCTCAATACTCCCCTTTCCCTTTTCATTTCAACTCCTCCCTCTTTATATTCCCTCCTATCCCAAATGTTGCTCTATACTGTTCTTTCTTCTTCCCCTCTCTCTCATTTTCCTCTGCTTATCCTCACCTCCATCTCTATCATCTACCTTCCAGTCTTTGTTACCACTGTGCTCACTCCCTCTTTCTCCAGCTGCCTCCTGTGCAAAGGCTATTCTTGAATTATCTGCACCCATCCAACTATTTAAAATTATTTTAAATCTCTTCTCTCAGTTGTCATTGTGTTGTTTTCCCTCAAACACTGTGTTTTTCCATTTCTTTTTTTTTTTTCTTCCCTCTGCAAATAGTTTGTGGAATTCCCAAGCTATCTGAAGTTGGTAATTTCTCCTACAAAGCACTTAATATCCATTTCCCAGGGAAAAAAAAATATATATAGATATATATATAAAGGTGTCAGATGTTGATGTTAATGTCACTTTCAGGTTAGGGAAAAATTAGTTTACAGCCATTGCTTAGCTTCACTTCACCCAGAAATTATGGAGAATCTGGAAAAGTCATTGAAAAACATAAAGGACATGTCTTATAGCACCTCAGGGTGAGAGGACCACAGGATCAGGTAACACAGCTAGCACAGCACAGTCATATGATACAAGGCAAAGCTCATCTTCTTTCTCTAGAAATTATGATACTTTAACCTCCTACTAGCATTAAATCAAAAGGTTTTAGTTTTCCCAGAAGGAAGTTGGTGATGTTTCTGCTGCCCGAGGATGCGTTGCCATTGCCCTCTGCCTCCAAACATCAAGTCACAGCTCCAGAAACTGGATTTTGGAATATGTATGAGCTCTCTGCTCCAAATTCTGAGCCTTGGTAGTGTCTGTCACAAGGACTTCCAGGTATCTATGCTTCCACTTGTTTTTTCAGCCACAGAAGCTGCTAATTTCTGATACGCAAGCTAGCTGTGCAGCAGAGATTCCTCAGCAAATCTCCTCAAGAAAAACTGTTCTGCCAGAATATTCCAAACGAACTCTACTTCCAGTTTAAGGAGGGAAGTCAGAGAGAAGATGGAAGAGGAAACAAAGTTCTCTACTCTTCCTCTGTTACTTTTCCAGGAGAGCAGATGCATTAAAGAATTTTCTTCTCATTCCCTAATTACACACACTCTAAACTACTTGGGGTTTCATAAGGGAAAGATACTGCACTTTGAGTGATCCACAGTCCTTCCCACCACAGGTGTTTCTAAGGATAACATCCCCATCCTCTGGTTATTTTTCATACATTATTCATTCTACTGTCCTTTGCCAGAGACCTGGCACTTAGCAACTGAACAAAAAGTAAAATAAAGACAGGTAACTTCCACACTGACATATTTGTCTCTAATGCAAACATGAATAATGAAGAAAGGCAGTACATGAGGCAAATAAGATCCTAATATAATGGGTCTTTTGTTCTCTGTCAGGACCATCCATTATCTTTTAGCTTTGCAGGAACTCAAATGAAAATGTGTTTTCAAGACCTAATGTATTCAATTTGATACTGGCCATAAAGCTGGCAAACTATCTGTCATGAGCAACAGGCAGCAAATAACCCTGCCTGGGAAATGCTTCACACATCTGAGAGCTTCTGCCCCTGGATATCAGCACAGTTGTCCATCATCTATCTGACTGTGCCATGGCTGAGCCACACCACCTGTCCCTTCCTTGGGCTCTGGCCACAGCAAACATGTCTTGGCAGGGAAAAAGCCAAAACGATTGTAAAATGCTTACCAAACACAGTTCTATCTTATTAAATGTACAAAAACATAATATTGGAGACTAAATTATTCCAATTTTGTCCATCTACCTGCTCTGTTCATTCATCTATTTTTCATCCCCCAAGCCTTTAACACTGTCTTCCTTCCAGACCTTTACAGGCTGTAAAAGTGTTGTGTTACCAAGGATTCATTAGAGAAGAACTGCAGCACAATCTGGCTGTAGCTCACTAGGATGGTTTTATGACTCCCAAGGTCCCAATTCCAAACTGGAAGTAACAAGTCCCAAAACAGGAAAATCAGTTTCTTTTTGACTTGCATTTAGAGACAAAGCATTTAGTTTACCAGTACTTTTCTTGTAGTCTGAAGAGAAGATCAGAGAGTCTGACTCAGAAAGCTTGCTTAGCTCACCAAGCCTTAAACAACCCTAATCACACATGGAGTCACATACATAGGATTCAGTCTGATCATTATAACTTGTCTTTGTAGACTGAAATGCAACAAATTATTATGGGCATGACTAAGCTCAAGATTTTTCTTTTAGCCTTCCTGTGCATGTACTGCTGTTCTTCTTTCCCAGGGGCTCCTGCCAAAGCCAGTCCTGCTCACCCTGAGTGCAGGAAGAGAGGATCACATTCTCCCCAAATGAATTTTGTACTCATCCTACTGCAGCTAGCAATTCCTCAGCTGATTATCCACTGAGGCCACGGGGCTGTCACATGGTCAAGCAAGGAAAACTGCACAACAGAATGTTAATTAGTATAGCATAAGCACCCTCATAATGGACTCTAATTGCTTGTTAGTGGCAGTTGCCATAAGGCACAAGATCTACACCAGTTCTTGCACTTGTGGCTGTGACTACAGGTATTGCCAAAGCTACACACAGGCCCCAGTTAGACAATGTTTATTAACAGTTTATCACATGTATTTGTATGTGTTATCCTTAATATTCAGTGCTTATATCTTTCTGAGCGTCACTTGAAAAAAATAATCTTCACAATTCTCCTGATTTTCTGCCCATTTGAGCTGTCACCCACAATACTGAGAAACAATTTCATGCCTGACCAGGTTTTTAGCAACACACTTGATCTCAGTATTATAAAGGAAAAAACAGGAAAAACAAACCAAAGTTTGTTCTAAGCACTGGAACACAACTGGATTCAACAGATGCTAATGATTAGCTACAAAATGTAGCCAAACACCAAAATTCTTATAAACTATTGAGATGACAATATCTTTCCTCAAAACTTAACATTCTTGCAAGCAAGCCTTTGAAATAAATGTCAAATTAAAAGATCAGACATTGCTCAAGCAGATTCCATTACATTTATGATATCACCCAGACTCTTCTAAACAGTGAATATAAATTCTGCTGTACAACATCACAGTCTGAGGTGATCTGAAAAGGAAAATGGATTATGATGTGCAAAGGATAGAGAGAGACATCAAAGCACTCAGTTACCACATCTGAACTGCAGTCATCTTTTAGGATGACACTCCAAAGTACTGACAGGATAGTGAAATCTGCGCAAGTTGCTATCTGAAAGACTGCAAATCTCTCTTTCTGAAGAGAAAAATAACACACTTTGCCACCCCCATGCCCTGCATTCTGTGCCTTCCAACCTTTCCAATCACATCTGCATCACAAAGGGACTTTATTGGTGTTTAGAATCTCAGATTTCCTGCAACTGCATAAAGGCATGCTTTAATGTGTATTATTATTTCAGACAATAGAAATCAAGAGATAATAAAAGTGCTATCCTATGTAGATTCTTTGTAGGTGGTATTTAAAAAATCACACATCACCTTAAAACCTATTGTGACCACCAATTAATAATACCAATAGACCCAGCCAAATGCAGGTGACAGATTTTACACATTATAAAAAAATCCAAATACTCATTGATAACATTTCTATCATTTAGCTCTTTCATCTTTCATAAAGAAAGAGCAAAGACAGTAATAGCTCAACAAAGCTTATTTTACCTGCACGTCCTTAAGGAGAAAAAACAAGAAGGGAGGCTGCAGCTTCTAGAAGTTGCAAAATGGCAAATATTTCCCATTAAAGTAGAAATTCAATATTTTACTACAGTTACCATTCCACCTAGTGTCCTAGAAGGATAAGTAGCTCATGCTAGAAAAAAAGAAACACATCTGAGGGTACAGTTATGTCAGAGGTTGACATGGCAGAATATGGCTAAACAGCAGGTAGAAACATTTTGCTGTAAATCTACAGTCTAACAGTCCCACCAGGCTCTCTGGATACAAACAGTTCTGTATTTCATTAAAAAAAATGTTTCCTGTCTTTTTCATTTGTAGATGCTTCATTTTCTTTTCCAGTGCAAATTCTTGCTCAGCAAATGTTAACCTAATGAAACCAACTTGCTTTATTTCTGTTTTTAAAGTTCTCTTTAAGCTATTGTTTTTATTACTTATTTAATTTTTCCCTCTCACAACCCAGCGCTATACAATGTAAAATATGTAAAACAATCAATAAATCTCAAACAAACAAAACAAGGACATTTCCTCTGACATTTCCTACATTGTTTTCTATATACACTACCAGTACATATCATACTATTTCTTCTTTGGTATTGAAAGAAGGAAAAAAAAAGGGGGGGGGGGGGGGGGGGGGGGGGGGGGGGGGGCAGCATTGTTCAAATACTCATCTGTGAAGACTTCAGTAAATATTTAGTCTATTATGCTTAGCGTTTCACGCACGAAGGTCAAATGAAACCACTTGGAAGGACACAGTAAAATCATACATTTAAAACTTTGGAGAACTCAAATCTGACACAATATGGCTGTATTTCCATTTCCCTCATCTTTGAATCTTTGTCTTTCATTTTTCTCTTTCTTCCTAAAGCTAGTAAATGACTCAGCCTGTAGACTAAATTGCCCTGTTATCTGCAGACACATCAATCCTTTTACATCTGAATGTTCTTTCCCAAAGTGGAGACCTAGATGAGAATACCACTACCTGATTGCAAAAAAAAAAGAAAAGACTGATTGATGTTCCTAAAGTATCTCACACTAAATATTAATAAAGATTTAAATTTAAGTGCTGGGTCTTTTATGACTCTTCTCCACTGTTTTTTCTTCCCTTGATATTCATTTTAAAATGTTCCAAGCATCTCCACAGAAAATATTCTACTATATGTTAAAAGTGTTATTAAGTTTTCCCTAATTTCCTTTTCAATATTTTATTCTTTCTAATAGATTCAGATAATTTTTACTATTTTTCACATTCAGATATTTTAAGAAATAAGCTTACTTCTGCTTTCTTTTAACTGAAGTTGAGATATTCAATCACTCTCCATCTACAAGGAAAGGTAACTTTCCTTGCAATCAACATCTAATCAGAGTGCAGAATTAGTTGGTTTTTTTTTAATTTGAGAATGTGCGTCTCACTTTTTCTCTCAAAAGAGCTCATCTAGCAGTATAAACCAAAATAGATATAAAAATTAGCTGAGTTTTGCTGTTTATAATGGTTTTAGGAAATGGAGATGACAAAAGTAAAATCTACAAGAATTGCTCCAAAAGTAACTTAATATCAAATTTGATATAACCCATGTTTAGCCATGGAAAGAAGTTTTGATGAGTTGATCTGTTCTAGAAGAAACAGAACTCATAGCAATGCCAGCACTCAAAAGAAGCTGACCATTTTACTATTTTTCCTTTGCTTTATCCCTAATATCTGATACTGAGTTCTGAGCAATAACATCCACCCACCACACAATAACACGTTTGCTATTGGAATGATTGGAGGGAGGATGTCAACCACAACTCTGCAGTACATTTGCTTTGGTTCAAGACTCCTCTTTCCTGGGTCCTTTGATGAGCAGGGCTTTACTAATCATAAAGCAACTTAGTAAGGCAGAGATTAGCATTCTTTCTGTTGAAAAGAGAATACAAACAAAGGCTCTTGTAAAGCTGCCAGTGTACATTATTTTATTATCTATGCTCATACTGTATCCTGTTGTCTCAGTCCAGCCAGTTTACTCAAGAGGAATAATTCTGCACCTCCAAGAGCCCAGAGCCATGCAGCCAAATTAAAAAAACACTGACCTGCCCCCACTTATAAGACATGCATTACACACAAGAGATATAAATCTTATGACACAAAGATTGCTTCAAATCTATTCCATATGAAACATATCATCTCTGAATCCCACTCCCAAAGACAAAGATATGCTTTTGAAAGTATGCAGAATACAACAAAAAAGGAGCAGTGACATTTTTGTAAATTGTGTGCTTTAATTGTCAATGACTTAGAAAGCAGTTTATCTTTAAAACAAACATTCTCAAAATCTTTGATGGCATATTCATCAATCCATCTGCTTCACTGTAAATTCTTTGAAGTGCAGGTGGCTTGTAACGTCATGCTACAGCAATTAATGAAGTTCCTAACCTCTCTTGCTCTTTCACACCCTTTTGAATGGTTAAAAACAGTTATCATCTTGAATTTTCCATCCAAACAGTATTACCAGACATTTCCATATTTCATATTTCTTTAAATAAATACATAAGTGTTTTAATACAAAGCTGCTGAATGTAATCCAACTACATCTTGGAATGGTCAGGATTATAGTAAAAAAAAAAAAAAATAAAAAAAAAATGTAATGCTGCTTTACCCCAGAAATAAAAACGGAACAAACAATCAAACAGCAATAACAACACATTACCCTTACCATGTAACAGATAAAGTACAAGAGATCCTGAAAGAACCCTCATGTTTCACACTGTTCTATAATAAGCTATTGGGTACATGGTTGACTCCTCTCTCAGCTGGAATTAGACCTGCCTCTTTCTCGCAGCCTCTATGCAGTTAATAAGGATTCTCCAGCAACTCAAATGACACACATTTCTTCAAGACCAAGTTCAGAGCTCTGCCACAGTGATGTTCCTAGAAGACAGCATCCCAAAAACTGTGAAGACTTTGTGTCTGTGCATATACTGAGTGGGTAATTTTACACATTAATTCTGACATTAATTGACCAGAAGGTTTGGTGGTTTTAAATATATGCTGGAGTATCTTATCACAATCAAAAGTAAATTTTCTAACTCATAGGAAAGGTTTCAGAAGCTTCTGACTGCCTGCATTTTTAGCTCTGTGCAGATTTAAGACAATTCAACAAGTAGTCCACTATGAAACTATTGTTCTTGATTAAGTGCTGGGGAGGGGAAGGATGAAAAGAATACCATCCCCACATTCTTCCCACTGTCAATTCCACACTAACCCCTCTTTAAAAATAACTGGAAATCCCTGAGTGGCCTGGAGCAAAGCAGCAAACGGGGAAATGTCCTCTAGTGTGACAGTTGTGCAATCCAAACTCTAGACAGATGGACTTTGAATGTCTAAATTACAGCGAATAAACCCGCTGTTCATGGTTCCTCACAGTGGCAGTACATTTTAAATTTTGAAAATTTCTTTCACTGCTTTAGTCTTTTGGTTCTAGTGGCTTCCTTACCTCTAGTGTTTTTTTTCAACTATGACTGGATACAGAAGAGGACTTCTGCGAACAAAAGTGAAATGTCTAAACCTTTCCTTGAACTAAATTGGAAAAAGCACAACTGACAAACACAGGGCACTGGAATCAGCAAAGGTATTCCCTAATGTGGGTCAGCTTTTACAAGGCAATACTTCCACATTCATAATGAGCCACAAGTGGAATTTAGTTAAATTGACAGGTACTCAAGGAAGTTTTAGGCAGCTGGATTGAATATATGCTCTTTACCTTTTAGCAGACTCAAAGCCTACAACCAAATAGCAAAAAAGAGCCAAAGACAGTGACATTTTCCAGTTTGAAGAACTGTGAGGTTTTTTTTATCTAAAGAAAATTCAAATTACAAAACTGAATCCCAGTCTTAACTTCTTACATAACCATAGCAGACTCTTTCTCATGCATGTGGAATCTGATTTACAATTTAGTCAAGAATGAAGTACCAATTTTGTCAGTGTTTGAGTTATTGGATTAAGAATAAGTAAAGTAATTTAATCAGAGTGCATCTTGATTTACAGGAAATGTGGGCATACATATTATGGTTCAACCAGAGCCACATGCTATCCTTTGCTATGCATGTATTATGTTATTATAAGAATATGAAGTATTATATATTTGATATAAGTTGGATATATGTTAAATATAGTGATTGTGCATATTACTGTCTGGTTTATAAACTTACACTTCATCATGCATATCCTGTTTGAACTCCATTTTTTAAATCCAGATTAGATGATAATGAAGAAAAATGTGAAGGTAAAGTAAACAGAAAAAGACCACACCACCAGTGTGGTAATTTGTCACAGCTAGAGTGGAAAAAAAGAAATAAAACAAGTCCAGAAAAGAAACACTGTACAGATGTAATAATTTCAGACAGTTCATAATACTACCAACAATAAAATCCAATTTTCTTTTCATAGGTAATGAATCTTTTGACGCTCCTTATTTGACTTTTCCAACTTTTTTTTTTTTTTTTTCCTTTTTTTTCTCACAAAGATTTTGTGTCTTCTGGCAGAGGATTATATACTACCTTTTAAAGGAAGAATTGTTTTTGTGACAAAAAAAGATACCATGTGTTTTGTAACCACCAATATGAAATACTTATGTACTTTTAGTACATATCAATTGGATGTGCTGCTTCGTGATTTAGCATTGTCTCCTTTCCAAATCCAATATTATTGTATATTAAACTTTCTATTTAATCCTTTGGGTTTTTTTTTTACAGTTCAGGAAAGCGCCACTCTACTGAAAGAGAGTGCCTTTTTTCTTCAGCTGTCTTTGAGGTAACTCTCCTGAAAAATCCTGACCCCTGTGATTTCAGGCAGACTCAGAATGATAGAGCAAGATTTCAAATCAGGAGCAGTACAGCCTCTATGGAGTGCAGTGCTGATTGCTACTGCTGCAAGAAATTATGTCATAACAGATCTGCACACCAAAACTGCTTCTGTTAACCCATCGCACAACTCAGCTGACACCAATTTCAGGTATTTCCATCAGAGTCCAAATCAAAATCAGCGTTTCTCTAAAGCCCTTTGGTAGCTCTCCAAGTATTCCCAAAAGATTTAACTTCATTCTTATCAGCCCATTCTTAGCATGAGGGTTTTTTTTT
>VRYO01001681.1:15314653-15354584 GCA_009812075.1 Sialia sialis | reverse complement strand
AAAAATTAGGTTTTCAAGTGCTTCTGGTACTCTAGGCACTGCTAAAGACCTCTGCCTTGTAAATCCCACTGCCATCAATGTTTTCAATATCATCACTTTAGTTGTGAAATAATAACCTCAGGAGGGAATGCTTATCACTGGCTTCTGGTTACATGGAATACTTCAAGCCTGAAGACTTGTAATGAAATGATGGTGCAGAGGCAACAGCACAGAAATAGGATCCCTAGGAATAAAGCAGGCAAGCCTACGGGCCTTAATACACGTGACTGAAAACAACAATGTGCGTGATTAATGCACATGATTTGTGCTGAAATAACCTCATTCTTTGACTACACCACATCACAAACTGCTAAGGAAGCAGTTCTAAGAGTTATGAATTTGTTCATTTGCATCAGCTTGCCATAAGCTCCCTTTTTCATGCCATAATAACTAGCTCAGATGCACTGAAGAACTTCAAATTGCTCTGGTATTTTTCCATTTTCTACCTCCACATAATATGCAAAAAACAAAAGCAGTATCTATACACAGACTTTAAACTACAGAACAAGGACCACCTAAATGAACTACAGTTTTTATACATTTTCTAAATATTAAAGTATATAATAACTGAGTGCTGTCACATTTTTTATTCATACAAAAACCCATTACTAGAATAAACTTGGGAAAATAATTAGAAGTTTATTGCATTAAACTACTATACAAATCTACACCACAGTAAAAGACATTTCTAAAAATAGTGTAAAATGCCTCAGCTCTCTCGAGAGAAGTCACAGTCTTGTAGCCAATGCTAAAATGTTTGCCCAGATAAACCACCATCTCACACCACTTTGTGGAGAATCAGAAATAGTCATTATTTACCTGGAATGGCTTTCTTGCTTAGTATTTTTTTAATCTAATTAAAAACTTAAGTCTTTCCAACTTCAAGTCAGCCTTTCAAAGCTGAATCCCTGTACCTACATTACCAGGTGTTCGAGGTTAATATTTAAAAGAGTTGTATCAGTACCTGTCTGACACAGCCTTCACCACTGTTTCTTGCTTCGTGTAGCTTGTTCAGCTTCTTATATAAAAACAATTTAATGGCAATAAGTGACTGTGTTACAGAAGTGCTTTGTTGCACAGGAGCCTACAGCTCCTACTGCAGCCACCAGTGCAGAATCCCATGCCAGCCCAGTTGAGGAGCAACTTGCAGCACTGCACACTTTAAAGAGAGTGCATGAAATGAATTGCAGCTCTAATTTTACTGCACATGAACACATTAACACATACTGGGGTTTCTATGAGAGAAAACTCTTGATTCATTTTACAAGATTATGGAGAGATTGCCCACAGGGATAACTGTCTGCCAAACCTCTCTCCATGCCTAGGTCATGGAGAACTTGCTGTATAGAATACAAGAATAGCAGACAAGGTAAGACATTATGTACATGAGGTACTTTACTGAGTTTCACTTGTGGTATTTGAGAAACACAACAGGAATTTTTACAACCCACATGTGCATTCAGAGCACTAACATCACATGCACAGCAGAGAATGCTCCACCAGAATTTGGTTTATGCACACAATGACAAGCCCGCAGGTGGTCCTATTTTGTGGTATCCTGGTCCTTGATAACTAGACTAGGTCATGTATTATTTATTTCGAGGAGTGTGAAAAATGCAATGCAAAATGATGTGCTCTTTTGTATGTAAAGGGTTAAGTTATGGCCTTCGTGAGCCATTAGTTGGAGATTTATTGAGGGAGTTAGGAAGTCTATAGTTCAATATGTGGTGATTGAACAAGGACCATAGGTGCAGAGACAGAGAGAGGAAAAGAACTCAGTCAAATGATGCCTCTGGGGCTTTGCAACATATGGCCCATCAGTCAAGGGTCAAGCCCCCTCACAAATTGCATGCACTTTACATAGCCATCTGCATCAATAAATTACTAGTCTTCTGAAGCACAAGCACTAATGCATGGGCAGAAGAGACCACCCCACTTACAAAGAAACTTTATTATCATTATTATCATCATTATTATTATTATTAATGTTCACTTTATCCACGTGCACTGGCCTACCCTTTCTGACAATGGGATTTTGCTGCAGACAGATGCACTAACAAACACACTCAGCTTGTTCTGCCTGCTTTATGTCCTTCCCTAGCATATACAATCCCCTACCAGGATGAGACATAGCAAGTCAGAAGGTGAAATTAAGGGAGTTTCAGAAGTGAACTTTAATAGTCTTATCTTTCTGTGTGTGCATTTATACAATGCCCAATCCTTTATCTGCCGATGATAGTGACAGGGCTGCTGCAGAAGGATCTTGCCAATTCCACCTTTTCACACTTCCACTCGCATCACAGCCCAACTTTGGATCTGTTAACATATCTAAAGAATGGAATGACAACACCTACATCAGACTTTTAGGTGTCATCAGCTGCACAAAAGAGCCTATTTTGCATCAAAAATTATCCTGTTGCTGCTGATATGTCACTTCCTCAACTGCCTAGAGGTCAAAATTAAGAGTAACTGTCTAAAAGGCTTGTGTACCTCATTTCTAAAACAGACAACGTTTAAAATCAGTGTTACACTTCCTCATCTATACTAATTTGTTTCAGTTTTCATTAATCTTATTGGATGAAATTTCAACATGCTGTTGCATGTTTAATTTTTCAGATGACTTTATTTCCTATCAGTACCAAGAGAGATAGACAGCATCACTAAACAGAGAGGTGTCAACTTTCTCATCTTTTATCTAACCACATAAGCTAAGAAAAGCTTTTAATAACCCCTGCATGGTGAACTAAGTGCAACTTGTATTTTCAATCAGATTCTCCCAAGCAGCTTTCTATAGGACAAAACATTCTCCATGATATCTAGTATTAATCATCATTGATCAAGAATGCTAAGACTGGATGAACTGAGAAAAAAACTTCTGTTTGAGACTATATTGATCCAGCACTAGTGATAAGCAAAATACTTACAGTAATTTCACGATTATAAGCCGCATCTTTTTAATTGCAGAATCCAGCCTATCCCGGTAGTGCGGCTTATATTCAGCTGCAGCTTATATGTGGACAAATCCCGTGGTCTACCCAGCTACCAAGAGGTGTGGCTTATAATCAGGTGCGGCTTATAACTGTGAAATTACTGTAATTTTCCTACAGTATACTCCTTAATTAAAAAGAAAATTAAATTACTTCAACTGTTAACCAAATAGAGCAGAAAAACAAACACTTCATAATACAACTACTCAAAAGCCACACTTTCAAAAGCTGTTTTGCTGTAAGCATTTTTTTCTGTCCTTTCTTTGCTATAGTCTCTGTCTTGGATGCAGAAGACAATGAAAAAGTAAGTGCACTATCCTCATGCAGTGCTTTTCAGCATTCTTTAATTTATAGACATCTAGACTTCTCCTTTACCACCTATACGGCTGACAACAAATTTAACTTCCTTAGCTTACCTGAAACAGTCATATGAACACTGCTACTATTCCATACAAAGTTTTGAAAAAACAAGCAATGTCATTTTAATGTTCATTTTAACTGCAGAAGTATGATCATGTTCCACATCATAAAAAAAAATTAAGGCATTTATTCAACCCTCCGTAGCTAAAGCAGACAATATGAGTATGTGGCAGTATTTTTAAATGGAAATTAACTTCATCTCTACCAACAAGGTGACAATAAGGAGCCAGAAGACAAACTTTTATATCTTTTATTGCCTTGAAGCTCCAGACAAAAGGGGTTCTTTTGTTTTTTAGTGGAAGACTTGGCATGTTGAAAAACTTGCTAATGTCTTTCAAGGTCAAGTCATAAAACCATACAGAATTTGGGCCAATGACTTCAAATAAGAGAGAGGTCATGTGATGAGGGAGCATCTGAAGCATCCAGCAATGGAAGTCTCCTTTTGTTAGGATTATGGATGTAAATTCTAATTTCTTAATGCCCCTGTCTATAGATAGAGATGTATACAAGCACATACACAAAAAGTGCTTTCTACATGATATTACGTCCTCCTCAGGGTCTTCCCTTTAACTCCTGAACACAGGTACTCTGGAAGGCTGAAGCAGACATGAAAAGGTCATCTTTTTTGCTGTCATTCCTACTTAGGCAAGGCTTGTTTCCATGGCAGAGCTGCTCTGTGCATTGCAAAAGTTAGTTAATGTACCTGTAAAAGATGTTCAATGACATATTTTTTTCCAGCTAATGACATACTGTACAAAATTGAAGCAGTGAAAACTACAACATAGGGCAGCCTCACAACATTCTGTTTCAGTAGGGCTGAGTAGAATCCAGCTAGACAAACTATTTTTCTGAACATCACTAAACTCTTTGCAAATCTTACTTCATACAGAGGATGAAGTCTGAAATGTGTTCTTTGGCATCAGAGCAATATAAAGGAGCTGCTACACTTTACAGGGTTTCCTACAGATGAGGTAATATGTACTTTTTATATATTACTTTTTTTTTTTGTATGTGAGGTTGCCAAGTTCCAAAAGGAAGCACTTCACTTAAGCTACGATGCTGTAGAGACTAAAACAAGACTGATGATCCAGGTCCCATTACTCATTATTTGAGAAAACAGGTTTGAAATAGTGTTCTTTTTTTCTTTAATCAAAGATCCTTTTGAAAAAGGAACACCTTCAGAGTGTGTCAGAGATTTTTTAAAAAGTCTTTTGAAATACAAAATTCACAGGTTTCAGGAAAAATCTTAGTCATTAGGATTAAGATGCCTTTTTATACATCAGATTTTCCAGTTCCTCGCAGAGGAAATGATAAAATAATTCCAACATAAAGAAGGGAGACAGTGAAAGAAGCCTGTACACAGTAGCTTCCTAAAACATGACCCAGACAGTTTGTCTGAGGATGGGAGAGTAACTCAGCTTACAGCCTTTGCCCTCTCTTTTGAGTGTGAAGACAACTTCAGCTATTTTAACTGTGCTCTCAGACTGTCAATAGAATTTGAACCCAATTACTGGATCAGCTCACACTTCAAAAAATATATTCAGAAGTTTCTTAACTAAATTATTTCCTCATGCTTTACTGTGGTTCACACAGGATTACCAGTTTCTTCCTTAGTCCAGCCTGTATTCACATCCTCTTAGGTAATGAGCAAGCCCTGGCTAGAGAGGATGATCTTGCATGCTGTGCTGAACTAAGCACCACAACCAGAACAGAATGAAAATAAGCAGAGAAAAGGAAAACAAAACAAAACAAACTCAAATAAAACTAAAATGTGATCGAGAAAATACAAATACAGTAATTTCACAATTATAAGCCACAGCTTTTTCATTGAAGAATCCAGCCTACCCCAGTAGTGCGGCTTATATTCAGGCGCGGCTTATCTATGGACAAATCTCAGTGAAATGCCAACCCAGAAGTGAGAGCCGGCCGGAGGGTGCCTGGGGCTGCCTTTAAAGGCTTTGCTTGTCTATGAAAACTGTTTGCAACTTGAGCACCTGACACCAATTTGTGTCTGTTAATAATTTGTTACTTTGTTACACATGGATCCTCACTTTTTTTTAAAAAAAAAGTGTGGCTTATATTCAGGTGCGGCTTATATATGGACAAATCCCGTGGTCTACCCGGCTACCGGGAGGTGCGGCTTATAATTGTGAAATTACTGTACATTAATCAGCCAGAAAGCACGAAGTTGCTGTGCTCTGTAATTTTTGCTTCCACGTGGCAGAAGAGAGAGGGCTGTGTGGGTCCAGCTCCCAGCTGTCCACATGCCAAGCCCAGCAGCACAGCTGCTGCTAATTGGCACCCTGGCCCCGCTTGTGCATTGAATGGCCTGTTGGGCTGGCAGAATGGGATGACCTCCTGCTCACCCCGAGGAGTGTCCTGCAGGTCAGCCTGAGGCTGTCACTGTCCCTGCTCAGCCGCCTCTCTCCACCTCCCTGCCACTTTGTGCTTTCCTGACACTGATGCTCAGAGCAGGGTCCAAGCAGGATCCAGGCTCTGCTCATGGCCACTTTGGGTATTTTTTAACAGGGAAGTGTAAAGTTTCCAAGAGTGCCTAGGTCTGCATAGCTCACCAACACATAACTGTTTTAACTCATGTTACACAGGCTGATTTCCAGGGGTCTAAGAGAGCTCCTCTGAGACAAGTCCTCAAGCACTTTTAATTGTCAAATTGGTCCAACCCTCCCAATTATGTATTTTCTTGACAGAGTACACTTGTGCTGTAACACTGAATTTCTGGGCATTTTACAATTCCATGTCATAGAAGCCTGTTTAATTTTGAAACAATTTATGTACATTACAAGTATATCCCCCAACATAGTAGGGGAAAAAAAGCCAGAAAACTATTAAAACTACAGGAAATCCACTATACCTTTGTTGTTTGTTATTTTTTGTTGTTTTGTTTTGGGGTTATTTTTGGGTTTTTATTTTGTTTTGTTTTTTGTTTTTTTATTTATTTTAAGAACCTTAACCGTGAACAAACTGATGAGTATTTATTTTTATCATATTAGAAGAAAGTTTTTACACACAACTTTTCATTAACAGCCCAGTACACCATTATTCTTCTGACCTAACACTTGGGGCTAAGGAAGCACTGCTACCTGCTCTGGGAAAAGATTCAGAGATACTATCAAGTCAGAAAGAGATAAAATAATACAATTATGTGAAGCACTTTTAGACAAGAAGATAGCAACTTTATTTCTGACCTATAAATGATCTTCAGAGCAAAACATCTAGAGCAGAGCATGTTTATGTAATATTTAACATACCCAGTGGCCTTCCCAAATTTCAAGAGCAACTGTTCTGTTTCTTTCAAATGAAGCATAAATGGAGTTAAATCACTCTCACTTAACTGATTCAACATAAAAACCATCAATGGTGGCAAGGGACTGTTTTAAACTGGCCCAGCAAACATCCCATGGGCTGCTCCCCTGTGCACCAAAGCCAGAAGTGAAGACAACTAGGACGCAAAAAAGAAAATGTCTAGATGGCACAGCTGGAAAAATGTGCTCCTGACACCTGCACCTGGAATTTGAAGCCACCACCAGCTGTTATTCCACATGTGTCCATAAGTGCTGGCTCTGGAAGGTCAGAAGTGGTGGTCAAACAGGAGTCTCTCTGGCACTCAAAAGAGCAATACCAAAGCTAAGCACAAAATAACAGATTTCCATGAATAGAGTGCTGTCCAGTTTATTTACATTAGATGCACACATTCACCTACTCTCAAACCAGGATCCTATTTTTGCAGGGTAAGACTCTATTACTAAGAGCAAGTACCATTGGAAAAAATAAAACAACAAACAAAACAAACAACAAAAACCAAACTAAAAAAAAAAAAAATCTAACAAAAAAAAAAACAAAACCAGAAAACAAAAAAAATTACACTTACAGTTTTGTATGTGCTTTCAAAGCAAGAAGTCACAGCGTCCTGCTTTTTAAATAAATGACAGTACTATCCTAGTTTTGCCTGCCAATACCTAGGCATCTGCAAGTAGGCTAGTGATCCCTTTTCAATTTGAAATACACACTTTTTTCCCAAGTATTGTGACTTTCATCTACATCATAAAGGAAAATATGTGGCAGACAGAAAGTCCACACATAAAATGACTGAACAGGTGATAGCCACACCCTAGAGCTGCTTAACAACAGAACTCTGGCATGCAAAGACAAAGAGGAATAAACCAAATATTCAGTCTTTTTGATGTGATCAAGCATCATGGGATTTTATAGCTAAAAACATGCTCACAACCCATCTATGTCTAATGTACATTTGTACTTGCTATGCACAACATTAGCAAATTTATCTCACAAAGTATCTGCAGACCTCAAGAGCTGTAAATCGAGCTCATTCTTTTTAAAGATGAAAAAGACTTGGACACTCTCAATGTTGACCAAGAGTATTTTCAGCTTTTTCACCACCTTCCATTTTCCTCTGTTATAATCCAGAATCTAAAGTCATCTTTCCTAGAGTGTGCAAAGCAGGCCAAATGAGGCAACAGAAAAGGGAAGAAAATTACACACATGTTTATAGTTACAAAAACTGCTCCAAATTTTTTTATAGAATGATAGAAAAATGCTGAACCAATCATCAGATCATGTTCCATAGCTGAAATTACACTTGCATTGAAAGAGTAAATGATTGTAAACTGACTTGAACTTCAGTTTGACACTTTGCATTATTTTAAGTGCTGCTTCAGAGGAATTTCACCTAAAAATAAAATAAAATATAATTTTTAAAAAAAATCACTAAATAGAAATTAAAAATTCAGCTGCTATTGGGAAAGCTCAGGTTCCTGGAGATATCAGTCTACTCTACTCTCACTATAGTACTACATGTTCTTTTATGACTGAAGCTATGTCTACTGAAACTATTTCCCATTTTAAAAAATCAAACTCAAAAAGTAATTTGAAGACAGTGGCCACTGAATTCAGCTGATAGACTTCTGCTGTGCAGACAAAAATATCTGCAGTTTCCAGCAGATCCTCTCATTCCAGTGCAATCACTTCTACAGTGCTCAGAAAACTGGATTCATACTTCAGTGGATCACGCTTATTCCTTCTTGCAATATCTTCATTATTGCTGCCCAGCTCTGGGCAATTATGGGATACCTCTAATCTGTGAAAACCCAGTGGGACCTTTAACATGAGGAATCAGAAGCTGAACACACGTTTTGGTTATGAAACTGGACAAATGAGAGAGGCAAGTAAACTTTCTTATACCAAAGAAGATAAGACCTATTTATTTCAGGTGATTTGTTATCCCTTTTAGTCTCTGAAATTGTCAGTTCTATAAAACTCAGTAAAACTTATTTCCTATTTTCCCTAGTTGAGTGGTGTATTTAAACCATGGCAAAAAAAGACCATGAACACATTAACATTAGAGATTACACCCCTTATATCAATCACAATTCTGAATCCATGGAGTCTAATCTGGAAATATTTCTGTCAGGTACCAGTGTAACCTTAGCTTCCCGGCTGTAAATGCCAATTGGTTTGTCTTGTCAAATATTTGTCTTTTCAGGGCACTTCCATTTACTTCCTGTCCACTTACTGAAAGCGAAAAGTTGTGGTTTGATTTGTAGATCAATAATGTTACACAACTGGAATTAAGAAACAAATGGAAGTGTGGGGGAAAAAATAAGAAAGAAAAAGAAATAAAGGATACATGTCACTAGAACTGCTGTCCACAAAGAATTACATCTTTCAGCACTTAGAGAAAAGAAAACAAGCAAATTGCTGGCAGCAGTGTCTGATAAGTGCATCTGGTTAGTCTGCCTGCTTCACCCAGAGAGACATCACATTTCAGAGAGAACATTACATTTTTTACACATCTTTCCTAGCATCTAGAGCAGTCTTTATTTATTCAGTGCACTCCTTCTAGTGCAACTATGTAGCTTATTATCTCTGTTAACAATCACCCGTCCTTTTGCATCCTAAGGGGAAAAAGAAGGGAACCAAAAAGTACTTACTGAAGCCAAAGTGCTGCTTTTTGCATAAGCCAGTACACACAAGACAGATCCTTCTGCTGTGTCCAAACACAAACTAACATTCATCTAGATGCTTCCAAATCCGAATCTGGATGCTTCATCCCACAAATTGTCATGAGCAGTCATGCCAAACTTTAAAGCCTACATATTTTCCTTGCTGTTCTTATAAAATCTTGTTTCTTGTGCAATTCCTTTACCCCATGCAAGTTTTTCTTCCACTGTGCAGCAGAGAGGTGCGCAAGGAATTCCTCTGGACCTTGCTGCTGCATTTAAGGGCACTCTGTCCATTCTCCTGTAATCCCTTTACAATGGTATGATTGCCTCTGGACTAAAGCAGGACTTTTCTTGCCTCTCTTCATGCATATTTGTACCCTCTGACACCATTATAATGCCCTACCAGGTGAAGGATACAAAACTTGAGCAGCAGAGCTAATGGTTTGTTCATTTTTTATTAATTTTTTTTTTTTTTTTTTTTTGCAGAAGCACCAGGTTTTAAGATACTCAGAGGATTTCTTTCAAAGTTCAAGATCATAAAAGGTACATGGTTGAAAATGAAAATGCTGAAAGAATAAACACATAAACAGATAGTCCTGGCACAATGAAAATAATTTTAAAACCCTAATATATTTTATATAATTGCAACACTATTGTTTCAACTATTAATATCATAAAATCATTAGGCCTTGCATTAACCTGCTGATGACCACAGAAGGATTTCTGCTAACTCACACATGCTCTCTTCTGATCAAAGGGAAATGTATTCCTCCTTCTATTTCTCTGTCCCTTTCTTCTCCTCAGAATTCCTGTTCTTTTGAAGATCTGGTCTCAGCCAGCTGCTGGTGGTGTGTACTCAGAGAAAATAAGGAGGGAAAGGAAAATGAGGAAGAGGAGGGAGAGGAAGAGGAAGGCACACACATCACATTTTTTTTCCTTCAGAAGAGTAATTTTTCTCTTGCTCTTAAGTCCAACTGCAGAACTCTAGGGATGCACCTAATCTACCTTTCTGTTTCTACAAGAATGAAATTATTACAGAAGCGTGGCTGAAATGAACACCAATGAATTCTGATTTTGCCAAAAAGGCTTAGGGTATCCAGGACCAACGACTTTTTTCACAAGGTGGGAAGAAAAAGGCAAGAAACCATTCCACCAGCAAAGATGTTTTTTGTTTGTTTGGTTTTGGTTTTTTTTCCCCATTTAAATGAAAGACCCAGGCAAACAAGACATACTCTGTGCCATGGTTTTTCATTCATGACCAGCAGCTAGGGATTAAGAAAACCTTATGGCTTCAAAGATGCTTCCCAGTAAAGAACAATGACATTTGAACCAATGTGCTGCAAACCTGAAACAATCAGAGCCTTGAGAGGAGGATGAGTAAGTGAATAGGAAACAGCTGAAAATGAACAACAACCACAAAACGTCTAAGGTTTGCTTAGGGTTTACATTAATATTTAAATTACAGCTCCTGTTGTGACAGTCATCTACTATTTTGCTAAATTTTCATACTGACAGACCCTGCAGACCTTTATGTGGGAAAACAAGCAAGAAACAAAAAAAGCTAACAAACCCCACCCTCCCCCCCCCACATTTCCACGAGGATTCAGCCATGGGTTAATCTGCTCTTAGAAGAGAAAGAGGCTGAGCAGCACAACCATCTGCTCAGGTTGGGAGCAGGCTCAGCAGCAGGCAGCCTCACGCTTATTTAACTCTGCCTGCACCGCCAGGGCCAGAGGTGACAGCAGCACCAACACCTGGGCAGGGAAAAAACATCACTTGAGAAGGGCAGGGAAGGAGGGGCTAGAAACTAAATATCTCCCAAGGAGATTCTGCATTTGAGCAAGCCCTTTCTGCCCCATGCCATCTCCCAGCTATCCAGCACTTCCCACAAGCTGGTTCTGATGCCTGGAGTTTTCGCTTTTTTATTTTGCAGAATCTCTGCTACTTAGTGTGTAACTCTAAACTTCGTATTAGGTTTTTGTAAGGTCTCTTCACAGGGTAGTGAGATAAAACAATTCATTTCTAGCTAGAGAATCAAGGAGACCTGGTACCCAAAAAGTACAAACAAGGGCGAGGGAAAAGGGGCAAGCCAGGGGGCTGAGGCTTCATAGCCTGGAGCTGTGGTTGGATAATTGACCCCAATGTGTAAAATGAACCAAAGCTTATGAAAGTGCAAACATTTGTGACTGAGATCCATCTTGGATTTGATTTGGGTGTAGCCCAAGCCAGGCTCTTGCACTGCCCAAGGTGTATCCTTTCAATAAATACCTATTTTATTCCTTTTGCTCCGTCTAGCGTCTGCTCCTGGTTCTGCCTTTCCAGGCAGGAGTTCCACTTCAGGGAGCCATGCCAGAGGGGACAGGGAGATGGGATGGCAGCCAGGGGCTCACCAAGAGGCCCTGCTCACAAAAGCCCCTGGACAGCCTGGCCCAGGTGACCTCTGCAAGATCAGGCAGGTGCACACCGAAGTGATACATGCACAGGGCACTTGCCTGCTCTGAAAATGTCCCCACAACAGTCCTTGCTCCAAAGGTCACAAAATTGCTTCTTCCAGGACTGCCATTAAGTGAGTATTGCTTTTCTCCCTCTCTCACTAGCATATGACTCCCAAGCCAGGTATAGGCTATCATCAAGTCTTCACCAAAGGATTTGCTGAGCCAAAAGCACTTGTAAATATTCATGCTACTAAACCAGACAATAAAGAAGTATTGCTGTGTAACAGAAGGATAGAGAAATATGGCAGAATATCAGAGAA
Organism: Sialia sialis; assembly: GCA_009812075.1. NCBI lineage: Eukaryota > Metazoa > Chordata > Aves > Passeriformes > Turdidae > Sialia > Sialia sialis. Next base: position 15,342,402 of record VRYO01001681.1, on the reverse strand, counting down.
CTAACACACTTCCTCCCTCCAGAAGATCGAGAAATCTGTTTGAAAACTCCTTATAAATTTTCTGTAAAAATGCTGATAAGAATTTTATAGTCTGTTTCTAAATAATAAACCTCTCCAATCACTATAAAACACAAGTAATTACTTAAAAAAAAAAAAAAAGGTCTTAATACTTTATATAGAATGTTTATAATCTAAAATCATCTGATTTGATGAAATGGCTAATCAAATCATCTCCAGAGACATTAATGGGTAACTCACCTGGTTTGCATTAAGCTGCTGTTAAGCATTTTGATGATCAGCAGCAAAATGCTAAGCAATCTGCCTGATCTGTTTTCTCAATGCAGTTGTTCCTTCAGCTGCTCTGCTTAGATATCAAGTCCCAATTATCAGAGGTGATATCATGCCACGATAGAATAAATCTGGCCTTAGCAGGCTTCATGCTGCAGCTGCAATGCTCTGGGTATGGTACTTTAGCTAAAGTCTGAGGAAAGCATCACCTCTTCCAGTTAGATATATAAATTTGGCATAAACCCCCTTATGAGCTGCAATAAATTCAGGAGAACTTGTGCTCAGTCTTGATACAAAACAGTCACTGCAAAATAATCTGACTTAACAGAGATTTGTGTTAATGAACACTGAGCCACAACCCCTCTTACTGTGTTTTATTAAGTCTCTCCTCTTTCACCAAGATTATCAGTGGAAGTGCCACCACCTGCCAGGGTGCCCTTGGAGGGGCTTGAAAAGCTATGGTAAGGCTACTTGTCCCTCCCAGGTCACCTGAACATCATTCTGAAGTGCAGAAGGATACATGCAGATGTGACACATAAGAACAGCAAAAGATGCTAGATAAAATGCCAAACAGAATTGAGGGATTCTGTGTATTCTTAAGGAATCTGAGTTAATTTATTAGAATTTTTTTCCCCTAACTTTTAGCTAATGAGAAATAAAGTAAACAAACATGAAAGAATGTTACAATAAATATTGAAAAAAAATACTTTGATGAATTTTTTTTTCCTCCTACTAGATTCAAGAAGTTGATGGAATATTTCCTTAGAACTCCTCTTGAAAGTTGGGTGGGTTTTTAAAAAATTTACCTAGGTTGCAGCATTTTCCCTATTCCTGAACCCTACTCACTTTTCCAGCGACCATTTAGGGAATGCCACCATCAGACTATACTTCACAAAGGCTGCTGAGCCCACTGCCATCCAACCACTGAGCCACTGAGGTGCATTCGCTTATTACTTTGAAGAGCTAGTAATCATCACATAGACATAGATCTTTTAAGCTAAGTGAGTCAGTGTGTTAATTATATGCTAAGGGAGTACACACAAGAAATGAAAGTAGTAGTTTATTGCTTTCCCAAGTTTCTCAGGTAATTAGAACAGCTTCTGGAGATACATGGCACTGTACCAGAATCTATCATCACAATGGGCTTCACTGTAAAATGCACGGAATTAATTTTTTAATGAAAATCCTCTACTGAGTGTCAGAGCCAAATTCACCTGATAAATGTCACTGAGCAACGTCATTACTGGCTCATCAACACAGGATGTTTAAAGCAGATGGTAGAGCAGTGCATCTTCAGCACTACAGCCTGTTAATATCAGCCACCTCCCATAAAAAAAATTAAAATTGGCCCCCTGTCAGTCAAACATGACAGTACTTTGGATTTCTCCCTCATGATATTCTTTAGCCTTGAGGCAGATATGACAGGCGCCTTATTAAATTCCAAAAATAAAATGTAGCACAAGAAGGCAGTGCATTCCAATGAGACAGCAGACTTGTTAAAATGCAACATGCATATAACTTAGTTCATTTCATTTCAGCTATCATCAGTTTCATCTTTTTAAAAACCCAAATAGCGACTTTAGAAACGTGGTGTTTGTTGTATATAAATTAAAACAACATGTCATGCCTTATACTTCAAAGTCGTTAAAAGCCTTTATAGGCGTTGCACAGATATTTTGCTTATTTTTAGGAAAAGAAAAGCTGGGATTCCTATTGACTGTTCTATGCTCAGTGCTTATGTTGCATCATTATTGATCACAGTCTGTACAGAAGGCATGGGAACAGACTATGCTGTTAAACAGGAGCATCACTAAATCACAAAAATTTCTACACAACCATGTGGACTGGCCTATATGTATTGTGTTCTCCAACTTCTTAGAACAGCAAATGAAAGCTAATCTAATCTAATTTTTTTTTAAGATGAATGGAAAGACAGTTGAGAAAGTACAGTTTCCCACACTAAAATTCAGACCTGTAAATCACATAGGTTGGTTTAAAATGCCTTAATATAAGGGGGAATCCTTAGCGTTGTGAAATCTATCAGATTTGGCTTCCAAGGCCAATATACATATATTTCTTAAATAACATATGAGACCACAGAAATTTATCCTGTCCTCCTGTGCACTTGCTCACAATAAACACATGAGCAGTGGGACAATTCCACCAGAAATTTGGCATCTTTTCAAGTACCCCAAGTCATGCATCTGTTGAAATTTTGTAGGATTCAGGGCGAGGCTGATTTTACTTCCTTCCCAGGGCTTATTAAAGGCTGTTGCATTCTCTGAAAATCTCTAAAGAAAGCTCATGCATGCCTAACTAAAGCTCCAGCATTGATGTTTTCTGTATCTCAATATCCCACATCCTTCAAACACACACAAAAATACATGATATTCATGCCAAAGTCACATCTTGCTTCCTCTTTTCAAAACTGTGGACAAATGGATGACTGTAACGAACACAGTCTCTGTTCTAGTTTGTGTCACACTTAATTTTTAAAGTCAAGTAAGGTTTAGTGGTCATGAACTTACTGACATTAGACTCTCTATTCATTTCCAGGCTTTTGGATGTATTGTACAAACAGCTTCTTCATGTTTGTGACACACTATACCCCCATTTTTCCACTGCTTTGCCTCCTAGACATAAACTTCTATGGCTTTGCAAAATACATGCCAAAAATCTTCTTTCACTTTTGAAACAAAACGAGACTGATTTAAAACAAATGCTTTCATTTTGACAACACATTTGCACAAACAAACTGTGTAAATGTTGATGTGGCAATAACAGAGCAAGACAACTGAGTGCTGCACTTCTCAGGAGCTGCCCCCAAAATGTCAGCAATTGCAACTCTTGCCAACATGCTCTGAAAATGAAACAAGAATGGATTCATCTTTTCAGAACAAGTCCTTTATGTCTGCTCTCTATGTACAGTAGTTGGTTTCAAATGCTGACTGTATCCTCAGCTGAATCCTATTTTGGGAAATATAACCAAAGCGTTGCATGATGCATGGAATGACATTTTCTACTGCCAAAAGCATGCTCTAGAAGCAAAACAGAGCAGGAGGAGGGGGAAAGGGAATCTATTCCCACGAGGCCTAAATGTTGTTATCTCTAACTGCCAAACACATGATACCTTGCTGCCACTTCAAAGTATTTCTTGTATGATGCTACTCCATTTTTTTTTTCCTGAAGCAAAATCACGCCTCTTCCAAATTCTACTTAACCTGTGTGTTAACACCTTGAAAGGCTGTGCCAATAGCAAGCCATAAGGCAATAGGTTCTCCATCACTTATATATACATATATAATCTCATAATAACGCAGAAAAAATTGTGTTGTAAGGCCCTGTGGAGGTGACCCGGTGAGAGCCTCTTCCCAAATCAATGATAGCTCCCAAGTAGGAGTCATTTTCCTCACAATCTTTTCGAGATGGATTTTGACTAAGCCAGGAATTGTGACTCCAACACCCCTCTGGGCATCTGTGTCCATGCCACAAATCACACTTCTCACTATGAAGCATTTTTCCCCTTATCTAGCTGAAACATTCCTTGCTGCAACCTATGGCCATTGCCTCCAGCCCTTCTGCTGCACACCTCAAAGCAGTGGGACGGCCTTATATTTATAATATTAACTAAAACAGCTCTACAAATTACTCACTAGCATATTGCAGGGCTTTATAAAATATCTGTTTATCGTAAGATCTCATAATAATACAATGTAACCTAGTGGCATAATGGCTTTAGAGGAATGCACCTGTACTTAAAAACAGAGTTCCAACCTGCATTCACGTCAGAGCAAATAATTAAATGGACAGCTTCTTCCCACCACTACAGCCTTAGATAGAAATTACACATTACATTTTTTCATAAACAAATGTGAATGAGACCACAGTTTTGTGATGAGGCTAAAAAGAGCTTTGAAAGACTCAATGGATCAGGATGAAGGATCATCTGCAAAGGAACTTGGGGGGAATCTAACTGATCTAAAACGCTCTGTTTTGTTGGTATCTGGTACTGTAAGCTGAAAAATCACCTATAGTTGCTTTGCAACTAAAGCAGTCTTCCAGCACCAAGGCAAAAAATGGCTTGTCATTTGGGAGCCACAACAATACAGTTTTCCTTGAGAAAATCATTCCTATTCCTTTGTACTCCATAAATCTTTTGAGCTGTCTGTTGAACGAGCCTTCTGCAATTCTGTTCTGCCTTCATAACACTTTGGTTTCCAGTAACATTAAAGCTTTTTGTTTCTCAGCATTAAAGTATCTGGTTTTAATTAGCTGTCACACCAGCATTGTCTTTGGATGCTTTTATGCATCCACATCACACTACCTATGACTTCTCTTCTAACATAGGTAATGATAAGTAGGATAGATTTCCATAATGGGGGGAAAAAAAAGAAAGGCACAACTCTGACATAAACTGTCATCAAAAAAAATCATTTCTCGTTCACCATTTTCAGAAGAAAAGGATAAAAGCTAAAATCATTAAGTGTCCTGTATGAGTACAAGCAAAAGAACATTTCAGATGTAAAGGTAGGTTGCTATTGAGGGAGTGACATACTAATGAGATGCTGTAACTTCAGCAGTACCAACAGCTGCTAAAGCTCTGACTGTACTCAAAAGTACAATCAGCGTGGTCCTGAAGAGACAGATTTGTAAGCTGAGAGATCAGCTTGGGAAGAGCTTCTCACATCCTTTTTCTCCTCAGTAGGTTACAATATTTAAAAATAACACAGGAGCTGTGTGTAACATTTGTTTGTTTGATCTTTGAAAAACACACGGAAAATCCTACAGTAGAACCCGATGTCTATATCTGTGTTGATGGCACCATGTTATTTACACTCACCAGCTGGAGGAGATAGAAATGCCCATTTCATGAATGGCACAGAGAAGGGGATTTATGCCAAATTCATGTCAAAGACAAGAACTGAAATTAGAACTCTTGAAAATACTCCAGTATCCTAACCTCAAGATCCTTATTCTTCTCTAAATGGATTCTCCAGCTATTAAACCTCCTAGCAGCTAACTGGATTACCACATCAGCAATCAATCACATTTATAAGGTATTAAATTTATTTGGAAACTTGATGGCTGACTTCAATCTAGAGGAACAAGATCAAATTAAAATTCCTACTACATTGTGTGGAGCACTGTATTTGGGCTTTTGTAGGGAGAAATTGGCAAATTGCTTTTGATTTCTTGTTTTGACATGTTACTTGGCATATTAATAAAATAGAAACATTATGCTTCTTAAAGTCATGATCTCATTTTCCCCAAATTTATCTTGATGCATTTTTTGAGAAGAAAATAGGCTACTCTTGTTCACTCACTAATTTTAATATTTTTTTCTTACTTGAATAGAATTTACCGCAATAATCCACCAGACCTAAATCACTACTAAGACAACCTTATCATACCCATTTCTTATTCTAATTTATAATCTCAAATGTCACCATGGGTTAATATTGCTGTTCAGTTTCATAACTCACAAGGGTTACATGTAATTAACTACAAGCTTGCTCAAGATGAGGGCGCTGATATCTCAACTGCACATCACAAGCAAATACAAATAAACAATGAGAAATTAAGGAGAAGGGCGTATTGGGGAGTCACCACCATTTGGAAAACCAGGCATTTGAATAGAACTAACTGGTATCTGACAGCTGCTCAGTAGAAGTTCAGCAGCTGGTAAGACCAACTTCTGTGCCCACAGAGTTTCTAGGAGTAAAGGTGAGGGCTGCCCTGGCCAGGAAAACTTCAGAACAAAATTTAGGTACTTAAGCAGCTTGCATTTACAATACTAAGCTTTACATACCACAAAATACTTTCATTCTCATGGGAGGACAAAACAAAGATTCCATCTTCAAGCGCAATTGCTGAGGGTGTTTCTGGATCAATTAACTTTTACTTGGTTTTGTTAAAGAGGCATCGTACAAAACAGGTAACATTTTCAGCCCTGTAGAAAACATGCAATGCCTAAGAGGTTTAAATCTCCAAATAGGCCATTACACCTTGCCTGAGACACAAAAGGTAGCACAACATGAGGAGATGGATAATGCAGAGGGGTTTCTTTCCTGAAATGGTGAAAACGCTGCAGGGACACAAGCCGAAGATCCTGTGAGATTAATAAAAATTGTAGCCTGTGCTTCCACTCTACAGTTTTTGCTGGTGAGCAAACAAGTCAGAGAGGTCCTAGGCTGCACTCTGGTTATCCCCAGAGGGCAAGAGAAGTGCTCAGACCTTGTGGTGCCTCCATCACCAGGCAGTCTTCCTTTCTAATGAAAGTACTAAGGGGAAATCTTTCAGCCACTGTTTCTAGTCCTGGATAAGAACATGCTATAGCCCTTTCTCTTTTATTTCCAGTAAATGATAAGGCCAATACTCTGAAAGAAAACTTACCCTTCCACTATTAAATACTGACAGAATTTTACATTAAATGTACGTCCAGGTGAACCAGTAAAAAGAACACAAAATACCCTAGTTGTAACTATGTAGTATCTATAATGAATGAACTTAAAAATAGAAACAAGCAAACAACCTAACACCTTGAAAAGATTCCCACTCTCTTACATAACATTAGCACTCATCACACAGTAACTCTGGTACAGCTGAACTAAACTATAACCACAGAAGTGCACCTCTGACCTCACAACATCTCCTCCTTGTTTCCCAGGAGTGCCTTATGTTTATAAAATACTTGCTAAAACCTCATTACAAGCTTTGAAAAATTATTAACATTATATCAGTATGCACTTTCCTGAAGTTATAGGAAAAAAAAAGTTTCTTCATAAGTTGATGTCTTCAGCAGTCTTTCTGTAATTAAATTTAATCAAACAAAAACATAATTCTTTAAGAACAAAACTGAAAGAAGTGTTCTACTTTGTTCCTGTTTTTGTCTTTAATTCTGAAACATTCACATACTTATTGAATGGATACAGTGGCACTTTTAACTAATGAAACAAAAAACCTCCAAACCCAATGTGATTTTATTAAAAAATTACAATATGGGTTCACAAAATCTAAGAACCTGTCTACAAATTTATGTAACCTGTACTGTTAAAAACCTCCAAACAAAACTTGAGCAAGATGAAACACCTAAAAACTGGGACAACTGCCTTTATAGCAATGCTGATATCACACAGCTAAGCATTTGGAGAGCCTGTTCAAAGCTCAATTTAAAGCACTACAGTTTACAAGAAAGGTATGGTCAGTGTTCATATGAACTGAATCTCTACCATATTATGTGCACAGTGGACACAGACTGTGCATCTTTTGAAATAAGTTCATTTCAGGAAAGATGTTTCATGCCCAAAGCACTCAGGCCGCCATAAAAAACATGAGAGAGAGAGAAAAAAAGAAACAAAGATAGTAAAAAAAAAAAACCCACATACAGAAATGATACTCATCCTGCCTATTTCCATGTCACATCATATTTTTCTTGGAAGAAACATGTTCTTAACTGGGCAAGATAAACCCTATTTATGTATTGTCCATTTCAGGCAAAACTCATAAGAAAAATGAGTCCTATATATTTAGTTCGACCGACTCGCATTTTATATGGCTTTTAGTCATATACACACATACATATCCTGCAGTGTTTGTTCAAGAAAGAAGACTCTCCCTGCCAGCAAACTGGGTATTTTTCTTCATTACTACCTGGGCTTTCAGCCTGCTTTCTACCATGATGCTAATTTCCCTTCATTTCATCATGATCAGCCCCAAGGGTTCCTGAGATGGCAACACTGACACAACCCCTGATGGCAGAAGGGAAAAGAGAGGGTTGAGGTTTGATTCCATCTGGCAACATCAGCTGTTGCTTCCCAATGAATTCTGATATGGTACCCAAATGAAGGATGAATGCTTTTCAAAGCAAGCATAGACAAAGCAATATTAAATATTTAATTTCCTGAGGCAAAGGGCAGAGTCCCAAAGCTCTAGGAAGCTAATGGACCTCAAGCTCCATAAGATGGTTTTAAGTAGCAGAATCTACAGCAAACTCAAAAGTTTTATCAGGGAAAAATACTTTACTAATAAATTCTATGCACATGCAGACATTTGAGATTATACAAAACTAAAAAAAAAATTAAAAATCAGTCCTTATTCTCCCCTGATACAGTCCTTCTTTTGTCTCTCAAGTCAGGGTGGATTAACAGTTAGCTTACAGGAGCAATTTCAGCACATTGTGGAGCATTATGCCATTGCTGTTTATTTCAGACAGGAGTAAAGATTCTACATATACTTCACTGTTTTAAGAAAGTCAGTGACAGACAGTTATATTCAAGAATCTCCACAGGAACAGTGAAAGGAGATCTTCAGTTTCCTATCAGTGAATTGCCTTCAGACTGATGGCCATTTCCCTATTTTCTCCTGTTTAACATGCACACACACACATCTTTATTTTCTCCTTTTTCTTATCAAAGAAATAGTCATAAAGGTGAATGTTTGAGGGCACGGCTGCAATCAACACCAACAGTCATCAGGGCTTTGGGTCAAGCTGTGATGTGATTTGCACAGTGCTAAAACCCACCACCAGTTCTGCAATTTCAACTCAGATTTGAAGAGTTTTGTCAGGTCACATGTCTGAATGAAACTGGATGCTCAGGGTATTTGTATGGGTAACCTGGGATGCTCAGGGTATTTGTATGGGTAACCTGACAGCAAAGTGAGAGTCAAGCTCTGTGATGCAAAGGACTGGTAGAATCTCTCCCAACACACATAAAGTACAAATTCTGAGAACAAAACAGAGCTCTGTTTAGATACACTTACCATAAACAAAACTGTTTACTGAATACTGTCAGCCAATGCTGACACCTTACCCTTGCCCTTATTTCCCACTTTTCCTTAAAAAAAACATCTGGATGAAATCTTTTGATTCAGAGATACCACCAAATGTTTAGAAGCCCTAAGACATCTTGCCTTCACTGCCCAGTAGAAACAGCATAGCTGAGAAAGCACCTCACTGTCTCCAAATTAATCATGTGTGATATTCAGAAACTGAAGGCAGATGCTACTTTTATCCAGCTGAGGATTGCTGGGGTAACCATTATTTATCATGTTTTGATATTTATACTTTAGCCAATAATTATTTTCCTGTTATGGCAGGTGCTAACTTATCGTTTTCCATATGGCCAGAAAGGTGTTAGACCTTCCCTAATTATACATAAAACTATATTAATGGCTGCTGAGCAACAACATCATCTGTAATGCTGAAAAAAAGCATATGAAGTCTTCCCTCCCACAGCAGGGGCATAAATAGAAACTTACAATGAACAATTTTCTGTGCACTAAAATATCAAAGTTTCTTTAGAGAGAATGAAAATGCTCAGCTTCCTGCTTCATAGAACTGACAGTATTTGTGTATTTTATGGTTATAAAGCTTATATGTTTGTGCCAACCATATCAGACATTCTACTTAAACCTACTTCCCACTTTACAAAACTTTCTTCTATTGTACAACATCACATCTAGAATGATGTGATCTCTGTTCTTGTAACAACCAAGACAATGCTACAGCTGGCCCATAACATCAATGTCTGGTCAGCATTTCATCACAAGATGAAATAATCAAGCATAAATATTAAGATGACTGCAGACCTTTTGGTATACACACAAAAAGGACACACAGCTGCTGAGAGAGAGGAAGTCTATTTGCATTTGTATTTGCCTTGACGAGAAGAATTTTTCAGGCCTTTTCCACCTCCCTCTTCATTTCTTCCTTGCAGGCTTTGTTCTGTGATCAGAGGACAGGTATTTCTCCAAACCCCATTAAGTCTCCTTAGCAATCCTGAGAACTCCCCCACCTCCTCCAGGAACCCTCACATCAGCCACCCGTGTGCTGATCCTGATTGTCCAGCTACTGGAAATGAGGGGAAGGGCTGCATGACGGGAACCACTGGAATTCACAGGCATTTGTTTTAAATCATCCTTGGGCAACAGCTGCCTGGTAGACTGGAAATGATTGCACTGCTAAAAGGATGATCCAGTTTCTAAGAGTAACTGTTGGAAGATAATGGGCAAAATGCAGTGCAGGTGGTATGCTCTTAGATTAGTGCCTACTCCACCAGACACATTAGCTGTCATTAAGGTTTTCATCCAAATAAAAAGGTGTTTGGCAATAAAAGAAAACAATTTGCTTTTTTTTTTTTTTTCCTTTTCCTGTAGAGTGGTTCTACTAGGTAATATTCAGTTACTCTTTGTGTGATATGGCTCATGGCATTTTTCTAACATCTGACTAAAAGCTCTGCGATGTGTTGTATTTTGGAATTTGTTCTGGAACTGCCTTGATTGTTTTCCTTGCCAAAAGATTTAAAATGTTCTCCATATCGGGATTTAGGAGACTATTATTTCAGCATGTTCACCTGCTATCTGAAGGGACAGAAAGATTTTCTTGACAGAAACAGCAACCAGGGAAACAGGACTCAGGTGCTTGGTGTCACACGAGTGAAGAGTGGTCCTGTCTTCCATGGGATCAGTGCACCATGGATGGGAGGGCTGAGAATTCAGGCATCCTTTCACTTTCTGAGTGGATGCAGACGTAGGAATGGGAGAGAGGGAGAGCTACAGCTTTCCTGCAAATTGAACCTGTCTTTTAGGTCACCAGCTGATTGGCAGAGGAGTCAGGTCAGCTATTCTGACAAAGAAAAACCATCAAGGCAAAAATTATTTCCCCAAAGCCTAATTATTTCCAAAATCTAATCCCAACTGCCATGACTAGATTTGGCTTTATCATCTGAGCAGCCCTTTTGTCATTGCTCACTGACTTCGAATCACTAGACCCAGAGAACCTTCACTGGGCCTCCCACACAGTCACACCAGTGTATGATTTTTTTTCTCATTTAGAACAATACAAAATGAGTTTGCTTTTCTAAGAACTGAGAATGAACAGGGGTCTTGGGAATACCGAATATTTTTCATTATTAAGTTCTTTAGATGTTACCTTTGAGCTCAAGTAAATTACCAAATTTACAGAGAAAAATGTATTTTATAAGGCATACTGCAGCAATAATAACTCCCTTTCTTTCAAAACATTTTCCACAGCAGTTTTGAAACACATGCTTTTAAACATATTTTATATTCAGAAATAAAATTTTAAGTTTGTTTTTTTTTTATTTTTTTTTAAATACTCATGCACAATATAATGAGATTTAGATTTTTGGGCATCTTTGTGTAACAGAGACCCTACACTCAAAGCTCCTGTAGAGAACTGAAGCACACAGTACTCCCAGCACCAGATCACATTGATGCTGCAATGCAACTGAGCACAAGTTGCATAATTGCACTTTAATAAGATGTTCATAAAAAGATACTGATGCATTCCCTCCTTCCCACCAGTACTCTACCCTAACATCTCTCCAGATGTGAACATTTATTCCACTACAGCAGCAAATATACATCCAGATTGCACCCATTTAGCTGCAATGAATGCAGCTTCCCTGCTGAATATGATGTTTTGCTAGGCATAAAATGCATTTCAACCTATGCACAGTACTGTGGAAAAAGCCAGCTGTGTCTTTGGGCATTCCTAGCTGTTCCATGTCAAAAAACTGCATGTCCTGGCAGTTCACATCAGGATTTAAATCAGAAAGGGAGTTCTTCCCTTCCACCAAAACTCCTCCTTTCCTTTTTTTTTTTTTTCCCTGGGCATGCCCAGTTTGGCCAGCCATGGCCCTGGCTAAGTATGAGCAGAAATAATGCAAAGAGATGTGCAAGCCTGCCCTGTAGTGATCTTTATGCTTTTCTTTTCCCAGTAGTTCTACTGCATGTGACCATTCTTCTAACCCAGAAACACATTATTATGAATTTATATCTAGCAGGGAAAATAAAGTAGTATTCAAGTATTTAAAATATCTGTTAGGATTTTCCTTAAGGAGTCCCAAAGAAATGTAAACTAATATAAAATTCATACACCCCAATATGCACCTTTTAGCTTTGTACAGTCCCATGCATCCAATTCTATCTCTAATAACCTTTTAATATCATTTCCTCTTCTGCCTTCAGCAAGCCCTATAGCATTCACCTTTGTCCTCAGAGAAATCTAGGTTAACATTACATTTGTGTAGCAGGTTCTACATTTTTTATTTTATTGGAAAAGCAGTCTAGCATGAAAGAGTAAAGGCACAACCTTAGAATTACCTGAACCAGTGGAGAGAGATACTTCCAATCACCAGGGGAAAATCACTTAATACAGTTCAGTCCTCTTATGAGACAATCTATTTGCCAGACAAAGCAATTATTTCATTTGGATAGTCCCTGAATTGCACTATGAACCTCGAGGCTGAAGGGAGGTTAAACATTTACATATTTTCTTGAGTCACAGGTAGCATGTAACCCACAAAATTTGTAAAATATTATTTTTTAAATAAGAAAAAAATAAATAACATAAATATGTAAAGCAGTTTTTTTCAGGTTTTTTAATTGTCCTATATATTATTTAAAAAGAAAAAAAAGGAAAAAAAAAAATCAATCACATCATGCTTAACAAAATGACAGAAAATTAACCTGAAACCCTAACATACTTTTTCACAGTATGAAGCCTTTGGAAGGCTAATATATTCCTCTTTTGCATAAATTTGTTCCAGTCTTAAGAAAATATATCAAAAGCCATTTACACCTATATCTGTATTCAAAAGTACAGGTATAATGGTACCCTTAGACCTCTATTTTTTTGGAAAAGCACAAGATGTAAAGCCATACATGTTTCTCTTTACTTTAGAAATAATAGACTAGTGAATTTATGCTTCACCTGCTTGTTTCAGAGAACTGAAAGGCTAAATTTCTTCAGAGATGAGAAATAAATCAGTCTTCATGCTAGCTTGGCTCTATGTCCCTCATGGGTGTAGCAAAAGTGCTTAGGTAATTCTCAGAGGTTTCTGCAAGCATCCTACATGTCAACCTGCATTACACACAACACTTTCAGAACAAATTCAAGCAAACTCTAAAGGCTGAAAGAATTGTTCTTGCAGTTCTGGAAACTCTGCTATGAACACTAGACACTGTACAACTTCAGATAAGATGCTCACTACCTGCTTCCCAAGTCACAGAAAATTTTCATGCATTCTTCACCTGATGTTTTACAAACATACCAGCTCAGCTCTTGCCCTGGGAGGTACCCCAGAGCAATGCTGACAGAAAGAAAAGCACTGCTTTAAACTGATCTGCTTCAGGTACAAACAGCTCCTTGTTACGGATTTATGCGCTTCAGTGCACGAGTGTGTGCAGAGAGGTGCTCGTTCACAGAACAGCTTAGGACACAATGGAAGCAAATACAGTCTATACAACAAAAAAGGGCTCAGCACCAGTCCCAGTACTTCTAGTCCATGAAATAAAATAGATTACAACTTCTTTAAAACTCCAAATTCTGCAGAGTGCATTGCTGGTTCTGTTTCCTGTGGAACCCCTCACATCATTTCAGTATACTGGAAACACGGAAGTACAAATGTAAGTAAAACTGAAATGACAGCTGTAGTTTCAGCTCCTTTTGAATTTATCCCATAAAAATTAATTAGCTGAAGTGAGCAAATCCCACTAAAGACAGTATTACTCCCAGCAGAGGAATGCTCTAGAGGCAGAGAACTCCACTGCATCCCTTGTCTGAGTGCTACCATGGGAGCACCAGGATGTAAATGTGCTGCCTGTGAATTCAGGGCATAGATGCATCCAGGACACTAGTGCCTGGGTGAATCCTTGCAGGCAGTCCCTGGTGAGAACAAAGCCCTTCTGCAGCCCCTGGGGGAGAGGAAGAAGTCAGCTCTCTGATGGATGACAGGGTCTGTGCCAAGCTGCAAGCATGGGCACAGCTCATAAGAGCTGGCAGCCTGTTGGACTGCTCCCTCCCAAGGAAAAGAGAGCTTACAGGTTCTGTGCTGGAAAGGGGTGGGTGAGGAAGAATTAAGATGTGCTCCAGTACAAATTTAGCTATGGTTATTTTATATATATATATTTATATATCTGTATACATGCACAAGTACATACAGACACTACTTTTCAGTTCAAAATGAACTTTCCTTTTACAATCCTGTGGTGCTGCTTTTTCCTTGTAATTATGGCCTTATAAATACAAGCATCCACCCAGTCTTACCTTCAGCATGGTGAACATCCTGCTGCAATAATGAAATGAGCACAACATAAAGTCTTATCTGGATATTACGATTCTAGCTGTATACACTTAGCCTGCAATAAGAGATTGAATTTAAATGTTTATAGCTTTCCAAACACTATTATGCGCTTGCAAATGTTAATTCAGTTTCAATGAAAGAGTCAATTTTTTTAACAATATAGAATGCATTTTAATACACTATTACGCACAATAGGCCGACAGTGAATGGACTCATAATTGATTTAGAAGCATGTTCTACCACCCTGCTACCTCTATCTCTTTAGTAAATCACTTTTTAATCAGGCTAGTCTAAGCTGACCCATACAGAGCTTTATTTAATTTATTATGGAATTTATATATAAGGTTGACTAGTAATGCATGGCTACAGCAGCATTAAACAAATTGTACAGTGAATAACAAAGAGGAAAAAGAGAACAGGAATTCAAATAGCCTAAGCATATTGGTGAGGTTAAGACAGGTTCCAAATGAGCAATGTTATTCAAATGTTTAAAAACGGGAAAGATGAAAAGGGCTCTGACACCATTATGGTTTGTTAAAAATAAATAAATAAATAAATGAAAGGCTGGGTTTGAGTCAATTCTTAAAAAAAAGATAAGGAAGAGAAAAAAAAAATCTCATAAAATGCATTAGTTGGCTCTCATTCCTCCTAATGTAAAGGAGGATAATGACAATAAAACAAGAAAATAGAGGCCTAATAATCACTCCAAAGCTCTATTTTCCTGTGTGCTTACAAACTTCATTGGAAATACTAACAAGGATAAGGCACGGAATTAATGCTGCAGTGAGACTTTTTCTGTTACCCAGTAAGTATAGGATAAAGCCTAGAAAAGATTCAGAGTAGGGCCTACAAATCTATAGTCAGCATTTCATAAATTATTTGCAGAATACTTTAACTGAAGATGTCCAAACGTGCAGATTTACAATACTCATGCATGCACATACATTTAATTGCGCAGTAACACAAATATTATTTTCCTCATTAAAAAAAATAAAAAATAAAAAAATATATATATATATATATAATCTCCAATTTTTTCCTTGGCAAAGATGAGAAGCGTCTGCTTGGGCATCAGGTTGTGCATGACCTGCTAATGAACAGGAGAGCTACCACTGCCATTGCTGCCACATTCATGCACACACTTTGCCCTTCCTTCAGGAAGCTCACTGGATTCAGCAAGAAGAAAAAAAACAAAAAAACAAAAAAACCAAAACCCTGCTGTACCTGTCTCTTCCTAAAAGTTGCAACTCCTGATGTAAAAGCAATCCCAACCTTTTTTTTTAAGTTTTATTTTTTTCCACAGAGATGTAAAAACAATGCATTGAAGATCTGATGAAAGTGAAAACAGAATATGGATAAAGAAAGTCCCTTCCGACAATGGAGAGCACCTTCCCCACAAGCTAGATGGCTCAGAAGATCTGCATTAGGATGGGAGCATTTCCTCAGTGACCACTGGCTTGAAACCACCTCCAGGTCATTATTGAGTTGCCATCAGTCACAAATGGTTTGGTAGTCAACTTGAAATAAGCCAGTCCTCTCGGCCCAAGGTCTACATCATAAATTGGCAACACTGAGAGAGACTTGGCAGGGAGGTCAAGGATTGAATGGGCACAGAGACTCATCTCTAAAGGTGATCTGTCTAGGTCAGGGTTCAGACATATTTGTGAGAGAAGCATGCCTTGCCATTGTCTCCTGCTGTACAACTGCAGAAAAATACAGGAATTCATCTTCAAGTGCTGTCACAGCCCAGCACCTTTCACAAGGATTAAGTGCCCATTAAAAAAATTCATTCATCTGCAGCAAGACAGGCCTATACCTTTTAAATCACACCTATCGTTACAGCAATACTTTACACTGTAAAGTTAGGAACAAACAAAAACCAACAGAACAACCATAGTCGATTTTATTTCAGTCTTAGAAAGCTAAATAGCGAAGCTTATATACAATTCAGAGTTTTACCATATTCTGCAAGCAGTCTTCCTCCCATAACTGTGGCAGAGAAATCCATAAACATATGAAGACTAGTCAAGGCCAATCCTCAATAGTCAAGATCAATAACTCAAAATACTTGCACAGACTGATTTCAGAAGACCCTATAGAAACCACTTTCCACTTTACCTCGTCCACAAAAAAAAAAAAAAAAAAAAAGGACAAATCTAAGGACATGATTCATTTTATTTGACACAGACTATAATTTCCACTGAAAGAGATATGTTAACATGGCAGGTGAACTGCCATGACTCGACTATAACCCCAAAGCCTGTTTTCCTTGAAATACCAACTGTGTGCAATGCCATCCCAAGAAGCTTCTGTTATACAGGACCCCAGAAGCAATTCAGCCACTAAACTGCTTTACCTGTCTGACAGAGGAGTGGCCACTTGCCACATGCTTGCAGACCCTTTTGGCTGGGGAGGTAGTATGAAGATGGAAGCGCTGCTCTGATTATCACTGTTAAAATGACCTCCAGGGTGATGCAAGCTTGCTTCCTTCAAAGCCAAAACCCAAATTACAACTACAGAGATTTCAGGCTCCTGCAGCATCCCAGACTGAAGGTCAGGAAGGGGGACAGGTACTGCATTTATGGTATGCTTTACAGAATAAGGCTTGTAGCTTGCCAAGTTACCTCATTACATTCCTTTATCCCTAAGACCAAGATTGTGTTTTTAAAGATGAATATCATATCCTGTTTAGGGCTAAATGAATAAAAAGTATTAATAAATGAAGCTACCTACTGCAAATATTGCATCCTCTGTAATCTTCACATTTCCAAAGATTTGAATGTATAAGAAATGCAACACAGCCATTGTAGCTGCAAGCATAAGTAACTCCAGTCCTCTACACCATACAAAAGAGAAGGTCAGTAATATGTTACACTTAATGCTATTTTGACAGGGCGGATTACCTAAACAACAGTTCATGCGTATTTAAACAGAAAAAACAGAGTTGTCAGGGATCTGCAGCTTTAAGTGCCCAAAACACCAGATGTCTGCAGTGCAATAGAGCTTCATATTCAGAAAAGAAAATAAATTGGGACTCAACTGTCTTATCGCTGAGATCAGTGTCAATTCTACAACAGATTAATCTTTGATCATAGCATGCTTGAGTTCTGCAAAACCCAGCTAGATAAAGAAAGACATTAAAAAAAATTAAAACAAGAGGAACGCCCAGAGACAATAAGAAAAAAGTGCTAATGAACTATATTATGGAAATAGGTGAAATATCCATATTAATTTTTCTATTTAAAATAAAAAAATTCTCCATACCACTTGAACAAAGCCTGAGCCACATACAATTGGCATGCAGGAGGAAAAAACACAGGGACCAAGGATCTCAGCAGAACAGACAAAACACAGACACTAACTCCATGATCCTAGTCACATGAATCCCTCCAGACCTAATCCAGGATCCTGTTCATCCCATCACCCTCTGACACAGAGAATTTTAGGAGAGAAAAGCAGATCCAGGTGGGCTCTCCCACTTTCCCCAGCTAACAGCAATGCAATCGATATTTCTACAGCATCTGCAGGAGCAACTTTATTGCCACTGTGGCAGCAACTTGTAGGCATCTATCAAGGACCAAGATGCTTCAGGTAAAAGACCACACTCATAGATGAAATCTAAAGCTCACTGTCACTCCAACTTTACATTAACTAAGATATGACATCTCTGAAGATGTCTTATCTGCCCCTTAGATGCCTTAGTACTACCCCTGGTAGTGAAATTCTGATGGGAAAGATGCCATTTAGGAGCCAGAAATCACAAAAGACCCAGACACCCTGAGTGAAGAAACCTTGGACAAACATAGCTTCCATTTTGGGTATAAAAGTTCAGCATTTCATACCAGGGTGGCAGTAGATATAAAAACAGGTAAAATCCAAAGAATGAGAATGAAACACCTCAAAGCATGGCTTGAAAAAGGATTTGTCCTCACTCCCCTTCTATCAAGCCAGAAGCATAGGTAGGCTGTTGTTCTGAATGTGACTCAAGACATTTATTAATCAAAATATGCTAAGAACTTCCTCATCACTGAGTTGCAGAGTTATTTATACTTCAACCAGATTATGCCCCTTAGCCATTTAGAATAAAAATGCTGCTGTTTAAACAAGTATTCTCATTATAGATGTAATAAAACTCTGAAGCACTATTGAAAGTTATGCAATAATTTGTCTCTTAGGAAAGATGAATGGCAAAGTTGGGTGCCCAGGACTTAAAATTCATTAATGTCTTAATAGTGAAACAGATATTAATCTCTCTTCATTAGCTCACCAAAATGAACCAAGGCAAGTTAGAAAATGTTCTGAGACATTATTCGATTTCAAATGAATATGCCTCAAGTATTGCTCTTCCAAAAAGCCATTACAAACAACACAGAAAGGGGAAAATCATTTGAAAAATTAGTTTGACATTGTCCTTTAATCATGCATTGTGCTCAGGAAAATTATTCTAATGCATCTCTTACATGACTAAATGGTTGCAGTATATAAATAGCATACTCTCCAGAATGCTATGCAGAATATCTGATGATATAATGCATTACACAAGAACTGAATTATATTTAAAAGAACATGATGATGGAGTGAGATGCTTTTAAAACATAACATAGGTCAAGAAAAACAAAAATCCCATTGGGTTAAGGTATTCTCTATAGTGTTAAAATACTATCCCATTTAAGTAATGATTACATTAAAAGTATCTCTATCATTTTATTGTTGTTTACTAATTCAAATGTGTTTTTTTTCCCCTACTGATTCAGCTTTCATTGTAATGTTTGAAGGGAATAGAATGAAAATTTTAGTCTCTGATCAGAATTTTAATAATCTTCTGGAAATTAAAGAATGCAAAATTTTGAAAGGTATAAGAATGTACCCTATTATCAAGTTTCATAAGCACAACCAATTGAACAGATTTATTTCTCAATGCAATAAAATATAGAATATTTTTTCTAAAATAACAAAAAATTAGTCATAATAATAGTCATTCTTTCTTTCTATTAGGCTGTATGAGATTGAACAAGAGATCATGTCCTCCAGTATGTGGATTGCACAGAGTCTGCCATGATGGGAATTTCAGGTGGAGAAGTATCAGCTTCCATTGCCAGCTTGGAGCTGAAGAAATTCTGCTCTTGATATGAAATGTAAAAAATAATAATTAGAAAACAACAATGTTCTTGCTAGATACTTCTCACACAATTATTATACATTAGGAATTGGCTGTACAACACAAACCAGAATGACAAAAGAACCTAATTTATTTATTTTCTTGGCTTGCTACTGCATGGCTTCTCAGTTCACATTCAAAACTAAGTATTTGATTATTTATCTAATGTATCAGGCACTAACCAGAAACCTCCCAAGTGTATGAGGAAGACTCAAGTGACTGTCCCAGACCAGCAGGTGACAGCTGTCGTACCATGGCATCTCTAGCTCACAGCAATGTTTCTTGGCAACTTTGCTGCCAAACTTCAGGCATGCCACAACTGGAAAAAATGAGCTGGCTTTTTTACTCTGGTATTTCTTTTCAATATTGTTTCAAACTTCTCTACAGTGCTAAAATTATGTACTGGCAAGCACAGCAGGTGTTAATTTTTAAATGTAGCAGCAATTCCAGAAGACTGAAGATACGGACATAGGGCAAAGAACAAAACTATGAGGTCTGCACCACTCACAAGCCAACATAAGATTGATGGCCCATTTAAACCCGAATTATAAGCAGCTTCATCCCATTAATATTAATTAGGTCAAGACTAATAGGCTCTCATGAGTGGACTGTTTAGCAGGTCAGAGGCAATGAAAAGGTGGTAAACAATTTACTGCACAATGAAGTTTGCAGGCACATGATACGCGTCTCTACCACTGTAACCATGCACTTCACTTAAAGTCAGATTGCTAAAAGCTGGCCAGAGTACCTGCCTACTCAGATAACATGAAACACCAAAATCTTATTTTAAATAAAACATTTTCACTAAAAGCGCTCCAAATTCCAGCCAGGGAGCACTTTCAGTGTGTCTGAGAACACAAAGCTGGGGGTTTTGGGGCAGGAGGAACTGGGGAGTACCCAGTAGTGGCCTTGACTTTTCACATCCCTCCAGGAAGAACACTCCAGCTCCTCCTGCAAAGTGCACCCTCAAAGCAAGAAAGGACACTCATAGCTCACCCTTCACATTCATTGCTTGGCTTGTCATTAGTTACCACATTAGATCTTCTCTGGGCAGTACAACTTGTAACATGGCATCCAATTAAGGAGATCACTTATTGTGCAAAGATCAAGTTCAACATTTTCCTAATTGGATGGCAGTGCATTCTGACCAACAAAAATGCAAAACAGGAATGTAAAGAGCAGTCATACAAGGAGCACATGGACTTTATATGGGACAAATAACCTAAGTATGTGGCAATGTTGATGTGCATTAAAAATAATTTTATTACTTTATTCTCATAAGTGGAGTCAGTTTAAATATCTCATTTAATAATTTTCATCACAGGACATTTGCACTTGTCTGAGCATAACAGTATTTAGAAAAGTGCTCTACATTTATATTCTTTTTGGTATTCGTATTACTCACAAAGACAACACAGGCTCCTTCCACGGACTACATTTCTGTCCTTGTGCTATGTTAAGAAACTCTCCCCGTTGCCACCATTAAATCCAAAACTGTGCAGGAGGACAGCCCAATACATCCCTACCACTCAAGTTCCACTTGAAATCTCAAAATAGCATGTACAGCAGAGATGAAGGGTAGGCTCTTTCCAGAAGGATCAAATTCAACCATTGGTAAGAATAACAGGGCAAGTCTAACAGTATGGTTCGTATTGGGAGTCTTTACCATTTTAAATTTACCTGTGATTTTGAATGTTTTAACGTGAGGATCCCCCACCTGCTATACTCCCCTTTTTATCAAAGGGCATAATTTTCCAGAAACACTGATCATCTTCCTTTGTAAAGCAAACACTTCAGAGATGCCTCAATTCAGACAGGAAAGAACTAAGATTCCTAAAAAAAAAAAAAAAAAAAAAACCACCAAACTGGACAATTCTGAAAGCCTTCTGAAACCTGCACAGTTTGACTTCAAACTGATTTTATTTTTTTTTTTCATTTTGCATAGTGCATTAATTCAAAAGGAAATATTTTGTTTTATTGTTGCCCATATAAAACTGACTAAATCCTCCCTTTCACCCTGTGCCACGACTTTCCTGCCTCCAAGTTCCCTATCAATGCTTGGCACAGATCAAGGGCAGGAGGTATGTGAAGGTGCAGGTGTTGGTCCTCAGGCTCACATGCACAAACTGAGTTCCTGGAAGATGATACATTTGAGTCAACTGAATAACACCAAGAGACAAAACAGTTTTGAAAAGCTAATCTTTAGCAGAAAAGCAGTGGGAAAGGATAGTAAGTAACAGAAAGATTAAACGTGTAGCTCTTGCAAGATGCTGTGGCTTTCTGTGTCTTTGGAATTTCCAAGCATGTGTGTTCAGTAATCAAAGCCACAATGTAAGAACAATAATTCAGAATAGGGAGTTTGTACAGTCCTGGTGTGTTTCTGCTCAACATGAAAACAGGCCAGAGCACAGGGAATCCTCTCACAAGGTGGTGGGAGCTGTACTCCCTCCCCACTTCAGGGGTTTGTGTGCCAGTGCTCTGCCCTTACAGCTGCAGAACGTGCTGTTAACCACACAGCCCGGACATGCCACTGCTGCATGAAAATCTCAACACAATTTCCTCTCTAGCCCCAAGGTTTTGGCTCAGCAGCCACACTGTATGCCTACTGAAAAGCTGCAAGTTTGTATTGACCTTCCATACTTCACAGCCATGCCAAGACACAGCCAAGCTGTACAAGATGCATGGCCTGAGCTCCGTGGTCACATAAAGACACAACCCGAAAGATAACAGTTTTAACAAAACCAGCATCTACCTACTGAACATCTGAAAACATAATTAAAACACCTGTTGTGACAAAATGGGAGATTATGGGACCCTATCACTCACTCCTCTCGGAATCACTGCTATCCGGTATCAGCTTTTGGCGTTCTACTGGAAACGCACCAAAATAGATTAAAACACAAATTCACATGACATATTAACGTGCTATGTACAAATAGCACTTCTTAAAACCCAAGCATCAGCATGTTGATTGATACAGGGGGGAAAAAAACATAATTTTTTTTTCTCTCCTGTTTCCTTGATGCTAAATTTACCTAGGTCCCTGAAAAGCAACTTTCTGAGAAAATCTATCAGTTCAAATATCATAGAATGTGATGCGTATGTACAGCCAGAGGGAAATCTGCCATTTCCTCTGGAGTCACAGAGCATCTCTCTGTCTGCCCCTGACAGACAGGAAAAATGCTTCCTCTAAACATGCAGATTATGAAGCTGGTTTAAGAACACATGAGGCAGTAACTGCTGGCACCAGGTCTTGGCACATCCCCATCTCTAAGAGCATTGATCTGACTAATTAGGCTACCTAGATGGTACATTTTCTCTTCTGAATAGATAGTTGCAGTTGGATACTGTGGCTGATGTGTCCTCAATACTTCCCAACACTTATAATAGGGCTCAAAGAGTGCTGTTACTTCCCACAGGCAAAACACACATGAAGAAAGCTACAGCCTCTCTCTTTCATAGGAAAAAAAGTTACTTTCTTTACCACAGAATACTGATACTTTAGAAGAATGCAAAATGAATTCTCTGTAATATCCAACCCTTCTGCTGCACTGCACAGCATTTAAGGATTACTTCTGCAGCTGTTCTTGTGTCCTTCCCTGCCAACAGCTCTGTGAGCCAAAATACAGAATTGTGAACATCTTGCACCTCTCAATACAGCTCCAATTTCCTCATTCTGGAGACCCGGACTGTGTCATGGTTCCCTAAGAAATTTCAGTCAAATTGAGTTACCCTATCAAAGGTAGTTCATTTAACCTCAGACATAGCTACAGAATCAGCAGCATCAGCTGCAAGCAAATGGAAAGCTTGTGAAGGAAGAGATGCTATGGAGCAATTTGGGCAACAGACTCTGACACAGCCTCTAAGTGTCACTGGGGAGCTGTGAAATCACACCTCAACTGCTCAGCAACAGAATGGTCCACCAGCTCCACAAGACACACACATGCTTTATGTAAGCATGTGAGTATCCTCGGTGTTTGTACAATCTCCCTTTATCCATGCAAAACAAATAACAAGTGTGAAACATCGCAGAGAGTGTAAGGAGAACCTGCTGCATGTCACAGAACTGGAAAGAAGGCAAGAAAGATGAGGCTTGCTTAAGGAGATTATAATATAAGTCACGTATCATTTAACCCAAATTAACTTCCAAATCTAATCTAAACATTCTCCAAAACAAACACAGCATTGTGACACACTGCAGTTCCTTGTTATTTCAAAGCAGCAACATGCCAAAAGTAACTCAAATACAAGCTCCAAAATAGCAAAATATTTGATCACATACTTATCTTGAAGTGTACCAGAATGCAGTTTGATTTTGTATTTTACTTTGTTCACAGTGCCACTTCCCAAAGTTATACCTTATCCCAGCAATGTCCTCCTCTCACCTGTTCTGCCATTTTCTGGCTTCCCCAGTTTTTCCTGTGGAGCTGTTTGGGCACATGATGAGGCTGTGTTCTGATCTGTTGGAACAGTCCAGCAGCAAAGCAATCAACCATCCCACTCCCATATAATGCTCTGAGCCATCAGCAACAGGGGATTTTTGAAGCTTTCCCACTAAGCACACAGCACAGTCTCCATGTACAACGAAAGGAGCTTCCCACCTACAAATTGGCGATGTCCTCTTAAGGGAAGTATTTTGGGTTTTCTTCTTAAAGGCTGCACTAACTGAGATCACAAGCAGTATCTCACCCATTTCATTATAAACATGCCACTCTCACTCTAAAATTAGCCTTGAAGCATTTGTTGTCACGAGGTCACTGATATTTTGATAAACTTCCCTTTCATCATACACACAATCACTCTGCATACGTAATGCAGGGCACATAAAACCTGCCACAAGCATAAGACAGGTCTGCCTTGAGGGTCCCTTATTTAAAACATCCTAAAGCCTGACTCCTTTAAGACAGGCCTTACTCTGCTTATCTGATGGAGGAGCTAGGCTGCAGACTTTGTTCAGTGAAGGAGCTCATTCCTTCCCAAGCATCAACTGAAATTAAGTCTAATAAATGCAGTGTACTCCCAAACACTCAACTAAAGATTGTTTCACTTCATTTTATACTGGAAAAGGATTATCACACATCAGTTAGTTTACATTGTCTCTCTGCATTAAAATACTATGAAGAAAAACTATTTCCATTTTTAGAAGGGAAATCTCAGTGTATTTTTCTTAAGGACATTAAGGGCAAATATACATTAATAAGACTTTTCCTCCCTTCCCAGCCCTATATAACCTCTTCTGAAGGTTCACTAGAAAATAAGCTACAAACCATCCAGTACACTTCTTCTGCTCGAGTAAGATGGACATGTAATCAAAAGAAGCAAATTGGTATAAACTACTATAAGATAGAAATGCTGTGTACTGCAGAAAATGCATTTATTCCAGTTCACTATATGCAGTCAAAACTGGAGGGAAAATCCAGATGATCAGTAATTTCACAGTTGGCTGCCTTCTCTCCTCTTTGATATTATTTGTAAAATCTTTCCTTGGCCTCTAAATGTGTGGGCAAAGTAATAATTCATTCATTTACTTATGGGTAGGAGAAATTAAAATAGCTCACTTTATTGAAGATGTTGAATAGACAAGAAATACTTAAAACATTCTCTGAATCATATTACCAAGATGTCATAAATTATCTTAAAAAATACTCAACTAATGCTAGAACCATATAAACAAGAAACAAACCTAAGAGAATGGTTTGAGAAATCTAACATTGACGAACATGAATATTCTTTGTTCTGGACAATATCCGGGTTTGACAGGAAAATTAAATAAAATCTTGGAAATTCTGGGGAAGTGTTTATATAGTTTATCAGGGCATCTGTTATGCAAACAAATATTTGCATTAAAAGTATTTCTGGTATTCCAAATGAAAATGTATGACTGAAATTGGTATCTAATACCCAATTATTTTCACCTTTTTCATTGTGAAGTGCCCTGAATAGCCACGACAAAATTAAACAATCCAAAGAAGCTCAGAAGAAAGTACTTTTAAAAACATGAACAAGTCCCATAAGTGATTGAACTATATTGCATTTTCTTGGGTGAAGTCCATAATTGTGGCAAAGCCTCCACAGAGGGCATTTGCACCCTCTATCCCCTTCAGGCACTGGTAAAGGCACTGAAAGAAAAAGCTGGCCTCCTAGAGGAGTTCAGTGGGAGCTATCTAAGTCCATCTTATCCTTACAAAACTGTGACCCTCAGGGTGCCTCTACATTCATGTTGTGCTTTAGAGTAGGAGAGCATTTGTGAAGCAAATTCCCTGCCGGCTCCTCCCCAGCATGCCCTGATCCCAGGCACAAAGCCGGTTTGGAGCTCCTCAATTAGCTTGCTTTCAATGAGATTGTGTGAGGCTAAGAAAGGCTGCAGCAGGGAATTTCCTCTCACCTCTCAGTTCCAAACAACAGCTGTCCCGTTTTTTTTGAGGAAACCAGCCCTGTTTTGTTTTGTGTTGGAGTTTTTTTGGGGGATTTTCTTTTTTTTTTTTTTTTTGAGGAGGGAGGTGGGGATGCTTTTTGTTGTTTGGATTCTTTTTTAGTAGACCACTTCATCAATGCATTATGCTAAAATGAATGGCCAAGACCAGCACTTTCAGCAATTCTTCCCAACATAAAGTGGTTACTCCTGTAGCATAAACAGCTTTCTAAGAAAACATGACCTGGAAGTTGAACTTGCTTACAAGAGGACTAAATCAATGCTCAAAAAGAGCAACAGCTTCACATTCTGCAAAGTTCCCACTAGGCATCATTTGCACATCTTGTAATAAAAACAAAGTAGAATGCTGTGTGATGTATTTACGAACTTTTTACTGTGGGCAAGGCATTTCACAATAAGAGAGCTTTACGAGCTACCAGTTCAACATTCTGGCTTTCTGCAACACGCACTCTCAGTAGGAGAAGCCCAGAAAATAATCCCAGGAGGGGTGGGAGCTCCCCCTAGAAATGCAGACTCTTGGAAAGCCTCCTGCCAACAATGGATATACATTCTTGGAAAGGGATCTGTCTCTCTTGAAATGGGCAGTGTTAATTTCCTCTAAGGGGAACCTCTAGCGATGGGAACTTTTAGAAGACGGGACATACGCAGTGAGGTGAAGAACCATCAGAGAGGACAATCTGCTTACAAACACATTAACTCGGTAATTTCTATAATTTCTGTAAAATCTGTAATTTCACTTGAGGCTATGATTTACACAGATCTTCAGCCTTTGCTTCTCAGCTGGACTCATTCCATACAAGCAAATTACAACTATTCAGAGACAAACACTGAATTAGGCATCAAGTCGGGCACATGTGTTACTTTTAAACAAAAGAAATTAAGCCTTAGATAAATAGATAAATAAGTAGCTAAACAGAAGAAAAGACAGGCAGATGATTTTGATAGGCAGACAAAGATTGCTGCAGAGGGAATTCTCTGCAGGATCATTTACTCTGATCTTGACTTGACAGGATGGGTGTTACATTATGGCTCCAAATTCACTCCGCTTTTGGGCTTGCTTTTTTTTTTTTTTTTCTTACCAATCAGGGGAAAAAATGCAAAAAGAGACAGAAGAATTTCTCCTAACAGCATTTAACTCAGCAATAGCTATGATAACACGACAGGACTCAGCAATAGCTATGATAACACGACATGCTGTCAAAGGAAACCAGTGCATTCCTATACAAAGGCCTGCAAGTGCCTGGAGGGATCTGCCCAGTGTCTGAAGCTTCCCTATTAGTGCCCTAGAGCAATCCAAGCAAGCTGCCAGCAAAGGCTCTAACTATATTTGATTAGTTTCAGGCCTTCATTTCTAGCGAGTCATCACCCTCTTAACAGCAGATGATGCCCTCTAGTTGGAATCAATGTGAGTGACCAGCTCACAATAGGCCGGATTAATGATGAAAAATGTGTAGTCAGCCAGGAGGGCTTTGGACATTTATCACCCACTGGCTCTGCCAAGGGGTGGGCTGCCCCCTACTCATCAGGACACCCAGGCTGCCTTAGAGAAGGGGCTGCCGCCAAGATCCAGCTTAATGAGCCTGGGCTGAGACTAGAGCGCAGTGCCACGGCTCAGGCATTTCCGTCCTGTGCTCAAACACAGCCTGCATTCGATGCCTTAAGTTCTACGTTTTTCTGTTCTGCTTGGGTGGTGAAGACAAAACAGTCCCATTCCAGCTGGGGACTCAAGGACAGTTTCTTCAAACTTCAGGCCATAAGCATA
>VRYO01001681.1:15294377-15313653 GCA_009812075.1 Sialia sialis | reverse complement strand
GAAATTACTGTAATTGGACAGTTGACTCCTACATGCAAATGGATTAAAACCTATAAAGTCGTGAAATCCTGTGATCAAGCCCTCTTTTCTTCCACTATGGAGCCATCCAGGCAGGGCCTCCACTGGTACACTGCCAGGGAGTGGCCTCTGAAGGCCTCTCAAGAAAAACCCATTTTATTCCCCTGAACTCTGTTCCAGCTCCTCTGAGCATCACACTGCCCTCCCTCCTTATCACCTATCTTGCAGACAGTACACCAAGTACACAGTGAATCTTTGCAAATTGCACGTCAAGTCGCGCTGAAAACGGAGAGTTTCTTAGTCAGAGGCAAAGCCCAGACAAACTGCATTGCAAATTTTCTCTTTGCTAATCCATCCAAGGGAAGCAACTTTCTGACAGGCGAGTGAAGCCTCATTACAATTTCATCAACATAATGAAAGGTGGGCAAGTAGATTTTGTGCCTGGCTCATAAATATTCATGTTGATTTTACATACCAGAGGAGCAGTATCTCATTAAAGTAACGGAACCTGCATCATACATTATAAACATCTCTAAACTTCCGATGTCATGAAGGGCTGCCTACAATAGGCAGTGGCATAACTCACATTAAAATAGAGATGCGCCAGCCACTACGTGAATGCTACCTCAAAAGTTATCATAAAAAGGGTGATGAGATTTGTGAACTTAATAAACAGAAACTGCAGAGGTGCTAGCAAAATGTGGATTTTCATAAATAGCAGCACAGGGGAAATGAAGTACTGCCAAAATATATACATCAGAAGCTTCTGCTAAAGACCAAATAACCATATGGTAAATTTTGAAAAAAATTTACATCACAGATCTGAAATTAAGCATAGGGTTGATAAGAGATGTTCTAGGATGCAAAAAAATACTTAATCATGTGGTTAAATGCTTCTCTGTTGAGGCCTGATACCTCTCTATCCATTCTGTATTGATCTATTTTCACAATCTTCAAAGACTGTCCTGTCAAGAAAAAAGAATTAACAAAATGGACTTGTTAGCAGATCTAACAAGCTTGCTCAAGGTTCACCTCATTTTTACAAGGAAATGACATTTTGTTCTTCATTAAGAAACTGTAAATGCAACCACATTGGACTTTTTTTAAAATTATAACTTTAAGGGATCATATAGCCTTGGAAAAACAAAGCAAGCCTTCCTTATGAAGAATTTACCATCCATTCAATCAGTTTTCAGTGCTTGACAAGAAAACACATTATTATCTCAACTGACTTTTTCATAAAAAAAGAAAAAATAGACTAAAGTCCAGTAAATATGAAATCTCTGTAATCTTTCTTTCCATGGCAATCAGATCCGATGAAAAGCTTTGATTTGGCAAATGTCCTAAAGACCCTACAAAAACAGCCATTATATTTTGAACATTTCAAGAAGCTTCATGTTTAATGAAGTTACTTGTTCTGCCATACTATGAGACATACAGCAAATTCCTAAATCATCAATTAAGGTTCAAATTGCTAATCATGCTTATTAAGAAAAAAAATACTTGAAAGATTAGTAACATTATTAAATGACAAAATAACTTGTTTCAACCTAACAGCAGCAAAATCTTTAATAGCTACATTAAACCTCTACCATTCTCAGCAGTCTTTCTTCTGACAGCCATTCCCAATTAAAAAACAAAGGAGGAATGCCCATTGTTTTAGTTTTAATTGCCCCATGCCAAACAAGGAGCAACATCCCAGCACACTACAATGGGATCACACCTGGGATCAGATTGGGCTCTCATAGGCCTCTCCTCCCAGGACAGGCACACATTGATGTGCAAATACAAGAAGGGTCTTGTGTGATCCCATGCCACCACAGAAAGCATACAGGGAATGAAAACACTCTGGTAGATTTCAATACATTATAATATCATTCCTTACAAAGTGATCCATCATCTCCCATCCAGCAGTCCTGATAAATGGTCCTTTTTATTTAGCTCAGTGTACACTTTAAAATGAAGAATAATCATCTGCAAAATTGGTGCAGCCATTAATTTTGCATGTAATATACAACACTTTAAAATTATTATTTCATAAAAAAGGGAGACAATAAATTTGCTGCAAAATTAAATCAATCATCTAAAATTTTCTCTTTGTTAATTTCACACTATAAAAGTTGTTCTCAGATAAGCCTTACACAACACATTCTGCTAAGTTTGCTAAATTTATGTAATGTGGGAAAATTCCCAAACCTTTCATTCAACTCATTGCTAGGGGCATTAGCACCATCTCCATTTAAGCAAAGATTTCAGCCATGTCCACAGCTATGCTTTGAATCATCAGGTCATCTTTCAAAGAGGAAAAGGTAATTTACTGTCTTTGTTTAGGATATTTTGCCAGCAACTTTTGTGGGTATCACACCGGAAGAAACTGAAAGATCCACTGGAATTCTTATTAACAGGAACAAAGATTCTTAAAATAAATTTTGCTTAGTTGTTTTATTTAAGATTGTTAGCCAGAAAAAGAAATTGTCATTTTCTGGATACCCTTAGATTGATCTTAGTATGTGGAATTGTGAGAAACAGAAAAAATATAATATTTTTCCATAACAAGGCTTTATAATTTTTCTTTATTCCCTGCATCAGTGCTTTGGTCCATATTTTCTTATTTTTCTTTGCCATGTAGTTTACTCTGTATTCACATCTATCAAACATTAAAACCTACAAAGCACTGATCATCCTTGATTTTACTGAGAATGAGACCAGGATGGGGAGATGGCAGTGGTGGGGTTGTGTATTAGCCTGTCATGTCTGGAGCTGACATTCCTGCATGTCTGAGGTCAGGAGTTAACAGATTTGTGATTTCCTCTTAATCCCTAGTGGACATTTAGTGGCATCATGAACCAACTCTACAATTTGAAATTTCTGCTCCAGTTGGGACCTAGGACTGAAACATGCTGGTTTACAATTCAGGCTAAAAGTTCATGAGACATTCTGCAGTAGTTTATATGCTTTTTCTTCATATAAAGCTGCTATTTTTGTTAAATACATGTATAAGAGAAAAGGAATTACTAAAAAAACACCTTTTCCCAAGGTGTGAAATTAAATTCTAACTTATTTCTTTATCCAGAAATCCACATAATAAAGTTGCATTGCAACGTCTCTCACTTTCTTGATTTTATTCCCTTTTTTCCCCAAGGACTGTTGGATGAAATTTTCATTGATAGCATTGATCAGTGCACTTTTGGGTTTTTTTGGGGTTTTGTTTTTTGTTTTGTTTGTTTGTTTGTTTTTTTAATTGCTTTATGGCTTGTTTTAAGTAACAAGTGCCATGCCCAATGCTGAAGACAGGTCAACTGCAGATTAAAAGTACAATTTAGCTTTATGCCAAAGTTCAATGGGTCTGATAAAAAACTGCCTTTTGATTTTGGCTGTTACAATTTCCTCTGGCTAAGTTTGCTCCACTGTAAACTTGATTATTTCTTCTTAGCAAAGGAACACTTTTGTCAGCACTCTCATTCCCTGGCCAAATGGAAACAAGTTTGGGTTAGTGGTTATTTTTCTCTCCAGTAAAACTCCAAAGTACATTTGTTATTAGCAGCACTAGGTAAAGAGCGTCCTTAATTAACATTTCTACAAGAAAAAAGCTGCTAAGTCTTGAACCTAAAATGAAAAGCATCAAGGCTTTGGATGAAAGAATACTGGGGAAGAGACCTGAGAAAAAACAAATCTGATTGCCTAGTTTCTCTTCACAAATGGACAAGACCTCCTAACACTCCAACAGCTTCTGCCTGGGACACAACCAGGCTCAGCCAACTACAATATTCAGGACGTCCAGGACAGGCAAAATCTGAAGATACACGTCAGTTCTGTTAAGAGACTTGAAAATGAGTTGTGGCCACAGAACTAGAGAGGAGATGCTGAGAGAACAAAGAAGCAGTAAGGGAAAGCCTATGCTTTTTCCAGAAGGAAAGGCAATGTTTTCTGTGATACTAAAGAAAAAAAAAAAAAAAAAGTCTAGTTTAGCACATTGGACTGTAAATCCAGATGTGTCCCACACTATTGTTTTTGTTCTTTCTTTTCTCTGTTGTTTTTTTCTTCAAATATTTTCTAATTATCAAGGTTACAATGTTATGAACAGTGTTAAGTTGGCATGCACAAGAAAGAACACTCTGCTTTCCAGAAAGGAATTCTGAAGGTTACCTAAAGTTGCAACTCTGCACCTCACCTATACTTCTTCCAAGCATCTCACTCACACCTACCAAGGAGGTAAGGGATAAGCACAATAGTTACACACCTCTACAAAAAATATCTCCTTGGCTTCCAGCTTGAAATGGAATCTTTAATCAGAGCTTCATTTTACTTCTTTACTGCCCTTCATTAACCCAGGAATAAGCAAGAAAGAGCTGTCTTCATTCACAATAAGAGCTATGAGAGCTTTTATTTTTTCAGGAGATCAATATATCTGAGGAATGAAGGACTGCTGTTTTTAAAATAAATACCATCCAACTCTAGGCAGGAGGTGGCCAGGACCACCTTACCGCTTTCAGATACTTTTCAGAAGGATGGATAGTCCAGGAAAGGTGTAAAATAAAACCATTTGCTTGGTGTCTGTGGTATGTTCCCCTCCCTCAACTTATCCGTGTCTACAGAACTGCCAGGAAAGGACAAAAGCAGGAATCATCCAGCAATCATCTCCTCTGTCTCCCTTTCCCATGATGCCTTCCCTGGTAGATTTCAGGCAGGGCAAAGTCCAAAGGCATATCTGGCAATGACATTCTTTCTTTCTATTCAGATTTGTACCCCTTGAGGATGGGCTTGTGTGCTATAGCAAACGTGGCAGCGTACCCCTGCTGCACTCTGAGCAGAAATTATGACAGTCTGTCTGAGAAGTAGATAGAATTCTCTCCCTCCCACTCCCCAGATGAATTGTGAGATAAAAGCTTAAAGAAAAAAAAGAGGCTAGTAGGTCAGGTTTTGTGTATTCTGCTTTCAAAATGATTATCCTTGTCTTAAGAAATTTCTGGTTGAATAAGCTACAAATCACAGCTCTTTAAGGGAACATTGTATGGCTGGGTAGTCACGCTCCTTAATGTGTTTCTTCACCTGCTGCAAATAAAACAAAGTAGCTTTCAAAGCTGCACAATGACATACATCTTCGGTTTCTAGGATGCTTCATTCCATTTTGAGTTCATCATAAAAGTGTGTTTGCATTCAATTACTAACCTTCTGCATCTATACTACTACTCTAGAAAAATGTAAAGTGTTTTCTGTAATATAAACAGAGGATAACAGCTTGGACCTCATTTATGCAAGCTTTGTATTACATGGTCTGATTTAGTTATAAAACTATTTTTAAAAGACTGAGGGAACAGTTGCTGAAATTGGTTGAACCAATTATAACTTCAATCCCACACTGTTATATTCAAAACACATGAAGTTCACCAGTGTTTGAAAACACATTGTACTTGAAAAACAAACTTGAACTATTAATTTTATTACAGATAAGTAAGTAGATCAAGAAATGGAGAAGCAAAGTCCTGAAAAATTCACACTGCACAAAAGAATTTTGCATTTTCTCATGACATTTATTGGCTTTCTGAAAAAAGGTGCATATCCAGGAAGAAATAATAGTGACAAGCAACCCTGAAGCCTTGTAGTGAGAGAAGAAAACAGCCTGTGAGCAACCTTTTTCCATGTATAAGGTCACTTGCTAATCTAATAGCAAAGACCATGGAATCACTTGCAGCAGCAGTAATACTAGAATCTTTTTGCTATTGGTCTAAGGAGCATAGTAAATATATATATATACTTTCTGGAGTATTTTTTTTTTGGTTTTTTGTTTTTTTTTTTCTTTTTGGTGGCGGGGGGGAGTTGCCTACAGTTAAGGCAGATTTTCAAACACGTGAAAACCAGAAAATGGAAAGCCCAAGACTTGTGATACAGCCACATTTCCATTTCCATAGATCCTCAAAAAAAATAGTAACATGAATTATGTGGGAAAGGTTTTTAATTTTTTTAAAAATATACTGTTGATAAGATCAATTACAGTAATTTCACACATATAAGGCACACCAGAGTATAAGGCTCACTTCCAGGTTGTCAGCAAATTTCTGAACTTTGTCCACATATAAAGCACACCGGACTATAAGGTGCACTTTTTTTTTGGCAGTGAGGATCCGCGCCCAACAAAGTAACGAACTAGTAATGGAATCGCACAGTTGTGGGGTTTACTGGCAGGTGCTCAATTTGCAAACATTTTTCATGGATCGGGGCAGCCTTTAAACACAGCCCCAGGTGTCCTCCCCGTGCCACGGGCCCCGGCACTCCTGCCTCCGGTTCTGGCTGCCATGGCTGCCTGCGCAGCTCGCACTTCCGGGTTGGCAAATTTTCAAACTTTGTCCATATATAAGGCGCACTGGATTATAAGGCGCACTTCTGAGTTTCGATCAAAATTTTAGTCAAAAAAGTGTGCCTTATACACGTGAAATTACTGTATGTGAAAAGCCCTTTTGCAATGGGACCCTGTGTCAGCATTTGGGCTTTGAAGAAGTACTGCCTGCATTTGTTATGTTTTTTTCTTACAGAAAGCTCCCTGAAAATACTAAGATGGTTTACAAAACCAAAGTCCAATTTTCATTGGATTTGCTAGCAGAACAAGTAATTTTTAAAACCCAGCAAAGCTTGGATGACTAAAAGAGCAGGCTAGCCATAATGTGAGGTTTCAAACAATGCCCCCTATTAACTGTGTCTCCAAGAGCAGGTCATTTTTGTCAGACTTGCTTAACATTGCCATGAACAGCCAGGACAAAGGAAACGAGGAAACTTCTGCCATACCACTCACTCACCAGCCATTAAAATTCATCATATCTGTCACAGCTTTGTTCAGAAGGGTTTTAATTTTACCCCTCACAGGAGGTGTGAGAGCAGCAGGTCCTGACCATAGGCTTGGGAGCCTGAAGGAGGTGGCAAAGTAGGCAGGAGAGGTGTCCTGGTAGCTGCTGCCACTTGATCATTTTCACTCTGTTGCCTCTACCTGCACAACTTCAGCCTGGGAAAAATAAAGGTAAGGGCACTTGTGGCTATGCTGTCTTTTAAGAAGGCAAGTGTCCTGGATCATCAGCAAAGCAGGAAGTTTTATATCACATCAGGTGCCACAATATTAGATCAACAAGACTAATTGAGAAATCCAAACTCCACTGGCAAAAAAATCCTACATACTTCACAGGGAACAAGACTTTGTCTACAGACAAAAATTAGTAAAAGTACCACAAGTACTATTATAAAAAATAAACACTATTAACTTTTTATGGTCAAAGATAACAGCCAGCAACATGCAGAGGAAGAAATGTTTGGTGCTGCTACCTGACATCTTGAATATCCAGACAGATGAACTGTATCTTTTTTTCTTCCCTTAACTGAAGTATCCAAAGGTGAGACAAATATGTTTTGTTAAGAGTTAAAAAGCTCCTGTGGACACACTTAAATCACTCTGAACAAAGTTTATTTGGACTTGACAGAAGTAATCACATATAAATTTATCTTAATCTATACAGGAGAACTGAACCTCAGAGGATCCATACTGAGATACACCAGTTTATACTAAAATCACTGAGAAATTTTGTGGGTAATCAAAGTAATTGGTTTAAATAATTTTAAATTCTACAGTCTGAATATTATCTTCTACTAAAAATAGTTTAAAACATCCAAAATCTTTCATTGTAGCTTATGACAAGTAATCTAGCCCACAATTTTACCTCTTATATTCCAAATATATTATTATCTTTATTTTGGCTTCATTTAAGTAATTGAAAATCTACAATATTGTTATTCTTTGTTTTCCATTGAAACAAAGTTGTTATTTTAAATTCTACAAATTTCTTATCTAATGAAGAATTACAGACTCCTACAAGAATTAATTCTTCAGCAACCTACTACCATGGCACAGAGCAGCTCTTTTCTTCCCAGGTAAACCAAGTCAATGATGCAATTTCATCTTCATCACTATACTATCTCACATTTGGGCATGTTGCACATAGGCATGATTCGGAACACATTCTGTAATTCTAACATGTCATTTTGCATATAAAAGAAAATAGCGTCACACATTATTGATCAGGAGAATTCAGAATTAGCTGATAATTTTAGTACAAATGCACAAAATGTTTCAAGGCTTCATTTGTAGGTCACATTCTCACTCATATTTTAAATTGTCAATGTGCTCCTAACTTCATACTCATGAGACACTACCTTAGTGCACTGTAAACAAAACAAATCATTATATAAACCTCTTTAATAAAGCAGTACCCTGGAGGAATTGATAAAAAAAAGAACTCCTAGAAACACTGTACAATTGCACAGTTCCACTCTTATGATAAGCAATGTTATAAACATCTCTGATAGCATTTTTATACTCTTTCACATGAAACTTCCCACAATAGTGAAGATGATGATGACAGGGGTCATTTTTCCCCTTCTGTATCAAAAGGCTGATACAGAGCTGTGTTGAACAAAATGCAACAGTTCAGTATTTACTGACAAAAATATTTCAAGTTAATACACTATGAAATCTGACAGATAGTAAAACAAATATGCCAGCTGGTATGAATAATGCAAACTCAACACCAAAAATAATATAGGGTGCACACAGGGTAAGAAGCTATCTTCAGTGAACATGCTGCTTCCACACTTCACTAGATTTAGAGTGGTCATTGATGGGTGCTTTTTGGGGTTTTTTTAGCCCTTTTAGGAAATTAAAATCCTCATGCTTTCCAGGGACTGAAAGAAAACAAAATTACATGCTGATTTTAGATTTTGCAAGGCAGGCTGATGTAAGCTGTGCAGGAAGTTAAAAATACACACTTGACAATTAATGCCATTGTCTCTTGAGAGGCAGGTGTGTTGTCCAGTGATATGGATGCCTCTAGAGTAATTATTCCTTACACCTTAACAAACAGGATGGTAATTAGCCATAAGCATTCTTGGCACAGGGTTGTTCAGAGATATTTAATACCGTTCACTATCACAGGTCTGCAAAAAGTAGCCTTGTAGAACAGCAGTTACCCTTAGATCACAAGTCATTAAAGATTAAAAGAAAATTGACAGGATCTCTGCTGGAGATTGCATAGCCAAACATAGTTACTAGATTTCAACATTAGTTCTATATAAATAGGAGATTTTTGCGAGGTTTCTCACAAAATTACTTGCTGAAGGTAACTGATCCTACTGGTCTTTATTTGTACAGACACTACCAAAAAAACCCCAAAAACAAATAAGACAAAAAACCACCTTTCTCAAAGTTTCAGAGCTTTACATGGTAGAGGGCAAAGTGAGCAAAGGGTGAAGGCTGTGCTTTCTGGTACCACTGCCAACCCAGCCCAGACTGCAAGCTGCTGGTTTTGCAACCCAAGAGTCTCAAACACAGATGTGCATCCTTTCCCCCAAGAACAGCCCAGCATCACCTGAGCTCTTTGCTTAGCTCTGTTTTTCCTCATGGCCATGGTCTCTGGAGGACTGAGAAGGTTTCCCACAGGAAACCCCACTGCTCTGTGGCTGATTCTGTTCAGCTCCTGCCTCCAGAGCTGTTCTGCCCTGAGCTTTCGTCTCAGATCCCACAGTTTTCAGCAAGACCATGTTTGCATGGGAGTGCTCCAAGGAAAACACAGTTGCACCAGGAACTGGTTTTGTGGTTCAAAGCTGACACTATTCCCTCTCAGGGACAGATTAAAGCAGGGGATTTCTTTCCCCCAGGAACTTCAAGAGATCCTGAACCAAAGCCAATGTGGTGTTCAGTCTACACCTCAGGCTGGAGTGAGACAGCACTGCACTGCTACAAACCCTGAGATTTCAGTAAAGTCCTCTTGCTGTTAAAGGATCCAAATTCCAATTTATCTAACCACCATCTGCCTTCCTAAGAAACAATCTCCTATAGATTCAATTAATTGAGTATACCTATTTATTTCCTGTGTGATGGTGGTGCTATTAAAGACTTATCTTTCACTCTGAAGACACACTGAAGTTTCTTCCAGGATAAAAAAAAGCAGGACACTGACCAGAGCACAAAAGCAAAAGCATGAAATGTTAAAAGCAGAATAAGCACACTAGGTTTAAAGTGTTTATGCCAAAAACCAAGCTTTGATCCATTTCAAGAAAAATATGAATGTTTCTTGTAGTAATTCAACTCCTCCTCCTTCCTATAGGCCCTACCAAGATACATTTCATCAACTGTGCATGTCATTAATACTTAGACATTCAATTAAGTCTTTTTACTAGCATCAACTGTCAAAAAGCATGCAAAATTACCCATCTGATAAAATGGAAAATCCTATACCAGCAAAATCCAGCAAGCTGGAAGCAGAAGCTTCATCTAAAATGATGTTTCAGTCTGGGGCTTTAGAGCCTCAAGAAAATCCAACAGTCCATCACACATCACTCACGTTGGCAGTGGCATGAAAAGGTTAAACAGAGACCAGTCATCCCTGCCCACCCTTGGTGCCACTCTTGATGTTGCCAAAGTTCTTAGAGTGTACTACAGCACATGTTCCCTCACTTTCCTCCCTAGAGCATGGGGGGCTCTGAATCCAGCTGTGTGTATCATTTATTCATGAGAAATCAGCCTGGGCTGGCTCCCCACCCCCTGTGCTGTGTCTCACCTCTTCACACTCACTCTCCCTACACATTTATTGCCTAAAGTCTGCCTCCCAATTCTGTGTCTAAATTCTGTACTGAGCAGAGATTTCCATGGAATCCACCTCAGCTGCTTCCAGGACTTTTGTCCAGGGCCTCCTTGTTTACAGAGGATGATCACAGCACAACTAAGTTTCCCGTACACCGGATAAAATCTGGAGAGACACACTGTTTTGATTCTCCCCTTAAATCTATTTTGATAAATTATTCAGTGCTCAAGTACTGTTCTGGCTTAATTAATTTAATTAAATCATTACACTGAACAGCTATAAGAGCCTGAATACATCTGCATGAGTTTAATATTCCCTACACTAGCTTGGGGATATTCTGTTCTCAGGAAAACATTGCCCTCCAGCAAAAAGAAGTGCAGTATCACTTAATCTCAGCAGCAGCATGGTGGTGCTGGTTTAGTCCATGGCTCCTCTGGTGTATAAACCCTCTGTTAATTAAAGCCAACCATCAACAGAAATAAGCACATACAACCCACCCACCCAGCTCCCAGGAACATTAGAGGTGATATTCAAACTATGATGAACCTCTACAGTGAATGGGAAAATTAAATGCACTTTCTCCCAGGAGTCTTATATCTGGGTGGGCTTTGTCAGGGCCAGGTTGCAGTTTATACTCTCTTACACAATGGACACAGAGATACAGGGAATTAAACCCTACAATTATGTTCTTGCCTTCACATCAGGACATATTCCCACAAGCAGATAACATAAAAGCAGTATGTATTTCCTTAAATTGATGTCCCTTCTTTTTCCCACAAAACATTCCTTTTCCTCCATCAGCATCTCCAGCATAGTTCAGAACTTTTATTCTTGAGTTTCTGGACTTCAAAAGACATCCTTTCCCCTGATGAGTGTTCCACAACCTAAAGAAACCTCCTACTTTAAACCCAAGTAATTTTGCTCTTTGCATTCTGCCCTGCTCTGCAGCTTCTAGGAGCCTCTCCTGGTTTACATCTCCCTTTGAAAGTAACTCTGGAAACCCCCTACTAGTCACAACTAACACAAAACATGAAAAGAAGCACCATCCTTCATAAAACATGACTATCACTGTGTTAAAATGGTTCCACCATATAAAAAAATGACAGACCAAAGGCTTGTGATATACAGACTTCCTTTTTTCAAGTTTCAGATAGATACAGAAAAAGTCATTACAAAGTTATGCCAATGGACTGGGCAGAATGTGACTGTGTTCTGAAAGGACAGGAGCATTTCTAAAGGCAGACAGAGGCTATCAGCAGATTTATAGCAGGGCTGGCAAAACTGACCTGATGAATGACCTCACTGGATGGACAGGCAGTCTAAGCCTGAACAGAACCCAGCTGTGTAATATCATAAATACTTTCTAATCCAGACCATTGCTTTAGCTAAAGCAATAACAAACACAAACCCCACATTGCTAAACAATATGTGCAATTAGTCAGAATTCATAGGTCGTGCACAGATTGCTCAACTTTCCTATGAAACAGGAATAGAAACCCAATTTTCATGCAACACAAATTAAAAATGGGAAAAACTATCTCCTCATATGGCTAATGATAAGGGATGGTATCCTTAGGAAGGCTGGCCAACTGTACTGAAACTGGTAAGGCTCCAAAACAGATGTTACTTGACCTCTTCTGAAGGATTTAAACCACAGCTAGTGTTAGTGATAATTCAGGGAACTGTTTTCTTTTTGTGGTATGACTCTTTCCTACTGTAATTATTTAAAGTTTACATATTTCATTGCACAGAGGATCCAAATCACCAGCAGAGAGGAAAAGCACATGTTATGAATGCATGAAAAGCCGAGGAGTGAAAAACCTCATATCCCAAATGTCCTAAATTGACTTAATTTCTGCACCAAATCTCTTGGCTGCATTTTTTTCCTGTGGCCAAGATTTCTCTTTTAGGCACCTGGATGAACCAATTTCTTGGAAACAGAACTATGCTGGAATCTCACAAATGCATTCCTGAAAGATGTTTAAAGATTACTTCAGTTACTCTTCACTCTCCTCTCCTGATTTTTTCCTTTCCCATCTGCTGGCTGACACTTGAACCTGTATTTCAGCTAAACATGATTATCCTGTAGTCCTAATGCAAGGCAAATCACATATCTCCTGTATGTGCTCAGTAACTTTCTAGACACAACAACAAAAAAGAATTCAAATTAATTGACCGCATGAATAAATCTAAAAATCAAACAGCGTTGATAAAGCACTATTGATAAGGAATCTGTCAAAGCAAAGAGGAGGAGAGGAGGAGGCTGGCAAAAGAGCTCTGCAAGTAGCAAGGCTTGAGTGAAGAGATGTCCCTTTCCATCTAGAGCACATTGAAGAATTAGGACTGCTGTAACTTGGAAAAAGAATACTTTGATTTAGTCACCAGGTAAACATCACACATACCTTGAAGGGGGAAAAAAAAAAAAAAAGTCACTCATCAAAGGTTTAACAGATTGTCCTGAGCTAGAGCTTACAGAGTGAACAACCTTATCAAGTTGCAGCTTTGAACTGGGTT
Source organism: Sialia sialis (assembly GCA_009812075.1). Lineage (NCBI taxonomy): Eukaryota > Metazoa > Chordata > Aves > Passeriformes > Turdidae > Sialia > Sialia sialis. Next base: position 15,300,502 of record VRYO01001681.1, on the reverse strand, counting down.
ACTGCTAAAACAAAGCCCTACTGCTGGAAAGCCATCAGAGAGTTACCCTTTTGTGGTGCTGTATCCTCCTTACAAGTGGCTTTCTAGTAAACATAAGATTAAATGCTCGCTCTAGATCTCATCAACACTAAACACAAGGCTGAAATGCCCGTGGCTCACTTCCAGGCAGCAAATTAGGGAGTAATCGGTGGTGTAACTCCAAACAAGGCCTGATGCTTTTATCGACTGCATCACCATCTCATGCAAAACCTAATGTTCAGTCAATAGCTCTCCTTGGAGGGGAGCCACTAAGTCAGTGTTGCTGTGGGTATCCCTTATCTCATTACAAATGGGCTGCAGTTAGAACAGCTCTATCTCCTCAGCTGCAGCTTCCAGCATGGGCTGGCCTACACAGGCTGTTCTGCAGCTGAGCCTCCTCCTTCTAAATATTCCCCTTCTATTTTTGTGCAAAATATACAGTCATTCAAAACCACCACTTCAGTAATGGCAAGGGAAAATTACAGTTCCTAAACCTCTGGAAACATCCAGCTTGGATGGACAGTTCATACAATTATAAGCGAAGCAGCTACTGATCGAGTTGGCAGAGGCTGAAATAGGGAAAATTAGCAAGGTATGCATTTTGGTTTGCTTTAAAACTCCGTGGTATATGGTATGTATGGAATGGGTAAAGCCAAGCACACAGAACTGCCATATATAAAATGCCACACACTTAGCTGTCTCCCAGCCACAAAAGCACGTCTCAAATTGAATATGAAATGTGATTTCAAATAAGGATAAGATTCAAAGGTGAAAAAATGTATCATAGTATTGAGCATTCCTTTGACTGACATTTTATATTCCCCACAGGTAGAAGCTATTCCTCTGCTTTAGGGGAAGGTCTGTCCTTAAACTAAGTGAAGTAAAACAGGAGTCAGAGTGGATGGGACAAGGTCTCTATAAGCACAAAGCTGTTTAAAACAACCCTTTGTCCAGTCTCCACGTGACTTTCTTCTTTTCTTTTCACCTCTTTTCCTTTTATTTTCCCACTACTGGAATCCATTTCCCTCAACTGAGAAGGTAACACAGAACTGCCTCACAAAGACTGGCACTTAGGTCTCTCTTCTTTCAACAAATAAACAGGAGTTGCAAATTCCCTTCAAAACAGAAAGAGAAGCAAAGGTGTTTACAAAAGTGAGATGCGAAACCCAGTGTGAGCCCAGAGAGCTCAGCATTTGGAGTTTTCACAAGGGAGACAGGAGCCTTCTGTTTGCCCCTGAGGAGAGATTTCAAAACTCAACTGCAATGGGGATGTAGAAAATTGGTTATTTCCCCCATCACAGGGATGATTCAGAAGTCCTTAATCTACAGGGGAAGACTAAAAACTAGTGATGAAGCCAAGATGTCTTCTGTGGGGAAATCGATCAGCAAAAAATTTCCTAAATGTTAAAAGTACCTTGAAAGTTTTAACTGTGTAATCAGACAGCTTTGAGAATAAAAATGAAATTCAGCAATGAACAAGTTTTACTGATCTTTTCTACACATAATGGCACAGGTACAAAGGAAACTACTCATGTTAGAGCACTCTAGTGAAGAAGCAGACACAACAGGGATAAAACAGGGGAAGAAAAAGTATGATGAGTCTCTTACTATCAATATGAATATTTTCCACTAATCCTACTGGAGCTTGTGAATACTCACTGCTGGGAAAGTAAAATCATGGTAAATCATCAGAGAATCCAAAACGACGACTTTGTTGTCCAGGGCCCTATTTTGCAAAATGTTTAACTATACCATATTACTGGCTCATCAGGAAAAAAACAACAAAACAAAAACAAAACAAAACAAAAATAAATTTCAAAAAGACACCAGAATTATTTTGGAAAGTTCCATACCATCTCTGTCTTTTTTAACATTACTGAAGCTTAGAGATTAGTCAGTGAAAAGGCTAAGTAGAAATAGCTACATAAATATCATTAACTAGTATTTTAACAAAGAAAGCAAGCGGTATGGGCTGTGGAGATTTCCTAATAAACTCAGTGAACCTGGGAAGTGAATTTCATTTTCTGAGTTATGATTTCAATCCAGGCGAAAGATTTAGTGGCCTCTCTTCTCCTAAAGCTGACCAGAAACAAAGGCAGAAGAATATAGACTTTGATTAACCAATTCAGAAAGCTGAAAAAAAAAAATCCATTTCTGCCTTTTCCCAATGTTTGTTTGTGTGCTGTCAGATCGGTTTTCCAGGTAATGTAACATTCCCCTCAGGTGCATTCTGGGCCACTATACTTGTAACATGAATAAGAAAGAAGGAAGATAACAAACTTAGCAGACCTTCAACTCACCTGGACACTTACTGACAAACAAACGATGAGAGGCAAGAAAAGAGGGAAGAAAAATCACAGATGGCAAGGGCAGGTACAGAGCCCAAGATGCCAGAAGTGGTATTAACCCAGCTGAGCTGAACAGAGTTTATTATATGCTCAGTCAGCCTCACACCCAGATGTCTGTGGGAAACCAGCACTTAATAAAGTGAATGTGAAATATTTTACAATACTGATAGCAAAGTAACTGTATAACTTACCTTTCTACATTTATACTATTGTTTTCTACTTTAATGGCTATGACTTCACATGAGCCCAGTTTCCCTGTCACTTGGATAACCAAGATTTAAGAAAGGATATTGCTCATTACCATAATTCTTTCTTGTTTACCCACAAAATTGCTGAAGAAAAATGAAAAGAGATGCTTTCTGCACAATGCAGTCTAATGCAGTCCCCTGTCCTCTACTGATTACAGAGCGAAAAATTATAATCTTTGTTTTACCATTATGCAATCAGAATAGAAGAGACACAAAGTCAAAGCCTGAGATTTCTAAGAGGTCTGAAATAAATAAAGGAACTGACATTTAAAATACCTTTTTACCTGATATATGCAAGCTAGTGATCCTGAGATGCTAACACCAGTGCAAAGTACCTTGAGAGTAAGACACACAAGTATTTTGGGGTAGCTGAGCAAAATATTCTTTCCATCAGGCTCAGTGCAAATATACCAAGACTAATCCCATTTTGCTGCATAATGCATGTTCTGTTTTCATTACAGTATTAGATATATTTTTCAAAATCTTGCTTTTCCATTTAGTGACAAATCTTTAATCAGCAAACCATTACAATACCTTTCTGTAAAGGATAAGGCTATGGGCATACAGATTTCTCTGACATAAACCTCTATTAAACTTGGCTAATCAACAGAACAATAGAAAACCTAAAGGCCATTTTCCTAAACCTAACCAAGTCAGCCAGGAATACTTGGCATGTTATCTACATATGAATACACTCCTCTGTTGTGTTGAGTATAGGGGTTTGTAGAAAGCTAAGCACCAGGCTGCTGCAGTAAATTTGAGAAGGATTTCAAAATTCAGTTAAAAAAGACTGAAACATGCATTCCATCTAGCGTCTAAGCCACTACTAATTAAACAAGAACAACAAAAAGCCAGGAAAAGTTTGTCTCTAAATACAGTAATTTCACAATTATAAGCCGCACCTGATTATAAGCCGCACATCAGGGTAGCCGGGTAGACCACGGGATTTTTCCACATATAACCCGCACCCAGATATAAGCCACATATATATATATATTTTTTTTTTTAAAAGCAAGGATCCATGTACAACAAAGTAACGAGTTAGTAACAGAATCCCCCCGGGGTTTGCTGTCAAGCTGCTCAATTTGCAAACAGTTTTCACAGACAGGGGAAGCCTTTAAACACAGCCCCAGGCGACTTCCCCAGCACTGGCTGCCGTGGTTCCCCACCTGCTCGGCAGCAGCGGCGGCTCCCCTCGCCATGCAAAGCCAGTGGCTCGCCCCTTCGCTGGGAGCTCGAAGCCGCCCGCCCGCCGCCTCCTTGCTGCGCGAAACCGGCTCCCCGCCTGCTCGGCTGCAGCGGCGGCTTCCCGCGCCGCAGCGGAGGAGCAGCTCTGTAGGGCAGTCGGGGGGCCCACAACGCAGGGCAGCAGCTCTGCGGGGCCGCAGAACAGGGGAGCATCCCCGCAGAGAGGGGGAGCAGCTCCGCGGGGCGGCGGGGGGAGCCTATGGCGCGGGGGAGCAGCTCCGCCTTCCCACCCCACAAAGCCCGCTCCCCATCTACCCCCCACCCGCCTGGCCGTGGCTCCACGGCAGCTCCCCGGCTGGCCGCGGCACTTCTCTCCCCGGCCAGCCACACTTCCGGTCTCGCATTTCGCCAGAAGTTGCCCATAGATAAGCCGCACCTGATGATTAGCCACACTACTGTCATAGGCTGAATTCTTTAATGAAAAAGGTGCGGCTTATAATCATGAAATTACCGTACTTTTAAAACTATACATGCAAAACAAAGAGGGTTTTTTAGTCTACTGATGTCTGCTTCTACCACAATATCAATTTGAAATAGAAGAGCATCATGATGAGTAATTATTTTACTTGCATTTTTTTTAAATAATCTTGTGCTAAAAAATGAAAAAACAACCAAAAAAATACCAAAACCAAAAGCAAACAAACAAAAAAACCCACAAAAAACCAAAACCAAAAAACTTAACCAACCACACAAAACAAAAAAGTAAAGTAAATGTGATTCTCTTCTTTTGATATCAATGCGCAATAACACCATGTTATAATATGTAATGTTTGAGCTCCCTGGATGGACAGAGCAAAACTCAAGTCCTTCCCAAAGACAAAATGCCAGAGTGCTCAAAATACCTCTGCCATGAGTCTTCTGACCACTCATTTGTCAACTTATGTTTTCAAGACCAGTTTTCTGACAGCTATCTGATGAGAAGCTTCTTACACACACTCTGCACTCTTGGTTATTTCTGCCAAAATTATTTATTAGTTCCCATTCACTGTGAAAAAAAACAACTTTATAACAAAACAGCATTATGAAAAACACTGGAGGCACCATTTCACTCCAAAGCAATACTACCATTCTTGCAGGAATACCTCACAGGTATCCTGTGTTTTAAACAAGTACTGAAGGCTGGTTGCACATTTGGAGGCTCTGTTAAATTCAGAAAATTCAAATCTGAAGGGTCATCATTAATTTTGGAATCATACTGCTGACTAAAAATGAACAGTATGTTATTATATTATAAATGACTGTTGAGATTTGCTGTGATCACAAGAGGGGAAAGCATCTAGATTTGAGAATAATTCCTCTCACTTTCACCCTCTGTGGGTTTTCTTTTCTATATACAGGAAGATTAAAAAACTGAAAGATCTTCTGTGACCTAGAAAAACCATCAAGAGAACTGAAGGCAAGCATATTATTAAACAAGAGTTTAAAAAAAAACAAAACAAAACCAAACAAAAGGCACCTTTGAGCAGCTCTCTCACACAATGGAGATGGAAAAATATTTTTATTGAACTCTTACTATATATGCATAGATTAGAAACCTTTCATGCTCAGAGATTTCTTTCTCATGAAGCCTCTATTTTCAATTTTCAAGAGAATTAGAATTGTAGGAAGAAAAGCTTTCTCCTGCTGAGACATTCACCTGCAGCACAATTTCCAGCAGTAGTAAAATGATGCTTCCTAGCACGTATGATGAGTCACAATATGACTGTTTTAGAGACAGAGATGATCTTTGGCTAGTTACATAATGGAGGAGGGTTTTTTGAAACAAATTTAAAAAAAAACAAAACAGCAACAATCCTGTAGAAAACTGTCTTCTTCCTTATAAAAAAGAAAATCATGAACATGACTGCCAAGAAAAAAAGCCTCCTTTCTGAAACTGGAATAATGGCAGGGAGGGGCACTTTTAAACCAAATTTGCAGGTAACGCGCAGGTAACGTGCATCTGCAATAATCAAGTAACCAGTAATCTTTTCCTTTGAAATCTATTACTTCTGTGAGAAAGAAGCTTGTCACACACAATAGCTTACCTTTTCTCTTAATGTGTTTGCCTCAAGTCCTGCTAATGAACTGAACAAGTATTAATCCAAAATTAGTCATTTAAAGGATTTCAAGAGCCAATGGAAGCACTGAGATGAACAACAACACAGATGATTTTAGAAACTAAAGGTGTTCCTTTGAGAGCCCGCAAAGTCATTTATAGGAGCTACACTGTGCTGAATGAGTGAAGATGAAAATGAAACGTCTTGAATGTTCTGATTACTTCAAA